>CM019044.1:31675877-32019344 GCA_009664405.1 Drosophila bifasciata
GCCCACAGTGCAGAGAGAGACCGAAGTGGACGCCAGTATTGAGTAACACCCTTTTGGGCAGAGGAGAGAGCGATCACCAGAGCAGGGTTTGTGTAGGGTTAAGCGAGAGAGATTCAGCGTCAGTCGGTGCCAGAGTTTCGCGAGCTTCTCACACACTTACACATCAGTCCAGACAATTCTAAATTACACACATACAAATACACATAATCATGTCAAATCCACATAATAATCAATAAACGTTACAAACAACTAAACTATAATAAATTACGTCGTCTCGGGTTTTAATTCCACATCAGTGCTAAAAACCCCCACACATATAGCTGAAGGTTAAGCGATAAAATCCTGAAGAGTTCCACATTCGGATGGCAATATCTTCAGTTATATCCATTTAATCGACACGAATGGGATGGCAATATCTTCAGTTATATCCTTTGGCGACATGAAACCAAAAGTATTATATAGGATTATCAGCGCCTTCACAGGATTTTTTGATTCGTGTCGATTAAATGGATACAACTGAAGATATTGCCATCCGAATGTGGAACTCTTCAGGATTTTATCGCTTAACCTTCAGCTATATTCTCCCTTTGTTTCACATTCGGATGGCAATATCTTCAGTTATATCCATTTAATTGACACGAATCAAGTGTCCTATAAAAGGCCGTGATAATCCCAATGTAATACTTTTTGTTTCATGTCCTTTAAGCGGACAAATCTGAAGATATTGCGATCCAAATGGAGGATGTACCTAAAGGTTAAGCGATCCAAACCGCAAGTTTTTTTCCATTTGGATCGTAATATCTTTAGTTATATCCACTTTAAGTACATGAAACCAAAATTATTATATAGGGTTTATTACCACCTTCACAGGACATTTGATTTGTGTCGATAAAATGGATATAACTGAAGATATTGCCATCCGAATGTGGAACACTTCTGTATTTTATCGCTCAACCTTCAGGTATATTCTCCCTTTGCTTCACATTCGGATGGCAATATCTTCAGTTATATCGATTTAATTGACTTTTTAATTGATTTAATTGAATCAAGTGTCCTGTGAAAGGCGGTGATAATCCCTATATAATACTTTTGGTTTCATGTCCTTAAAGTGGATATAACTGAAGATATTGCGATCCAAATGAAGGATTCACCTAACGGTTAAGCGATCAAAAAGTGTTTTTCCATTTGGATCGTAATATCTTCAGTTATATCATTTTTCAGGACATGAAACAGTATTATATAGAGATATCACGGCCTTTCACAAGATTTTTTAATTCGTGTCGATTGAATGGATATAACTGAAGGTATTGCCATCCGAATGTGAAACAAAGGGAGAATATAGCTGAAGGTTCTGATAAAATCCTGAAGAGTTTCATTGATGGCAATATCTTCAGTTATATCCATTTAATCGACATGAATCAAGTGTCCTGTGAAAGGCGGTGATAATCCCTATATAATACGTTTGGTTTCATGTCCTTAAAGGATATATAACGGAAGATATTGCGATCCAAATGGAGGATTTACCTAAAGGTTAAGCGACCCAAACCGGAAGTGTTTTTCCACAACCATAAACAGCAAAGACCCAGGATTTGCCTTTACCTAACCCCCTAGCGTTAGCAAGCACCATCCGAACAGAGGCAGATCTTTGCAGCAGCAGAAGCCTGGACAGAGGCGCGGGATCAGCGGCAGCGCCGACAGAAGCGCAGCGGATCCGCAGTAGGGAGCAGAGACGCCGCCAACGCCAGCGGGAAGGAACGTCGCCCGCCCGGGCTAAATAATCGGGACCGTGACCATGGATCGGGACAGTACGCAGTAGACCGGCAGCCTAGACAGTACGCAGTAGACAATACACCCGCAGCCTCGACAGTAGACACAGCTCTAAGGAACTTCAAGGACCAACGACCAGGATCACAGTAGAACCACAGCCGCGACAGAAGACACAGATCCAGGATTTCAAGAAACACGTAAAGGACCAACGATCAGGAACACACAGAAGACCCGCAGCCGCGACAGAAGACACAACAGCAAAGGATCAGGACAATAAGTCAGTCGACCAGCAAGCCAGAACAGTAGCGGCAGTAGAGCCCGCAGCCGTGACTGATATATAGTAGCGCCGACAGACCCGGCAGCCTAGGGACAGAGACGCCACAGCCTAAGGAACGTCGCCCAAAAGGACCAACGTCCATGATCGGGACAGCACGTAGAACCACAGCCTATACAGTACGCAGGAGACACAGATTCAAGGATGCAGGACTACCAGGACCAACCACGAAAAGGACCCAACCATCAAGGAACCATTAAGAAACAACCACGGCAAGGATCCAGGACTACCACGACCAACCACGACAAGGACACAACCATTAAGGAACATCCACGGCAAGGACCCAGGACTACCAGCACCAGCCACGGCAAGGACACAAGATCACAAGGACAACCAGGAACAACCACGGTAAGGATCCAGACGACAACAAACGGCAAGGATCAAGACGACCAGCAACCACAACAGCAAGGACCCAGGATTTGTCTTACCTAAAACCCCTAGCGACAGCAACACCAGCCGAACTGCAGCTAGCGGCAGGGCGGCGCAGCAGCAGCCTCGACAGAGGCGCGGGATCAGCGGCAACGCCGACAGAAGCGCAGCGGATCCGCAGCAGGGGATCAGAGACGCCGCCAAAGCCAGCGGGAAAGAACGTCGCCCGCCCGGGCTATATAATCGGGACCGTGACCATAGATCGGGACAGTACGCAGTAGACCGGCAGCCTAGACAGTACGCAGGGACAATAGACCCGAAGCCTCGACAGAAGACCCTAACAGCATATAAGGATGGCAAGGACCCAACGACCATTAATCGACACCGCAAAAGGATCAGGCAGTGATAACCATTATATAATACTTTTCACTTCAAGGATAAAGTGGATATAACTGAAGACCAACCAGGATAAGGACACGATCCAAATTAAGGAACAACCACGGCAAGGACCCAGGAATATCTTCAGTTATATCCACGGCAAGGACATTTTGATTCGTGTCGATTGAAGGATATAACTGAAGATATTGCCATCCGATAATGGAACTCTTCAGGAAAGACCGCTTAACCTTCAGCTGGCAATTCTCCCAGTTTCATATTCGGATGGCAATATCTTCAGTTGTATTCATTCACCGACACGAATCAAAGGAAATCTTGTGAAGGGCAGCGGATAATTTCTATGTATTACTTTTGTTTCATGTCCAAGGATATATAATCGGGATATTGACGATCCAAAATGGAAAGACACTACAGGTTTGATCGCTTAACCTTTAGGATATATCCTCCATTTGGATCGCATATACCCTTCAGATTTGTCCGCTTAAAGGACGGAAACAAAAAGAACTACAAGGACCATCACGACCTTTACAGGAAGTTGAACCACAGCCGCGAAATGGAAGATAACAGGAAGATATTCCCATCCGAATATGGACCAACGATTTTAGGTAGACCCGCAGCCGCGACAGATGGAATATCTTTCAGTTCCAAAATCGACACGTTTCAAGGAAAACGAACAGTAAGGCATTTTAGACCCGCAGCCGTCCTTAAGAAGATATAACGGAAGATAAGGATCCAAATGGACGATTTACCGAACGGTAGATCCAAACCTGAACAGTTTTTCCATTTGGATCGCAATAGGCAGAATCCACCTTAAGCCGACATGAAACAAAGTAATACACAGAGATTATAACGGCCTTACACAAGGACGCTTTGATTCGTGTCGATTGAATGGATACACGAGAAGATATTGCCATCCGAATGTGAAGCCGTGGGAGAATAATAAGACTGAAGGTTGAGCGATAAAATCGAGAAGTGTTCCACATTCGGATGAAAATATCTTCAGTTATATCCCAAGGACATGAATCCACAGTAGAATAGGTAGCCGCGACAGGGGACACTTGATTCGTGTCGATTGAATGAATATAACTCGAAGATGCCATCCGAATATGGAGCCTTTCAGGATTTTATCGCTTAACCTTCAGGAAAACCACGGCACATAGGATCCAGGAATATACCAGGACCATTCAGCCACGACACGAATCAAAAGGAAATCCCATGTGCGATCCGTGATAATCCTGTTTATTACTTTGTTTCATGATAAGGACGATAACTGAAACGATCCAAACCAAAAACACCAGGCAATCGCTCAACCGTTAGGTAACCCTCCATTTGGATCGCAATATCTTCAATTTGTACGCTTAAAGGACGAAACAAAAGCCGAACATTGGGATTATCACGGCCTTTACAGCAGCTTGATTCGTGTCAAGGATGGACTGAAGATATTGGATCCGAATATGGAGTGCCTTCAGGATTTTATCGCTTAACCGAAGTTCAGGTATATTTCTCCCTTTGCCAGCGCGGAAGGAACGCAATATCCAGTTGTATCCATTCAATCGACACGAATCAAAGGAAATCTTGTGAAAGGCCGTGATAATCTCTGTGTATTACTTTTGTTTCATGTCCTTAAGGTGGATATAACTGAAGCAGCGATCCAAATGGAAAAACACTTCAGGTTTGGATCGCTTAACTTCAAGGACTCAACGACCAGCAATATCACAGTTATATCCCACAGACATGAAACCAAAAAGTATTATAAGGATTACACCGCCTTTCACATGACAATTGAATTGTGTCGATAGAATGGATGTACGGATGGCAATATCTTCAGTTATAACCATTCAATAGACACGAATCAAAAAGTCCTGTGAAAGGCGGTGATAATACGAATATAATACATTTAGTCCCGTCCTTAAAGTGGATATAACTGAAGATATTTCGATCCAAATGGAAAACACTGCCGGTTTGTATCGCTTAACCTTTAGGTATATCCATTTGGATCGCAATATCCGAATGTGGAACGCTTCAGGATGTTACATCGCTTAACCTTCAGCTATATTCTCCCTTTGACCACATTCGGATGCAATAGTCTTGAGTTATATCCATTCAATTGACATTGACAGTTATATCCAATCAATCGACATGAATCAAGTGTCCTGTGAAAAGGCGGTGATAATCTATATAGGATACTTTTTTCTCGTCCCAAGTGGATATAACTGAAGATCACATAGTGATCCCGCCGCCGCGACAGGAGACACAGCTTCAAGGATCCAGAACTACTAGGACCAACCACGACAAGGACCCAACCATCAAGGAACCATTAAGGAACAACCACGGCAAGGACCCAGGACTACCAGCACCAACCCCGGCAAGGAAACCAGATCAAAAGGACAACCAGGAACAACCACGGTAAGGATCAGGACGACAACAAACGGCAAGGATCAAGACGACCAGCAACCACAACAGCAAGGACCCAGGAGTTGGCTTACCTAACCTCCCTAACGACAGCAACACCAGCAAAAACCGCAGCTGGCGGCAGGCAGCGCAGCAGCAGCGGCCTGGACAGAGGCGCGGGATCAGCGGTAGCGCCGACAGAAGCGCAGCGGATCCGCAGTAGGGAGCAGAGACGCCGCCAACGCCAGCGGGAAGGAACGTCGGCCGCCCGGGCTTTGTAATCGGGACCGTGACCATGGAACGGGACAGTACGCAGTAGACCGGCAGCTCATACAGTACGCAGTTGACCGGCGGCATAGACAGTACGCAGTAGACAATAGACCCGCAGCCTCGAAAGTAGACACAGCTCTAAGGAACTTCAAGGACCAACGACCAGGATCACACAGTAGAACCACAGCCGCGACAGGAGACACAGCTTCAAGGATCCAGGACTACCAGGACCAACCACGAAAAGGACCCAACCATCAAGGAACCATTAAGAAACAACCACGGCAAGGATCCAGGACGACCAACCACGACAAGGACACAACCATCAAGGACAACCAGGAATAACCACGGCAAGGATAAGGACGACAACAAACGGCAAGGATCAAGACGACCAGCAACCACAACAGCAAAGACCCAGGATTTGGCTTACCAAACCTCCCTAGCGACAACAACACCAGCCGAACCGCAGCTAGCGGCAGAGGCGCAGCAGCAGCAGCCTGGACAGAGGCGCGGGATCAGCGGCAGCGCCGACAGAAGCGCAGCGGATCCGCAGTAGGGATCAGAGACGCCACCAACGCCAGCGGGAAGGAACGTCGCCCGCCCGGGCTATATAATCGGGACCGTCACCATGGATCGGGACAGCACGCAGTAGACCGGCAGCCTATACAGTACGCAGTAGACAATAGACCCGCAGACTCAACAGAGGACACAGCTCTAAGGAACTTCAAGGACCAACGACCAGGATCACACCGCAGAAGGATCATCAAGGAACCATTAAGAAACAACCACGGCAAGGATCCAGGACTACCAGGACCAACCACGACAAGGACACAACCATTAAGGAACAACCACGGCAAAGGACCCAGGACTACCAGCACCAACCACGGCAAGGACACAAGATCACAAGGACAACCAGGAACAACCACGGTAAGGATCCAGACAACAACAAACGGCAAGGATCAAGATGACCAGCAACCACAACAGCAAGAACCCAGGATTTTGCTTACCTAACCTCCCTAGCGACAGCTACACCAGCCAAACCGCAGCTAGCGGCAGAGGCGCAGCAGCAGCAGCCTGGACAGAGGCGCGGGATCAGCGGCATTGTCGACAGAAGCGCAGCGGATCCGCAGCAGGGATCAGAGACGCCACCAACGCCAGCGGGAAGGAACGGCGCCCGCCCGGGCTATATAATCGGGACCGTCACCATGGATCGGGACAGCACGCAGTAGACCGGCAGCCTATACAGTACGCAGTAGACAATAGACCCGCAGAACCACAGAGGACACAGCTCTAAGGAACTTCAGGGACCAACGACCAGGATCACACCGCAGAAGGATCATCAAGGAACCATTAAGAAACAACCACGGCAAGGATCCAGGACTACCAGGACCAACCACGACAAGGACACAACCATTAAGGAACAACCACGGCAAGGACCCAGGACTACCAGCACCAACCACGGCAAGGACACAAGATCACAAGGACAACCAGGAACAACCACGGCAAGGATCAGGACGACAACAAACGGCAAGGATCAAGACGACCAGCAACCACAACAGCAAAGACCCAGGATTTGGCTTACCTAACCTCCCTAGCGACAACAACACCAGCCAAACCACAGCTAGCGGCAGAGGTGCAGGCGCAGCAGCCTGGACAGAGGCGCGGGATCAGCGGCAGCGCCGACAGAAGCGCAGCGCATCCGCAGTAGGGAGCACAGACGCCGCCAGCGCCAGCGGGAAGGAACGTCGCCCGCCCGGGCTATATAATCGGGACCGTGACCATGGATCGGGACAGTACGCAGGACACAGCTCTAAAGAACTTCAAGGACCAACGACCAGGATCACACAGTAGAGCCAAAGCCGCGACAGGAGACACAGCTTCAAGGATCAGGACAATAGTCAGTCGACCAGCAACCAGAACAGTAGGCAGTAGACTCGCAGCCGTGACAGTACGCAGTAGACAACAGACTCGCAGCCTCGACAGAGGACACAGCTCTAAGGAACTTCAAGGACCAACGACCACGATCACACAGCAGAACCACAGACGCGACAGGAGACACAGATTCAAAGGATCCAGGACTACCAGGACCAACCACGACAAGGACCCAACCATCAGGGAACCATTAAGGAACAACCACGGCAAGGATCTAGGACTACCAGGACCAACCACGACAAGGACACAACCATTAAGGAACATCCACGGCAAGGACCCAGGACTACCAGCACCAACCACGGCAAGGATACAAGATCACAAGGACAGCCAGGAACAACCACGGCAAGGATCAGGGCGACAACAAACGGCAAGGATCAAGGCGACCAGGAACCACAACACCATTTGGCTTACCTAACCTCCCTACCGACAGCAACACCAGCCGAACCGCAGCTAGCGGCAGAGGCGCAGCAGCAGCGGCATGAACAAAGGCACGGGATCAGCGGCAGCGCCGACAGAAGCGCAGCGGATCCGCAGTATGGAGCAGAGACGCCGCCAACGCCAACGGGAAGGAACGTCGCCAACCCGGGCTATATAAACGGAACCGTGACTATGGATCGGGACAGTACGCAGTAGACCGGCAGCCTAGACAGTACGCAGTAGACAACAGGCCCGCCGCCTCGACAGACGACACAGCTCTGAGGAAGGTAAACTGCAAGCAAGTAAACGGGAAAACGAATCCCACGGCCACTACGGAGCACCCGCGACCTAAGCCAACCACAGGGATCACACATCCCAAACACACCACGAGGATCTCACACATGAGACAAGAATCAACACACTTGAACCAGGCGCTCGACACAGGAAGCCCAGGACCAAAACAAACGACGGGGCACACGCACCTCGAACCCACCACAAGGATCTCACACACGAGACAAACCCCCACGAACTTGAACCCGCTCGACACAGGAAGCCCAGGAAGCAAGAACACAAGATCACAAGGACAGCCAGGAACAACCACGGCAAGGATCAGGAGGACAACAAACGGCAAGGATCAAGACGACCAGGAACCACAACAGCAAAGACCCAGGATTTACCACCGCAAGGACCACGACGGCAAGGAGCCATAACTACCAGGACCAAGGAGCAAGACTGCCAGGAGCGACGATTCTAAGGATCAGTTCCAAACGGACAACGACTGGAAGGACGACAGCGGAGGCACGACTCGGACTCCAAGGACCAAGAAACAGTAGCCAAGACACACCCTTGCCCACCAGCCGTAACCACGAGGTGAGGACCCAGGACCCAGGCCGAATCAAGGAAGTGGAACCCAGCTGGACACTCAACGCGACCAAACTCGGGCTATGGGCGTTCAGTGGATCTCATACCGGCGCAAGGATGAGCTGCAGGCCATTGTCGCGGAACTCGACCTGGCGTAAGACGGCACCGTGGAAGAGTTGCGGAGGCAAATCGCAAGTTTCATCTCACGAGGTGAGCACTCGGAGGCGATCAAGCAACGGATCGCAGAATTTGGCGCAATGTACAGCAGTGCACCCAGTCCCATCACTCATTCCTCGTCCCCTGGACCGAGCTGCCGGAAACAGAAAGAGGAAGCCCATCTGTCACAACCCCTGCAGATAACTATCAAAGAGTTGCTTAAGGTAACCCGTGGACCCGGACCTAGGGAGCCTAGCCACCAGGAACGACCACCCAGCGACTTCGACTTCGAGCGACCCTCAGCCGAAGGATACCGAACCGCACGTCACGGAAGGGATGAAACCTCGTACGCCAGCCTCGCCGACAAATTGCGCAGTTTGGGATTGAAGTTCGACGGACACTCGGACGCGTTGGCATTCATCGAACGGCTAGAAGAGCGGGTAAAATCCTATGGAGGGAGCCCAGAACAGTTGCCCCGAGCTTTTTCCGGCTTACTCACCCACAAGACGGAGGGATGGTTTAAGACCTTCCAGATGCAAAGGAAGCCCTTGACCGAGTTCCGAAAGGAGTTCTTGGACTTCTTTTTGCCCCGAAGGTATTTTCAGCGACTGGAAGACACGATCCGGAGCCGGTACCAACGACCCAATGAGGCCTTTCAGGACTACTTGATCGACTCATGATACAGCTAGCGCAATACACGCAGGAGCGGGAATTGGAAAGGATGTATGAGAACTTGAGGCCCGAGTACCAACTTTTCTCCAGGAGACACGAATTCGAGACCTTGAGGGAGCTCACGCAGCTGAAAGTGGCATACGAGACGGCGCGAGACCGCGGACAAAGCCACCCGGCTATCAACCGCGTGGATATCAAACCTGGAGGGCCGTCGTACCAGGGAAGCAGATCATCGACCCCACAGCGCCCTGCGTTTGACGAGACGTGCCCCACTCGGCATGCTGAGGAAGCGAACCGCGTGACAACTCAGGATGGTGATAGACCGGTGGACGTACGTCGTGCCTGCCGGAACTGCGGCGAGGAAGGCCATTTTAGTAGCACGTGCAGGAATCCACGGGTGCTATTCTGCTGGGAGTGTGGACGTTGGCGTATCCGGACCATCGACTGCAGCCGACCATACGGGACGGGAAACGGACTGAGTCTTCGTCCGGCAGGGAAACGAACGGAGACACACACCCAGGACCCCAGGAGTAATGCATCCCCTAAGCTTGGAGGGTGAAAGGATCGCTGCGCTAGTAACTATCGCCGGAATATTCCTGACCTCGACCCTGGACACCGGAGCAACCCGCTCGTTTTTCAGCCAGCGAACAGGAGCTAAGCATGGGAGGAACAGTGCGCAACGTGAGGACACGGGTCCTCCTGGCGGATGAAACTACATAGGAAGTGACGCAAGCCGTGACCGTCAAAGTACGACTGGACCAACAGGAAACGCAGGTAACCTTGCTGATACTGCCCATAGTGGTTGACGACGTCATCCTCGGACTCAACTTTCTATGCGGCATCAAAGCAGTCCTCCAATGCGGACGTGGCTACATCCATTTGACCCGGGAAATCAATCCCTCGCCGCCCGCAACACCTTGCACAGTGACCCTCCACGACGACCCTTCCCCGACCAAGCCTTAGAAGACCAATCCCTGGAGTAACCACACGGAAATCAACAGGACAACGCTTTCGACACCACCAGACCAGGAGAGACCGAGCATCGCCCACGAAACCACGCCTTCGAACCTCGACTATGCCAGACCGCACAGTGAGAAATGAGACCAGAATCAGACCAAGCTGGACCACGAAGCACCAGGACATCAAAATAACTACAAACCACGAAGCACCAGGACATCAAAATAACTACAAACCGGACCTCGACGGAGACGACTGCGACACCGCTGGACAAACCCAGGGCTAGTCCGTCTGCCGCCAACTCAACGCTTGCCATGCACAGGAACAATACGACTTCGACGGAGACACTGCGACAAGGCTGGATACAACCAGGGCCAGTCCGTCTGCCGCCAACCCAACGACGGAAGCAAGCAGAAGCAACATGATTTCGACGGAGACGACTGCGACACCGCTGGACAACCCCAGGGCCAGTTCGTCCAACCGCCAGATCAACTTAGCCAACGCCAGGAAACACAAAATCTCACCAGCGGCGACTGCGACACCGCTGGAGACTACCAGGGCCAGTCGACCCACGCCGACGACAACGCGAAACAACCACACCAGGACCAAGAATACCCGCCCCGACCATCAAAGACTGCACGGAAACGCCCAAGGAACAATTCTACCCCACCACTCTACCAGGACCACGCAAACGCCACCCCTCGACCCGGAAACACCCAGAAGTCCCACCAGGGAAACGCCATCAACGGACATCAGGCCCCGAGTGGAATACCATCTGGAACCACTGGACGACGCCGCAATCGGCCGACCAAGGAAGCCAGAGGACCGTGAACCTTGCCAGCATCACTACGACGCAGCTCGAGGAACTCCCACCCAGACGGCCCGAATCGACGAACCACTACCTACTCCGTGGGTAGCCGAGTTCCTGGAGGAAGAATTGGCCATATTTGAGGGACTGGCAGGTATCTCGCACATAGCCTAGCACACGGTCTACATGAAGGATGACACGTCCGTGAAGAAACGGTATTACCCTAAAAACCCAGCCATGCAGAAGATCGGATGGACGGACGGATCGAAGCCTCAAAGAGCCCCCACAAAGCGCCAATTGTGCTCGTAGGGAAAAAGACCGGTGAGATGCGCATGTGCGTCGACTATAGCCAACTCAACGCCAGGCCGATACCGGACGCCTACCCGCTTCCCACGATTAACCACATCCTCGAGAGACTGCGCGACGCCCGTTACATCTCGACCCTGGATTTGATGATCGGGTACTGGCAGATCCCGATGGCGGAAGGAAGCCGAGAGTCTACCTGGGACATGTTGTCAGCGAGCAGGGGATCCATACCGACCCGGAGAAGAAAGAAGCGGTTCGGAAGCTAACACCTCCCACTACCATCAAGGAGCTGAGACGCTGCCTGGGAATGGCTTCATGGTACCGGAGAGTCGTCCCAAACTTCGCCACCATCGTTCAACCCATGACCAGCCTCCTGAGGAAGGACAGACCATGGGCCTGGGGAGAGGAGCAGCAGAAGTCATTTGAGGATCTGAAGGAGAAGCTGACACAGGCGCCAGTCCTAGCATGCCCAGACTTCAGGGAGAAGTTTACCCTCCAAACCGACGCCAGCGCCTACGGCTTAGGGTTAGCAGTGCTGACACAGCAGATCACCGGGGAGGAGAGAGTCATCGCCTATGCCAGTCGCCGCCTGCTAAAAGCCGAAGAAAACTACTTGGCCACCGAGAAAGAGTGCTTAGCGATCGTCTGGGCCATCAGGAAGTTACGATATTACCTGGAGGGCTACCACTTCGACGTCGTTACGGACAACCTTGCTCTGAAATGGCTTAACTCCATCGACAATCCTACAGGCCGCATCGCCCGTTGGGCTTTGAAACTCCAGCAATACCGGTTCGAGATCCACAACTGCCGCGGGAGCCAGAATGTGTTAGCAGACGCACTCTCCCGCCAACCCATCGAAGCTTTGCAGCGAGTCGTCTAGAGCCACCCACGTGCCCCTGGATCAGAAGACTGCTCAAGAGGATCCAGGAACAACCCGAGAAGTGCGGCGATTTCCTCATCGAGAACGGACAAATCTACAAGCAGACAGGTTGCAGGCCTGACGAGGAAGACTCCCAACCGTGGAAACTGTGCGTCGCCAGCGAGCATTGTCAGCGAGTTCTGGAAGAGTACCATGACCAGCCCACCGCAGGACATCAAGGGATCCGGAAGACTTCCGACCCGACGGTACTACTGGCCGGGACTCTACCGGAACGTTCCCCAGTACGTTAAACGGTGCGAGAATTGTGGTGCACTCCACAACAAAACCCGACCGAGAGGGCAAACAGGACTATCAAAACAATGATCGCGCAATACCTGGGCGACGGCCAACGGACTCAGCTTACTTCCGGAGCTGAGTTTGGCCATTAACAGCAGTACTTCCGACACCACCGGCTTCAGCCCAGCATTTCTCGTAATGGGTCGCGAGCCACGATTACCAGGGTCGCTTTACGACGAGGTCACCCCAGGCGTGGGAAAAGATGCAGAACCAGCACCCGACAAGGCAAAGCGTTTGCAGGAGATCTTCAAGTTCGTGCAGGAGAACACCCAGCGGGCATCCCAATTTACAACGGAACGGAAGCTGTATGATTTACGGAGGTGAGAGTGGCGACCCGCAATCGGGACGCAGGTCCACCTGTCTGAAGCATCGGATGGCTTCGCAGCGAAACTGGCACCTAAGTACGACGGCCCGTACAAGGTTGTTAAATTCATATCGCCCAACATAGTCCGCCTACAAAAGCACCAGCGACGTCAAAGAATTCCATTGTATGGAAGGCGACGGAGACGCTGAGACGACCCCGAGGACTTCCGAACGAGCACCGATTCACGAGGGCCACTTACGGTAGCGCGCTATCGAAACGTCCTCGCCCCGAAAGGGGCAAACCCAAAAGCCGTAAGCTCCCCTACGTATATATCCCCCGATGGTATTAGTTAAGATAACATGTATTAATCATTCTCAACCGCACCGCTCAAGCAAGATAGGGGGCGGGTATGATATTCAGGTATATTCAGGGTGGTTACTAACCGTAAGGAGTTTCTCCCTAGACGTTCGACATGAAACGACCCAGAAATGGAAGGGTCGCCCCACGCCCCACAGCCCCGATGCCTAACGGCCCGGCTGCAGCACCCCAACCATGGCACGACGCGCGCCGACGAGAACCGCGACCCGCGCGGTCCCACCAGAGACCAACTCCAGGGCCTCCTTCGAGTCCATCCAGAGCTATACGGGTGACCCCGGCGCATCCCTCTGGACCAGCGGATGGCTGCCGTGACTGGCTGGCTCCATCAGAACCCCGAGACCGAGTCCGAGCGAGAGTTCAATCCCGACGGCCGCTACGCGACCAGACGAGTGCGGGTACCACCGCACCACAACCTCACCGTACTGAACCGCCGACTATTCGGGCAAAATGGGCCAGCCATTGACGACGACAACATTGCCACAGACACTGAGGACCAGGACACCATCATCCCTGGCCCAAGCAGCCCAGGCTCGACCCTCGAGGACACCAATCTTACGACCCGACAGGTGCCGAGAGCTGCGACACGAGCACGATGCCCCGCCCCGATAACTGGGAATCCTGCTTGCGGACCGACTATGGTCTGATGGGCCACGGACGAGCCGAACCAGTCGCGGAACCAAAGGCAGACGAGCCGGAGCAAGAGGACATGGCGGAGGGAGAGGAGTCACCACAGCAAGGTGGCTCCGAATCCGAAAACTGGTCCCTGATCAGCCTTGATTTTGCGCCGCAGGGCGATGACCCATGGGCAGCAGGCATCCGCGCCCCAAATAACACTCCACCCCCACCGGGAGTACGTGGAGCAGGAGAGGCACCACTGGATGCCGAGAACGACCCAATGGAGTCAGAATACAGCATACCGCTGGGGCTCGAGGAGACGACAGAGCTCCTGCAGATCTACCAACTCCATCCTGGGGTAGCAGCAGTACAGGACGAGGCAGGCTGGGCCGAAGCTCCTCTAGACTGGCGTACCAACACCCACGAGCGGCGAAAGGGGCAAACCCAAAAGCCGTAAGCTCCCCTACGTATACATCCCCCTATGGAATTAGTTAAGATAACATGTAGCGACGGAAAACCACAGCGAAGCAAGCACAGCCGGCGACTAAAAACCGTGGCCAAGAGAGAGCGTTAGAAGCCGGCAACAGGTTACAAGATCACGCGCTAGAAACGATTAGAGCAGTCGTTCTGGAGCTGGAAAGCAAGACGGTTGTGCCCAAAAAGTGTAAAAAAAAGCCGAGGCGGCACCCACGCTACATCGAAACCTAAGGAGATACTGGGGTAAGCGTGTCTCACCGTCGTGAGAAGAAGGGTGCTTAGCGGTACGGTTAGGTGGGGAAATCAGCAGATTATTTAAGAATAAAGAGTGTAAAAAAAGAATTTAAACCAGAGCTTAATCCGTGTTCCAAATCTTTGCCTCGGCTTTGTCGACCTGTTCGTCCACCTCCCACCCTAGTAGTAGTTTCCCGAAGGTGTCGCCCGGCGATAGCCCAGCAGACCCTGCCTCCTTCCTCGTAACACTGTGGTCCGTATTTCTCCCCAGAGGGACCGTCCGGCAACCATTCAGGCATCCGCCGGTGGATCACAGCCGCTCCCCGACCCCCTAGACGAGGTTCCGCCCCGAAAGGCGCCACTCAGGACTCGGAGTCCCGGCAAATTAAAAATTTTTCTGGAGGTTTGACCCTGGCTGGACTGAGATATGTACCCCAGCGAAATCGCTTCCTTACAGTAATTATCGGAAACACGACAAAAATCATACTTTGTTTTTTCCCCATTTTGTCTGAACATATCGAGTTTTGTCCTTAAATATTAGATGAAATAATTGAATTATATGATTACTTACTTATTCTTTATCATGAACTTTGGCATGACAGTATTTTTACAAAATAAATACAGATTTGGTTTTTAGATTTTTTGAAAAATTACCGCCTACCCATGGTAAAAAATGTTTTAATTATGTGTAGACTTTATGTATTTTTACATGGGATTAAACAAGTTTATACAAATCTGACTAATGCAGATAATGGTACCAATGGAAAATCAAAAAATGTGTACACAGTCAACTTAAGAGTTATCCAGATCTTATGTATGTAAAGTAAAAAGTATAAGGATATGCTTATCATACAATGTACCCTTAAAAAATAAATACATATATATACATTTTTTTTCAATATGAGATATGGATCTCATACATTTATTGTAGTCAGCTGGAATTGTTTTTTATGTGTTGTAATTTTATTTAGCTTATCAGAGTGTGTGGTTACGCAGCCTGATGTTATCCATTAATCCATAGATAGCCAGTGGAGCAGCAGTGATTTATATCATTGGTTTTCTTCGGTGATTATGAACGCAGCTGCAGCGTCTTTCCTATTTTCAGTATCGCTATCGCTCTCCAGTTTGGTAACCTCTAAAAGCATTTGCCCTCGAGCAGAATTAATCAATCACATCTTCTTGAATCGGAATTTGACACAGCCTTGAACCGAGCCCTCGTATTTAATCAACCCATCTTGAGTCGATCCTTCAAACTGACTCGTTTTGCTCTCGCTATCACGTATGCATTTCGAAACTTTCATTACTGTTCGGCTGCTCTATTCTACTATTTTTATAACCGTACTCGAAGAGTACGTGTAACATAGAGAAGGAAGCGTTTCCGACAGCATAAAGTATATATATTATTGTTCAGCCTCAATAGCCGAGTCGATATAGCCATGTCTGTCCTTTCGTTTTGGTTGTCGCCCATTGCTCGGAGGCATCACCAGACTGATGTGTTCTCTCACTCCTAGAAAAAAGTTTAAAAATTTCACCCCGCAATTTGAAGTTAGCAGAAAACTAAAAATGCAGAATCATAGAGAAACGCTATATCTATCAGGGGCCTAAATCTGAATCGGATCGGATCTTAAGTAAAGCCACTATATACAAAACCATTACGAGAAACATCATTCCCTCTCTTTCGCACTCACACAAAAACGGGTCGTTTTGGGTTTTCGTATTTTTTGTAGCCTGGATCTCAGAGACTATAAGAGCTAGAGCAACCAAACTTTCTGCCCACACTCCTGTGATACCAAATCGAAACAAGTGTATTTCAAAATTTCGCCCCGCCCCCACTAAAGACGAAAGTCCACAATTTTGAAGATAGAGAAAAATGTAGTTTCGTAGAGAATGACCATATCTACCAGATGCCCGAATTTGGTTCAGATCGGATCATTATTGTAGCCACAATGATCAAATGAATTTTCAGCGGCGAGTACCCTTGCGGGGATTTCCCCCCGCAACAATAAATACATTTTTATTAGGGTTGATTCTCTCACACTCACGCTCTGCCTCGTGCAGTGTACGTGTGTTGTTGTGAGAACTGATGTAGATGTAGATGACAGATGCAGAAAAACAAATGTAAAATGTAAAACTGATACAATATTTGAAAATTACACATAAATCACATGTGTACTGACTGAGTACGGGTATAAAAGTAGAGTCGCGTTTACAGCGCCTCCGTACGTTCATTCTCGTTTTTTTTTCAGACTGATGTGATATCTTACTTCTACAAATGTATTTCAAAATTTCGCCTCGCCCACATATGTGGCTACCACAATTTTAAAGATAACATACAAAATCATAGAGAAAGCACATACCTATCAGAAGCGCAAATCTTAATCGGATTGGATCATTATTATAGCCACGATGGAGAAACCCATTTCGGGAAACATCGTTCCCTCTCGCTCGCACTCGCACACCAACGTGTCTGCTTTGCCCATTCGCTCTGAATCTCAGAGACTATAACAGCTAGAGCAACCAAACTTTCGATGAAATAAATTTTCAGCAGCTCGCCCACTCCCCTTCAGCCGCTTACGCTGAAAACGAAACTGCATATTGTTGAGAGAAGTGATGTAGATGACAGGTACAGAAAAAAGTGTAAAATATAAAAACTGAGAAAACATTTGAAAATTCCACTTAAAACATACTGACTCAGTACGGGTATATATATAATGTAGCGTTAACGGCGACTCTATAAGTTCTTTCTCGTTTTTCGTTTGGACGTTAATACCCAAATCTAATTGGAATCACAACAATCACAGCAAGCTTTTTGCAACGATTAACTACGGATGAAAGATTTAAAGCGAGCAATCTAAGGCATTTAATTAAGATTTTAAAATTAAAACGAGAAGGAACGTTGATTCGCCATTAACGCGACACTACTATTATACCCGTACTCAGTCAGTAAACATGTGATTTATGTGGAATCTTTACAAATTTTATCAGTTTTAACATTTTAAATATTTTTTGCTGCACCTGTCCTCTACATCTACATCACTTCTCACAACAACACGCGTACACTGCACGAGGAAGAGTATGTAAGCAGTGTTTGAGCGTGAGAGAGAATGAGTAGCGGCTTGAACGCCGAAGGGATGGTAAAAGTTCATATCATTATTGTGGCTATAATAATGATCCGATCTGAACCAGATGCGGCATTCTGGCATGTATGGTCATTCTCTATAATACCGTATTTAAAAAGTTTTAATTATGTGTAGACTTTATGTTTTTTTACATGGGGATTAAACAAGTTTATACAAATCTGACTGATGCAGATATTCGTACCAATGGAGGATCGAAAAAAATGTGTACACAGTATACTTAAGAGTTATCGAGATCTTATGTACGCCTTTGAACTTAGGAAAAGCTCATTATTAATAATATTAAATAGTGAGTTCCGAAATAATTCGATACAGTCTTTACAGTTTAAAACCATTAGGGAAAAAATAGTTCAACGTATTTTTTTGGACTCAAGAAACGAACAGCAAATTATTGAAAATTTAAATAAAAAAAATAAACATTGCAGGTTCTATGCTATCTCTTTATACAAATAAATAATTGAATTTCGCAATAGTTCATGTGATGTCTGTCGCCAATCACTTAATATGCAATCAGTCTATTTTCTTTTGTCAACATTCCTTCCATAAGGAATGTCTAATCTATAATATATCGAGACGTGGTGATGAAGTAATATGTATTACCTGCAGTGCCGAAATGAATTACTCTGCCGACATTCGTTTTTTTTGAATTTTTTTCTCTGTGATTATGCACGCAGCAGCAGCGTCTTTCCTATTTTCAGTTTCGCTATTGCTCTCCAATTTGGTAACCTCTAAAAGCGTTTGCCCTCGAACAGAATTAATCAATCACATCTTCTTGGAATCGGAATTTGACACACCGACCCCCGTATTTTATCAACCCGTCTTGAGTCGATCCTTCAAACTGACTCTTTTCGCTCTCGCTATCACGTATGCATTTCGAAACTTTCATTATTGTTCGGCTGCTCTATTCTACTATTTTTATACCCGTACTCGAAGAGTACGTGTAACATAGATGTCGGGTCAGGCAGCATAACGCCCGCCAGCGGCCGGTCTGTCATTTATGTCTGTTTGTGCACCTGCTGCGTCAAAGCAACTCTCTTACGCTCTTCGTCTACCGCTCATGTTCGGCTCAGAAACCGCGCCGAGCTACTCTATGATGCTCTCACGCTCTCCCTTAGACCATATGCATAGGGCATAGGGTTCCTGCCCTTGGCTCTGCATTTTTCTGTCTGGACCTGATCATCATCGCTTTCGGATTATTGTCTACTTCACCCGCAAACGCGTACTGCCGCTACTTATTATAAATATAAATAAAATAAAATACATAAAATTGTAGTTCCAATTGAATTATCTTGACTCTTTACTTAAAAGACAAATTACAACAGCTATTAAAAACGCTTGATAGGTTAACATTTGGTGACCCTGACGTGATTGTGCAATAATTAATTGATAAGTGAAATTACAAACTACATAGTATAAACTAAATAATTCTCAAGTGCCGTTCGTTTTTCTGGTTTCGCTCGCCTGTACATAGCCAGTGCCATCGACCACATAGCTGCTATACAAGCATACATACCCGCCCTTGCATACACGAATTGCGCTTGCGGTTATTACGCGCTTTGCCTTTTGTTTTCCTCTTCCCGCTACGAACGTTTTCAGAGCGGCTGCTGCTATGGATGCTGCCAACAACACTCCAGTGACCAGGGAGCAAAACAGGGTGTCTCTTTTTGAGGATGAAGTCAACGGAACTCTGCGAGAAGGTTAAGAGATTGACTACCGCTTGGGAAGATGAGGCCGCTGTCTCCGATTATTACACACTAGTGGGGAAGTTGGAGCAGATTGAGAAACTGATCGGGCAATTTGAGACATTTCACAACGAGCTCGAACAATTGGACTTCAGCGAGATTCAGAGTGGACTGTGCGACAGTTTTGAAACGCTTGCCAGTGCTCTCAAGGCTTCGATTCGGCGTGAAATTGATCGGATTAGCGGCTACATGCCTCTGCATTCAACGGTTGCTGAACCAAATGTAACGTCTGGTTTTGCTGGTTCTCAGCCGCCACCTCGTCGCAGGCCAGCATCATCCCTGCCTCCCATACAATTGCCAAGTTTTAGTGGAGGATATGCGGATTGGACGGACTTCTACTCGATGTTCACCACCATTATCGACAACCATCCAGACCTCCAATATTGAGAAGTTCCAGCATTTGCGATCTTGCTTGCGTGATTCGGCGTTGGAGACAGTGCGCGCCCTGGAAATTTCTGACAGCAATTATAATATAGCCTAGGATTTGTTGGAAAAAAGGTTCAATAATCGCCGGTTAGTTTTTCAGGCGCACATTACCGAGATCCTAGGGCTACAGGCTGTGGAGAATGGGTCGGTGTCGATGCTTCGGGAGATATCGGACAAATTTAACGCTCATATTCGGGCGCTCCAGGCGTTGGGCACTACTGAGCAGATCGCAGGATGCATTATTGTGCAGGTGCTGCTGCGTAAACTTGATCCAGCGACTCAAGCCAAGTGGGAGAGGAACGTTTAGAGGATGCAGCTTTCGTCAACCTGATTCCGTCGTGGGAGTCTATGGCCTCATTTTTGGAGCAACGATGCAGGACGTTGGAAACCGTGGATTTCGCTATGGCAACCTATACGCCGAGCAGTCAGGTGGGCAGGAGTAAAAAACCTAACAATTTTAAATCTACACTTGTTGCCTTTAATCAAACGATATCAGGTTGCGTGCTGTGCAATGACAGCGCTCACGAAATAAATCATTGTCCCCAGTTCATAGCACTGTCCCCCAAATCGCCATAAAGAAGCCAAGAGGTTTTCTTTGTGTGTAAATTGTCTCAAGGCAGGCCATCGATTGAGTCAATGCAGCTCCAGCAAATGCCGTACCTGTGGGCGTAGGCACCACACTCTCCTGCACTTCGGAGGCCCTGAAACTACTGCAGCCCAAAGGTGGATCTGTGCCACTTGGCGTTTTTTCTCCGTCTACGTCGTCGCATCCCATCACCGAGTCCTCGGCTGCAGCTTCTACATCTTCTGCACTTATTACCCAGGATCTCAGTAATGATGTCGTTCTGCTAGCCACGGCAACTGTCTTGGTCAGAAATCGTTCCGGAGTTTTCGTTCCCTGCCGAGCGTTGCTTGACTCCGGCTCGCAGCTCCACGTGATAACTTCTCGGTTTGCAAATCAGCTTCAGCTTCGTAAAATAAAATCATCGACATCGGTATCAGGAATAGGTGACTCTACCTTTGTCACGGATGGAGTTTCAGTCAACGTTAGCCTGCATTCTCGGTCATCGGAATACTCAACTCTCATCACTGCTGTCGTAGCCTCTAGCATAACCGATCGGCAGCCAAACTTCGGAATAGACACTCGCAACTGGAATATTCCATCAAACCTACCACTAGCTGATCCAGAGTTTTATAGACCTCAGCGTGTCGATCTTCTAATTGGCGCCAGCCTGTTTTACGAGCTTCTCTGTATTGGTCAGGTCAAGTTATTGCCAGGATTGCCCTTAATTCAGAAGACTCGCTTGGGATGGGTCGTATCTGGAGGTTGTTCCCGTGGAAAGGAGGAGTCCTCTTTAATGGTTTCGCGCGCTCCGGTCGTAGTTACTGAGGATAACCTGGACGAGAGACTTGAGGTACTGTTGAGACGTTTTTGGGAGGTGGAAAATTGCACCGAAGCCATAGTAAAGTCTTCCAAAAGAAGAGCTAGATTGTGAAGTTCACTTTGTTCAGCATTTCCGCCGATTGCAAACCGGCGATTATTGTGTTCGGCTGCCAGCAAAATACAATCTGGATCTCTTGGGAGAATCTTACCATCAAGCGCTGCGCAGGTTCTTATCTCTTGAACGGAAGTTGGATCGTCATCCTGATGTAAAGTCTCTGTATGCTGCCTTCATAAATGAGTACCTTGACCTAGGCCACATGTCTCTCGTTCCGGCTGAGTCAATCAACGCCTGTCGATATTTTTTGCCTCATCATTGCGTCACGAAAGAGGATAGTTCTACAACCAAGCTTCGGGTCGTTTTCGATGGATCCGCATCAACTTCATCTGGCTATTCTTTAAACGACGTTTTAATGTCCAGGTCCGTAATCCAACCCACGCTGTTTCACATACTTGCTAGATTTCGATCATATGCAGTTGCGATTACAGGGGATATTTGCAAGATGTACCGATGTGTTAGAGTTTCACCCGAGGATAGTAGTTTGCAGTGTATTCTGTGGAGGAATTCCATGGAAGAGGATTTGCGTGTGTTTAAGCTGAATACCGTTACGTATGGGACGAAGCCTGCCTCGCCTTTTTAGCTGTACGGACAATGCATCAGCTGGCATCGGATGAGCAGATAGCGTTTCCCATTGGGGCTGAGATCCTTCGCCGTGACTTCTACGTCGATGACCTCATATCTGGAGCCAGCTCTCAGGAAGAGGCTGTCCGCATTCGTGAGCAAACTACCGGAATTTTGTCTAAAGGCCAGTTCCGACTGAGGAAATGGTGTTCAAACGTCCCTGCTGTGCTTGATGGAGTTCCTGAGGAGGACAAGGAAACTTATTTGAAGTTTGACGATGGCAGTGATTTTACCAAAACATTAGGACTTGCTTGGGATCCAGTGTCTGATAAACTTTTATTCTCTTTTTCGGCCCTACATTCGTCTTCGCATCCCTGCAGGCGTTCCGTCTTGTCAACAATAGCGCGGTTCTACGACCCCCTCGGACTAGCTGGACCTGTCATTACTAAGGCCAAAATCTTTCTCCAGCAGTTGTGCAAGGAGAAGTTGTCCTGGGATGAAAGCTTGCCATCCGCACTGAACACCGCTTGGCAGGAAATATGCAGAAGTTTTGGCCAGATTCGACGTTATGAATTTCCTCGCTTCGTACTCATTCCGAATTCAGAGCTCGAAATTCACGGATTTTGCGACGCCAGCATTGAGGCTTATGGTGCCTGCATTTATGTTGTATCGAAGGGTCAGCGGTCCACCAGTCACCTGCTTTGTGCAAAATCTCGTGTTGCTCCATTGAAGACACTCACTGTACCAAAGCTGGAGCTTTGTGGAGCGGAGTTGCTAGCTAGGCTCATATCTGAGATAGCTGGAATGAATGTTTTCAAAGGAAGGTGTTACTGTTGGTGTGATTCGTCGGTTGCGCTTTCTTGGATTCGGGGACGAGCCGTCCAGATTCAATGTATTTTTGTATATATATATTCGCAAATAGCCGAGTCGATATAGTTTGGCAACGATACAGGAACTGACTGCAAAAATGGAGTGGCATTATGTTCCCACAGGCTTTGAACCCGGCCGACATTCTCTCTCGAGGGGCTCTACCAGTAGAGTTGAGCGAGTCACCCCTTTGGGCTCATGGGCCTCCATTCCTTTGTGGCTCCCATGATGACTGGGCACCCACGGTGTTGCCAGATAGGCCAACCATGGAGCTTCGTCGGAAGGTTTTGCTGGTAAAAGCGCCCTACGTGGATATTGTAGCTGATTCCAAGTATGCTAACTCTTTTGCTTCCTTCCAACGCGTTTTTGGATACGTTTATAAATTTGTCAACCGGATTCGGCACCCCGGACTCACTGTCCGTGATATTGAACATGGATCTCAGTTGTTGGTGCGGCTAGTTCAGCGTACGGAGCTATGGGAAGACATGAAATCACTGCGGGCCAAGGGAGTGGTCTCCTCATCTAGTTCACTCGTATCATTGAATCCTTTCATTGATCACTTTGGACTTCTTAGAGTTGATGGCCGTCTGAAAAACTCTTCGTTGGATTTTAATGGCCGTCATCCCATCATCTTGCCCAGCAGCCATCCGCTAACTCTTTCAATAATTTGCTCACTTTCACGAACGGAATCTGCACGCTGGACCTCGAGCTCTGCTTGGATTAATCCGATCCCAATATTGGCCTATTGGGGGGAGAAAGACGGTAGCCAAGGCAGTCAATAAGTGCGTAAGATGCTTTCAAATGAAGCCTAGAGTATTGAAGCACATCATGGCGGATCTTCCGAAGGAGCGGCTCGACGGTTCTCATGCCTTTGAGATCACAGGCGTAGATTTCTGTGGCCCGTTTTTCTACAAGTCGGAAGCACGCAACAAGGCTCCAATCAAATGCTATGTCTGCGTTTTCATTTGCTTCGCAACTAAGGCGGTTCATTTGTAGCTGATCAAGGACCTATCTACGGTCTCTTTTCTGCACGGTTTAAAGCGGTTCATATGCACCAGACGAAAGCCGCGACAAATCTGGTCAGATAATGCAACCAATTTTGTCGGCGCCAGGAACGAGCTTTTGGATCTAAAGCGCCTGTTTCTCAGTGACGAGCATCAAAAGTTGGTCCTCGAATTCTGTTTGATTGAGGCTATTGACTGGCACTTCATACCGCCTCGATCCCCGCACTTTGGAGGCCTGTGGGAAGCTGCAGTGAAGACGGCCAAATACCATTTCTATCGTGCTATAGGCGCCTCGGTGCTTGGATTTGAAGAACTGCGTACGCTGTTATGCCACATCACGGCAGTTATTAATTCAAGACCTTTAGTATCCATTTCAGAAAATCCTGCCGATCTGGACGTTTTAACTCCGGCTCACTTTCTAAATGGCGGACCTCCTGCTTTGTTCTCTGAGCCTGATGTAACTCAGCTAAACTTCAATCGCCTGAACGGCTGGCAGCGCGTTTCATATTTGCAGCAGATTTTCTGGTCTCGATGGAAGTTAGAGTACATCACGTCATTGCAACAGCGCTCAAAGTGGCGCACGTCGAAGCCTAACTTGGCAGTCTCAGATGTGGTCCTAGTCAAGGATGAAAATCTGCCTCCCATGAAGTGGCCCCTATCTAGGGTGGTAGAACTACTACCTGGAAGAGATGGTGTTGCCCGCGTCGCTGTTCTGAAGACGCCATCTGGAATCACCAAGCGAGCCGTCAACAAGCTGTGCCTGCTTCCCCTTAAGGATACTGTTGAAAGTCAGGCTTCAAACGGGGGGAGTATGTCGGGTCAGGCAGCATAACGCCCGCCAGCCGCCGGTCTGTCATTTATGTCTGTTTGTGCACCTGCTGCGTCAAAGCAACTCTCTTACGCTCTTCGTCTACCGCTCATGTTCGGCTCAGAAACCGCGCCGAGCTACTCTATGATGCTCTCACACGCTCTCCCTAAGACCATATGCATAGGGCATAGGGTTCCTGCCCTTGGCTCTGCATTTTTCTGTCTGGACCTGATCATCATCGCTTTCGGATTATTGTCTACTTCAACGCAAACGCGTACTGCCGCTACTTATTATAAATATAAATAAAATAAAATACATAAAATTGTAGTTCCAATTGAATTATCTTGACTCTTTACTTAAAAGACAAATTACAACAGCTTTTAAAAACGCTTGATAGCTTAACAATAGAGAAGGAAGCGTTTTCGACATCATAAAGTATATATGTTATTGTTATTGTTATTGGTGCTCAATAGCCGAGTCGATATAAACATGTCTGTCCGTTCGTTTTGTTTGTCGCCCATTGCTCGGAGGCTATAAGAACTAGAGAAACACATTTTTTTTCAGACTGATGTGATATCTCACTTCTACAAATGTATTTCAAAATTTCGCCTCGCCCACATCTGTGGCTTCCACAATTTTAAAGATAACAGACAAAATCATAGAGAAAGCCCTACCTATCAAAAGCGCAAATCTTAATCGGATTGGATCATTATTATAGCCACGATGGAGAAACCCATTTCGGAAACATCGTTCCCTCTCGCTGGCACTACAGTATTTGTATTTAAAATGTTTGAAATTAATACAATCTGTTGGAACACTAGAAAACAGAATTCAGTTGCGGCCTCATCAACTGAAGCAAAATATATGGCTTTGTTTTAAGCAGTCAGAAAAGACGTATGGCGTAAATCATTTTTTAAAAGTATTAATATTAAATTAGATAAACCTATTACATTATATGAAGATAATCAGGGTAGTATTAGCATAGCTAACAATCCCTCATGTCACAAGCGATCTAAACATATCGATATAAAATGTCATTTCTATGAACAGATTGAAAATAAATTAATAAAAATTCAATATATACCCACAGATAAGCAGCTAGCGGACATATTTACAAAACCATTGCCTGCAGTTCGTTTTTCAAGCTTGAGAAGCCAGCTGGGACTCCAGAAGCCGAGCTAAATAAATTTTTTTTTATTATTATTAATTTTGATTTTTGAATTTTTGAAAACTATTACTGATTATTATTTAATTTAACGTAATATATATTTATAAGATGTAGATCTGATTGGGTTTTACTTGGTTTCCCCAATCCTTGCAACAAATGTTGGATCTCAATTGTATTCCCCAGAGTGCTTGGCTTGTCTAATGGAAAGTTATGATTTATAAGTACTAACTGAAAAGTAATTATACCCGTACAAGAAGAGTAAAAGGGTTATTGTATTTGTGGTAAAAGTGGATGTGTGTAACATAGAAAAGCAATCATTTCCGACCCCATAAAGTATATATTCTTGATCAGCATCAATAGCCGAGTCGATATTGCCATGTCTGTCCGTCCGTCTGTCCGTCCGTCTTGTTTTTCACTCGTTACTCGAAGGCTATTAGAGCTAGAGCAATCAAAATTTTCCAGACTGATGTGATATCTTACTCCTATAAAAGTGTTTCAAAATTTCGCACCGCCCACTTCCGCGCCGACAAAGGAGCACATCTGTGGCGTCCACAATTTAAAATATAACAGAAAACTAAAAATGCAGAATTATGATTGGAGAAAGACCATATCTATCCGAAGCTCAAATCTGAATTGGAACGGATCATTAGTATAGAGAAAACTATTTCGAGAAACATAGTTCTTTCTCTTTCGCACTCACACAAAAAACGAGCCGATTTGGTTTTTCGTACAAATGAGCACCTCGATCTCAGAGACTATAAGAGCTAGAGCAACCAAACTTTTTTTCCAGACTCCTGTGATATTGCTTCAGTGCAAGTTTATTTCACGACCACTCCCGCCCCCCAACAGACCAAAATCTAAAATTTTAAAGATAGAAAAAACGAATTGTGCAGTATCGTAGAGAATGATCATATCTACCAGATTTGGTTCAGATCGGATCATTATAATAGTCACAATGATAAAATGAATTTTCAGCAGCATTTTGCTCCGCCCCCTTGCAGAGTAAGTCATTTATGGGGATTATAATCGCTACAGATTCTCTCTCTCACTCACACACTGCTCACACACTGCTCACACATTCTGCCTCGTGCAGTGTACGTGTGTTGTTGTGAGAGGTGATGTAGATGTAGATGACAGATGTAGGAAAAAAATTTAAAATGTAAAAACTGATAAAACATTTGAAAATTCCACATAAATCACATGTGTACTGACTGAGTACGGGTATAATAGTAGAGTCGCGTTCACAGCGACTCCGTACGTTCTTTCTCGATTTTTTTTGGTTTCAAATATTTTTTTGTTTGTTTTTTACATTACATATATATTTATATAAATGTGCTTTGACAGGATAGTGCCGTTCACTTTTTCTTCTCTCTCATTCCTTTTTGTAAAACCTTCTAGACAAGTCGATGCGTTAAAACAGTGAATAAATAAATTAAAAATTTATTATTAAAAGGAATATAAACTAGACTTGTTGTTTTTAATATTTTTAACCGATAACCCAATCGGTCTCCGGCAGCTGTAATCACGAAAACAGAAAGTGTTATTAACAAATTGTTCACAGCAAATTTTATGGTAAGTTAAAAAAATTGCAATTCCCAAAAAGTTTTATGTTGGTAGTGATGTCAAATATATGTGAACGAATTAAAATCTCATATTTTTTTCCTTTCAAAATTAAGATTCCTTTTGTTAAAATAATTTATATTTCGGTGAGGAAAATGTTCTATTTTTATACTCGTACTCGAAGAGTAAAAGGCTATATTGTATTTGTGGTAATTGCTGTCTGTCCTTCTGTCCTTCTGTCCGTCTTGTTTGTCGCCCATTGCGCGGAGGCTATAAAATCTAGAGGGACCAAATCTTTTTTCCTAACTGATGTGATATCTCACTTCTAGAAAAATGTTTCAAAATTTTTCCCCGCCCACTTCCGCCCCCACAAAGAGCGCACATCTGTGGCGTGCACCATTTTGAATATAACAAAAAACTAAAAATGCAGTATCATAGAGAAAGAACATATCTATCAGGTGCCCAAATCTGAATCGGATCGGATCATTAATACAGCCACAATAGAGAAAACGAGAAAGAACGTACGGAGTCGCTTTGAACGCGATTTGGACCAAAATCGAGTCGATTTGGTTTTTTGTATTTTGTGTCGCCTGGATCTCAGAGACTATAAGAGCTAGAGCAACCAAACTTTTTGGCAAGACTCCTGTGATACCAAACCTGAACAAGTGTATTTCATAATTTCGCCACGCCCACTCCTGCCCCCCCAAAAGACAAAATTCCACAATTTTGAAGATAGAAAAAAGCCAAAAATGCAATATCGTAGAGAATTACCATATCTACCAGATTCCCGAATTTGGTTCAGATCGGATCATTATTGTAGCCACAATGATGAAATGAATTTTCAGCTGCGAGCTTCCCCTTCCCCTTGCGGCGTAAGTCATTTATGGGGATGATTTTCGCTAATGATTCTTTTCGCACGCACACTCGCGCTCAAACATCCTGCCTCGTGTAGTGTACGTGTGTTGTTGTGAGAAGTGATGTTAATGAAGTAGATGTAGATGACTGATGTAAAAAAATGTAAAATGTAAAAACTGATAAAACATTTGAAAATTCCACATAAATCACATGTGTGCTGACTGAGTATGGGTATAAAAGTAGAGTCGCGGCAACAGCGACTCCATGTTCCATTCTCGTTCTTTCTCGTTAAGTTCTGCGAACACCAAACAACCAAAAGTCAATCGAAACGTTTTTTCGAAAGCATCTGCTTATTGATTTTGCTTTTCTGGTTTGGAATTATATGAGTAATTTTATTAATGAGTGCTTTCCATTGCTTGAAATCATTTCAAAATTATGATATAACAAAATTTTTTTGAATTCAAAACTCAATATTTTTTTATAAAACGAGAAGAAACGTGTTAAGTCACCTTTAACGCGTCACTACTTGTATACCCGTACTCAGTCAGTACACGTGTGATTTACGTGGAACTGCAAAATATTTTATCAGTATGTACACTTGACATCTTTTGCGTGATATTTCATCTACATCACTTCTCGCAACAACACGGCATCAGTGTGTGAGCGAGACAGAGAATCAGTGGTGGCTGAAGGGGTGTGAGCTGGCTATGGTTGGAAGGGGGCGGGGTGAAATTTTGAAATACATTTGTAGGAGTGAAATATCACATCAGCCTGGAAAACAAATTTGTTTGCTCTAGCTTTTATATTCTCCCAGCAATGGGCGACAAACAAGACGAACAGGCGTCGGACAGACGGATGGACATGGATATATCGACTCGGCTATTGTTGCTGATATGGGGTCGGAAACGATTCCTTCTCTTTGGTACACACATCAACTCTTGCCACAAATACAATGTATCCTTTTACTCTTCGAGTGCGGGTATAAAAATACAATTTGTTAGGAATTTTATTGACGGATGGTTAGTTTAATGTCAATGATATATTCTTCGGTCAAACTCTTAAAGTCATAGAATATTGTATTAAGTCTGAACTTATATTAATAATCACTTGAATGACCCTCGCTCATTGTTACTCTCTTCCACTTGTCAAAATGCACAACATTAAAGGCCAACGTAAACACTCATGCACTTACAAAACTAATGAATGGTTGTTTGGCTAGTATTCAAATGAACTCCATCGACGTGTGTTTATTTGCCGATGTCGACTAATTATTTCCACTGAATATTATTAGTTTATTGGAAAAAATCCCACTCCGACCATTGAATAAATAATATAATTATTTTGAAATATTGAATATTGCGTTAATAATATTTTTATTAAAAAGTTTGTCAATATGTTTCAACAATTTCTAATTAGAATCGTAAGATTTTTTAACAAAGAATTGTAATCACTTGAAATTTGAGCTGTAAGCCATCCGTCACCTATTCTGAAAATGGATTAAAAAATTAGTAAAATTATAAAAATATGTTCAGCTTGAGGGCTAGGCCCTCTTAAACTTCCTTGGCTCGAGCACCAACCCCAATCATTCGGTTCGCTCACTCACACAAGCCTTTACGCACTGCGCCTTATCACATTGTATCTGATAGTAAAATTGATGATAAAATACGAATGGCTTATGCAACAAAAAAATGTATACCTCGATTCCAAAGATACTGTCTTCCGTGTAATGTTATTAGAAGCAGTTATTAATACAGCAGCGAACTTCCGCCCTGTGTCTCTTAATTTTTATCAAACTAACACATATATTTACAATATCACTTTGCCATTAAGGTAGCACAATCGCAAACTTTCGGTTCCCAAGAACGCGGCAGTCTTCTGGTTCAAATTGTCGTTTTTATATCAGTACTCGAAGAGTAAAAGCACAGAAGGAACCGTTACCTACCCTATAAAGTATATATATTATTGATCAGCATCCGAGTTGATATAGCCATGTCTGTCTATCCGTCCGTCTTGTTTGTCGTCCAGAGCTAAGAAAATATAATAGCTAGAGCAACCAAATTTTTGGTGCTCACAAACTCTTCCTCGTTTCAGTGTACGCGGAGAACGAAACTGCGTGTTGTTGTAGATGACAGATACAGCAAAAAAATTTAAAATGTAAAAACTAATAGAATAATACAAAATTTCACATAAATCACATGTGTACTGGCTGAGTACTGGTATAAAAGTACTGTCGCGTTAACTCCACACGTTCGTTCTCGTTTTTACCACAAAACTCTTCGATTTTCTATTCATTGTACAATTAGTGCTATTAAAAACCATACCATTAAAAAGTGTCAGGTCGCCGTTAACTACTTTTTTATCCGTACTCAGTCAATACACATGGGATTTATGTAAAATTTCTAAAAATTGTATCACATTTTATATATTACATTTTTTTGCTCTATCTTTCATCTACATCACTTCTCACAAAAACACAACGTTTCGTTCTCCGCGTACGCTGAAATTTTGTAGCGGCTGAAAGGTTGGCGGCTAGCTGCTTAAAATTAATTTCATCATTGTAGCTATAATAATAATCCGATATGAACTAGTTTCAGAAATCTGACAGATATGGTCATTGTCTACGATACTTCACAATAATGAAATATACTTGTATTGCAGTGATATGACAGGAGTTTGGACAGAAAGTTTGGTTGCTCTAGCTCTTATAGTTCCCGAGATCCAGGCCACAAAAGTCGAACTATCAAAGCAGACGCCTTGGTGTGTGAGTGAGACCGAAAGGGAACGATGCTTCTCCAAAAGCTTTTCTTCATTCTCTAAATACTATTGATCCGATCGATTCAGATTCGGGCCTCTGATATATATGGGCTTTTCTACTTTCCTTTCCTTTTCTTTTAATTTTTTTCTATCTTCAAGTTTGTGGCCGCCACAGATGTGCGCATATTTTGGGGGCGGGACGGGGCGAAATACACTTGTAGGAGTGAGGTCAGTCAAATCATATCAGTCCGGGAAAAAATTTTGGTTGCTCTGGCTCCTGTAGCTTTCGAGAAGTAAGCGACAAGACGGACAGATGGTCAGACGAACGGACGGACATGATGCTGATCAAGAATATATATACTTCATGGGGTCGGAAACGCTTCCATCACATCCGCTTTTACCACAAATACAATATACCCTTTTACTCTTCGAGTACGGGTATAAAAATGGTAGAAAGCTATATCTTGATATATCTTTAAGTACATATGAAAATCGATATAAACAAACCTGTATAGTAAAATCCATATCCAACGCTGATGCGATGGATTATCACGAGAAACAAATTTGCAAAAGAGTATTTAAATTAATTGTAGAATTTTCTGTATTTCTGATGTTCGTAATAATCAATCGATCTTAGCAACAATGTTGAAATTTCCTGAATCTGCAAGAAAAATCAAAAAGGAAAGATAAAAACGCATTAGTCGCGACTTTACTTTTATACCCGTACGCAGTCAGAATATAAGTAAGGTTATGATTCATGTGAAATTTTTAAATATTTCATCATTTTAAATATTTTATACATTTTTTCATTTACAACTACATAACTTCTTATAAAACACGCGGGTGACCGGAAGATCCCTTATTATTGTGTATAATAGAGAGAAATAATAAGGTACTAAGAGGAATAGTGGATTGGGGATCACCCATCAATATCATTAAAGAAAATTTCCCGAATGCCACCAGAAAAAAAAGAGGAAGAAGAGTAAACGAGAGAGAACGTACGGAGTCGCTTCGAACGCGACTCTACTTTTATACCCGTACTCAGTGATTTATGTGGAATTTTAAAATGTTTTATCAGTTTTTACATTTTATTTTTTTTGCTACATCTATCATCGACATCTACATCTACATCATCTACATTAGTTCTCACAACAACACACGTACACTGCACGAGGCAGCATGTTTGAGCGTGAATGTGTGTGTGAGAGAATCAGTAGCAGCCGCCGCAGCGCTGCTGCCATCAACCCTAATAAAAGTGTATATATTTTGTTGCGGGGGCAACCCCGTTGCTGAAAAAATTCATTTCATCATTGTGGCTACAATAATGGTCCGATCTGAACCAAATTTGGGAATCTGGTAGATATTTTCTACAATACTGCATTTTTTCGTTTTTCCTATCTTCAAAATTGTGGATTTTTCGTCTTTTGGGGGCAGGGGTGGGCGTGGCAAAATTTTGAAATAAACTTTGCACTGAAGCGATATCACAGGAGTCTAGGCAAAAAATTTGGTTGTTCTAGCTCTTATAGTCTCTGAGATCGAGGCGCTCATTTATACGAAAAACCAAAATTACTCGATTTTTGTGTGAGTGCGAAAAGGGATGGAGCGAAGTTTTTGCGTATGTTTTTGTCTATTGTGGCTATATTAATGATCCGATCCGATTCAGATTTGGGCCCCTGATAGATATGGGCTGTCTCTATGATTCTGCATTTTTTCGTTTTTTCTGTTATCTTCAAAATTGTGGACGCCACAGATGTGCGCCCTTTGTGGGGGCGGAAGAGGGCGGGGCGAAATTTCGAAACTTTTTTCTAGGAGTGAGAGAACACATCAGTCTGGAAAAAAAATTTGGTTGCTCTATCTCTTTTAGCCTTCGAGCAAAGGGCGACAAACAAGACGGACGGACGGACAGACGGACAGACGGACGGACAGACAGGGCTATATCGACTCGGCTATTGATGCTGATCAAGAATATATATACTTTATATGGTCGGAAATTACTCCTTCTCTATGTTACACACATCCACTTTTAGCACAAATACAATATGCCCTTTTACTCTTCGAGTACGGGTATAAAAACATCAGAGCAATTTTAGATGAAACTCCAACTCTACACTCCCAAATAAACATCTGAAGACAGGCATATGTCAAATGGCAGGGGAGTAACATATTCCTAATTCCCCATAATTCCAACAGTAAATCTGATGCATTCCAAGCAAACGACGCAGACCAATCTGTTTTCAGCTAGTTTCCACACTCCAATGGAACAAAGAACTCTTGTAAATTACTAAGTTCCCCCAGACGAAATCCAACGAGAAAGAACGTACGGAGTCGCTTCGAACGCGACTCTACTTTTATACCCGTACTCAGTCAGTACACATGTGATTTATGTGGAATTTTAAAAGGTTTTATCATTTTTTTTACATTTTACATTTTTTTTGCTACATCTGTCATCGACATCTACATCTACATCATCTACATCAGTTCTCACAACAACACACGTACACTGCACGAGGCAGCATGTCTGAGCGTGAGTGTGCGTGTGAGAGAAGCTGCAGCAACAATCAACCCCAATAATTGACTTACGCCGCAAGAGGAGGTGGGGGATTGCTGCTGAAAATTCATTTCATCATTGTGGCTATAATAATGATCCGATCTGGACCAGATATGGTCTAGATATGGTCATTCTCTACAATACTGCATTTTTTAGTTTTTGCTATCTTCAATATTGTGGATTTTCGTCTTTTTGTGGCGGCGGAAGGGGGCGGGGGCGAAATTTTGAAATACACTTGTTCAGGTTTGGTATCACAGGAGTCTTGGCCAAAAGTTTGGTTGCTCTAGCTCTTATAGTCTCTGAGATCCAGGCGTTCATTTTACGAAAACCAAAATTACTCGATTTTGTGTGAGTGCGAAAGGGATGGAGCGAAGTTTTTGCGTATGTTTTTGTCTATTGTGGCTATATTAATGATCCGATCCGATTCAGATTTGGGCCCCTGATAGATATAGGCTGTCTCTATGATTCTGCATTTTTCGTTTTCTGCTATCTTTAAAATTGTGGACGCCACAGATGTGCGCCCTTTGTGGGGGCGGATGTGGGCGGGGCGAAATTTTGAAACACTTTTCTAGGAGTGAGATATCACATCAGTCTGGATTGTTTGATTGGTCTAGCTCTAATAGCCTTCGTGCAATGAGTGAAAAACAAGACGGACGGACAGACGGACGGACAGACATGGCTATATCGACTCGGCTATTGATGCTGATCAAGAATATATATACTTTATGGGGTCGGAAACGCCTCCTTCTGTGTGTTAAACACATCCACTTTTACCACAAATACAATATACCCTATTACTCTTCGAGTACGGGTATAAAAACGATCACGCATCTCTCACGCTACCCACACGTAGACCTATCATCCATCGGCTATCAGCCGCTCTCACCAAAGCAGCGCCTCTCGCAACCGAAGCCACGCTTTTCTAAAGCGAAGCCATCTCCGCCAAATCCGAAAACCGAAAAAGCCCCGAGGCGGAAAGCTTAAGAAATCGACCTTTAAGCTGTCTAAAGGATTTTTCGCCATCAATGTTAATGTTAAGGTTCTGTAAAATAAAATCTTTTTAAAAACCAAGCTTCGAATTTTTGGAAGTCTTATTTGCGCAGCCGGTAGTATTCATAAATCAAAAACAATTTTAGCAAAGTGAATCCGCCGAAGAACCTAGGTGCACCGTAGCACAAAGCAACTTAATTATAAATACACCTACCTGACATACCCAAAGTGAAAACTCCAGCATGTACAACAAACGTGGAGTGCAAAAACAAGTGAAGTGAAAATTAACACATCCTGTTCCAACAAAAAATCAAAACACCAAAACAGTCAAAACTGGCATTATCACCAGCAACCTTTAGAGAAATCCACTTCATCCAAGCCATGTTGTCCATCAGACAAGTGCCAGCTTATGACGGCTCAGATGGAAAACTGAGTTCGTTCATAAAGAAAATCAAATATATACATGAACAAAACCCGAATGGCACCACAAATAAAGATAAAGTTCTACGTGTTTGATTTTTCCAAAAATTACGACATCCTGCTAGGCAGAGAATATCTGATATCTTCAAAGTGGTAATCAACTACAGGGGATAACAGCGTAATGTTAGGAGAAAGGATATTCCCAATTATTCCTAGTGGAAAAGTTATTGAAAAAATCAAGACCGAACATAAGTGCAAAGATACGTCTTCTGAAAAGATAAGATCGCACAGAAGTGCCTCGACTCGTCCCCAGATGGGGATCAATACTTCACTTCCGCTCTTGATAATGAATTGATTGAATGTCACGAGCTATGAATAGAACACTTAAACGAAGAAGAGAAAGAGCAACTGAAGAAAGTGCTATATGAGTTCAGCGACTTACAGTATAGAGAAGGGGACAATTTGACCTTCACAAGTACCGTCATGCACGCTATTCAAACGCAGCATGAAGGCCCGGTATACCGGATGTCGTACAAATACGCGCAAATGCATGGCAAGGAAGTCAATAGGCAGATCAAAGATATGATGAGGCAAGGAATAATTCGTAAGTCGAAACCGCCTTTCTGTTCCCCCATTTCGATGATCCCCAAAAAGGTATATGCTTTGGAAAACAGAAGTACCGGTTAGTTGTAGACTATAGAGGTCTCAATGAAATAGCACATACGGATAATTATCCTACATTCAGAATGAAGGAAATATTGCACAATTTAGGAAAGTGTCCATATTTCAAAACGATTGACTTAACTAAAGGTTTCCATCCCAAAGGAATCTGCGTCGATCATGAAAACAGCGTATTCAAGCAAACATGGCCATTATGAGAGGCTAATGCCGTTCGGGCTAACAAACGCCTCATCAACATTCCAAAGATGCATGAACGATCTTTTGGAAGAAGTGATATTCAATGATTGTCTAGTACACTTAGACGACATTATAATCTTCACCACTTCGTTGAAAGAATATCTGTTGTCACTAAGAAAGATCGTCGGGAAGTAACGAGACGCAAATCTCAAGCTTTAAATTGATAAGTGAAGAAAGAAACTGATTTCCTGGGTCATGTAGTCACATACCAAATCATACCAAATCCAAATAAGATCTCAGCCATAACTGGATTCCCGATACCGGAAACCACGAAGCAAATCAAGTAATTTCTAGGAATATGCAGATTTTATAGGAAGTTTATTCCTAATTTCGCGAACATAGCAAAGTTGAAGAACATAGCATACTCTCAAATTAAAGAAGCGAATGAAGAGAAATACGTCGAGGCATTGGAGAGACTAAAAGTACTTATCACCTCAGACCCAATTCTCGTATATCCAGACATCAACATGGTTCATTCATTCTATTTGTAGTGACCAGACGTGTTTTTTTCTTGCGCTGCGCTTCTTTCTTTTATTTATTACAAACAACCGGTGTTTTGTTTTAATAAATTTACAAAATTTCCCTCTAACTGATTTTCTATCCAAATCCGCGGGTGCATGCCCTATAATTGTGCAGAGACACAACGTATTAAATACATTTGTGCGTCGGTTAATTGTATTTGTGTTTTTCCTTTCCGTAAGTACATAAATACAGTTAGCCGCTCTATGGTTTTAGCTTTTGTCTATCACTCTCTCTCTCTCTATCACCCGAACAAAACTACTGTTCTTTCATTTTTTTCGATTTCTCTTTTTTATTGTTTATTGTTTATTGTATAAGGTTCAACTATGAGCAGTTAAACTATTGAAAGGACAAAAGATTATATGAATATAGGAAATATTGACTATGGTTATTACCCTGACCCGATGGGACTGGTTTATTGGCACAAGCAGCCGCTATGGTCCAACTCACAGCCAAGTTGTGGTCAGAGAATAACCGATAGCGTATACAATTAAGAATAAATTAAATTACATTATTCAATAGCAGGGATTTGAGCATAGTGGTACTATTGTCATAGGAAAACTGATGAAAATATGTATTATAATTACGGCAAAGGCTACGGAAAGATTCATGGTCAGCATAGTTAGTAAGACAGAGTTGTAGATGGAGAGGAAAGTAATGCCTAGACGGGCGGGACGGAACAGCAATACTGATAAGGCATCTGAGGGCAGTGGAGTCGACCTCGCCGGAGAGTAGTTTGTGGAGAAAGAGAACTCCCATGACAAATCCGTCTACTTTCAAAGAGAATGGATATCGATGAGACGCAACCTACTCTCATAAGAAGGAAGACGTCTAGAAGGATCCCAATTAAGTCCACGGAGAGCAAAAAATGAGGAATTTTTTTTTTGAACGGACTCGAGCATATCCTTATATTTTTTGTAATGAGGAGACCAGACGCAGGAACCATATTCTAAAATTGGCCGGACAAGAGAAACATAAAGAAGTTTGGTTGTGTAAGGGTCAGTAAATTCCTTAGACCATCGCTTAATGAAACCAAGGACTCCCCTGGCTTTTGTTCGAAATAACAGATATATGGATGTTATAACACAGATTAGGTACACAAAGATAACGCCCAAGTCAGTAACTTTGAACAGGCGTTGCAAGGAAATTTTACGGATAGTATAGTCAAAAAGGTAAGGCTTGCTGCGATAAAATGTCATGACGTTACATTTAGAAATGTTAAGAGGGAGAGTGTTTGTCAAGCACCAATTGTTGAGGGCGTCCAAGTCGGTTTGGAGGAATAATGGGGATACGGGATCACAATAGGAAAAACATAACTTCACATCATCAGCATACATTATGACTCGAGAGTGAGTTAGAACTTGAGGAAGATCATTAATAAATAAGTTAAACAAAAGGGGGACCAAGATGGCTTCCTTGAGGAACACCAGACGACACATGAACGGGGTTCGACAGACAGTTATTAAAACAGACACGCTGAGAACGGTTGCTTAGGTAGGCATTAATCCAGAAAATCAGTTTATTCGGAAACCCGAGGAGTGATAGTTTGTGGATGAGGAGATTATGATTAACTGAGTCAAAAGCTTTACTAAAGTCGGTATAAACTACATCAGTTTGGCACTGATTGGAAAAACCCGCAGTTACAAAAAAGTTGAGAACTCAAGGAGATTAGAAGAGATTGAGCGTCGTTTCACAAATCCGTGCTGAGAAACAGAAAACAAAGAACTACAAAAGTGTTGGAGCTGGGAAGTGATCATTTTTCAAAAAGCTTAGGAATAGCAGATAGGTTGGAAATTGCACGGTAATTGGAAACATCCGATTTAGACCCTTTTATGGATGGGAACGATATACGATTCCTTCCAAAACCGAGGAAAATCACCTAGCTCGAGAGACAAGTTGAACAGTTTTAAGAGGGGCAAACAAAGAGAATCAGCACAAAGTCTAAGGACAGCACTGGGAACCAAGTCTGGGCCAGTAGTAAACGAAGATTTACATGATTTTTAAACTAGCTAATAGTCCATCATAATCGATGAAGGGGGGATAGATACAATTGGAGCTATTAAGGGGAAAGCAAAGCTTTTTGCTTAAAGCAAAGCTTTTAGCAATTGCTTGCACTGTGGTCTGATTGCTAATTGTTTTCAACTTTTTTTGGTCTTTTTTTTTTGGTATATTTTTTTGGTATATGTAAAATATTTATTCACTCTTTATTATTTCACGTCTGTCCCTCTCGATCGTCAACTTTTTATGAATGTTCGCGACATATCGATCCTTGTCTACAACAAGTATCGATCCAACGACATATCGATCCTTGTCTACAACAAGTATCGATCCAACGACATATCGATCCTTGTCTACAACAAGTATCGATCCAACGACATATCGATCCTTGTCTACAACAATTATCGATATATCGAATACAAACGGGTTTCTGACGATATTATCGAGAAATAACTTATTAACTAATATTCATATATTACATTGGGCCAACCTGATCGTCCCCGATCTACACATTAAGGCATATAATGTAGAAATTCCGAAACGATTTTTGGTGAATGTAGGATGCCTTTACTTAGGCTTGAGACGCGGGAATTAGCGGTACAGACCAGAGCTGTGGGCGGCGATAGAGGGCGATCAAAAAATAAACCGTGCGAAACGTAGTTCAATTTACGACTGCTTTATTCCCACGCATAGCTTTGTCGGCTATGCTGCGGGCGTGTAGTAACACTTGTATGATACAGTGGCGGGACTTCATGCCGTAAGCTTACGAACTACATTACATTGCGTATAACTTCATTACTTTCTACTTATTGACTATTATTGGCTATATATCTATGGTGTAACGACATTCCGGCCGCCTTGAACGACCGCACGTCGGGCTTCAACCTATCGGCAAAAGTGCCGATTAGTTCCTTCTGAATAGTAGGTCCCACCATAAGTAAATCGTTTAATGACCACCCAGTCGGTATTTGAAACCTTCCGGTCGGTAAATTGCAGACATTGGCTTTGAAAAACTCTTCGCATGCCAGCTGCTCTGCCGAATTTGTTTGAGCATGTTTTGCTTCTGGCGTTGCATCTATCTCCCACAGTTTTTTGACCATTTGAGACAAAGAGTCTTCTTCCGGTGAGTAGGTTGCGACGCAGCAAGCGGCTTCTCCAGTCAGAAGCTTGCTACACCGACCTGAAGCTACCCAACCTAAAAAGGGTATTTTTGCAACAATGGTGCCCCTTCACCCAGTTTTATTTGGCCTGTGCACAACAGATCGAAGAACGAGTCTGCTCCAATCAGCATGTCTACCTTTTGAGGTCGATGGAATGTTGGATCTGCCAACTCCACATTCGCAGGAATTTTCCACTGCTTAATGGGCAGACTTCTGTCAGGCTGCTGATTGGTAATGCTGCTAAAACCCAGAAATCTGCTACAAAACTATGGTTATTTAACCTGGAGTATATTGTCGTCGAGACTTCACTCCTCGACACCGAGCTTGACTTGCCTACAGATGTCACTGTCAGGCAACGGTTGACCCTTGCCAACCTTAGCGATTGCGCAAGACTTTCTGTCATGAAATTGACCTGTGAACCCGAATCCAACAACACTCTTGCTAAGTGAACTTGGCCAAATCTGTCCCGAACTCTTACCACTGCTGTGGCAAGGATGACATGCTCGGGCTCACTGGATGCCTGCTTCACCTGCGCAGGATGGGACGATGCTTGTACCCCTATTGTCTGACTTTCTGAATCTGCGCTCTGAGCTGCGTATCTATGCAAGAGGGTGTGATGCCTCTGTGAACAAACTCTGCACTTAGAGGATATGCACTGAGATACCCTAAGTCCAGATTGGAGGCAATAAATGCATAATTGCTTGCCTTTTGCGAACTCGAAACGCTCCAAGACGGGTATTGCCCCAAATCCCTGGCAGTTTCCGATCGAATGGTTGGCGCCGCAATATACGCACTTGGGGTCGATCGACTTTTCGGCCCTCGCGCAAGAAAATGACGATCTGCTGGTTTTCTTGCTGGTCGACGGCATGTCAAACTTTGGTTTGCCTCTCGCTTTGGATGACTCCTCTGCTGAAAGGTGTTGGTACCGGCGGTTCAACATTTTTGCACAATCCGACCAGCAAGGGAGCTCATCGTAGTTTAGCTGCTCCTCATACTTTCTTTTTGTGTATTGGTCCACCTTGGATAACACCAGATGTATTATCATGGCGTTAGCAACCTCTCGCTCGTCTCCTAACGATAAAAGCGACTCCAGAATGGCTGACACTGTATCTATAGTTGATCGCAATGCAGACGCTGACGGCTTGGTTACGGCAGGAATGTCAAACAACTGGGCAAGTGTCTCAAAGAATATTAAGCACTTGTTGTCGTACACCCTCTTCAAACTTTCTAACGCCTTTGGATAGTTGGCATCTGACATTTGGAACGCCTTTACGGTTCCCAAAGGCTTCATCGGACAAGCACGATATGAGATGGTTGAACTTCTCTATATTGGACAACGACGGGTCGGAATCTACCAAACTTTCAAGCAGACTAATAAACTGTTTGTAATCCGCATGCCAGCCGCTGAACTTCGGCAACTTCAATTTTAACAAATTGTGATGGTGTGTGGGTGCTGAATTCATGTATGGTTGAGGGGATCTGTCGGTCGCTGCCGACATGTACAGAGCCTATGTGTGCACACACGTTTCTTCCAACGCCGCCCTATCTGAATTATCCGGGTCTAGTACATCGATCTCGGACTGCAGGGCCATTGCTTTTTATACCCGTACTCGAAGAGTAAAAGGGTATATTGTATTTGTGCTAAAATGGATGTGTGTAACACACACAGACGGAGGCGTTTCCGACCCCATAAAGTATATATATTCTTGATCAGCATCAATAGCCGAGTCGATATAGCCCTGTCTGTCCGTCCGTCTGTCCGTCTGTCCGTCTGTCCGTCCGTCCGTCCGTCCGTCTTGTTGGTCGCCCATTGCTCGAAGGCTATAAAAGCTAGAGCAACCAAACTTTTTATCCAGTCTGATGTGGTATCTCACTCCTAGAAAAGTGTGTCCAAATTTCGCCCCGCCCACTTCCGCCCCCCACAAAGGGCGCGCATCTGTGGCGGCCACAATTTTGACAATAACAAAAACTAAAAATGCAGAATCATAGAAAACAGCCCATATCTATCAGGGGCCCAAATCTGAATCGGATCGGATCATTAATATAGCCACAATAGACAAAAACATACGCATAAACTTCGCTCCATCCCTTTCGCACTCACATAAAATCGAGTAATTTTGGTTTTCGTATAAATGAGCGCCTCGATCTCAGAGACTATAAGAGGTAGAACAACCAAATTTTTTTGCCTAGACTCCTGTGATATCGCTTCAGTGCAAGTTTATTTCAAAATTTTGCCACGCCCACTCCCGTCCCCCAAAATACGAAAATCCACAATTTTGAAGATAGAAAAATAAAAATGCAGTATCGTAGAAAATGACCATATCTACCAGATTCCTGAATTTGGTTCAGATCGGATCATTATTGTAGCCACAATGATCAAATGAATTTTCAGCAGCGGGAATACCCCGCCGTTCTGTGTTTCCCCTCGTCCGATTGCTGCGTAAGTCATTTATTGGGGTTGATTGTCGCAGCAGATTCTCTCACACACAAACTCACGCTCAAACATGCAGTGCTGCCGATGCCGCTTTTTTCCCGTCAAATCTGGCTTTTTTTGAAGACCAACAGCGGGTAAAGTTTGGTAAATTGCGGGAAGCGGGAATTCTGGATTTTTTAGAATTTTTTCCGCTTTTTTTTTTTAATGTTGCTACACTTGAATCAAAAAATATAAGATTTTTTGCAACTCCACCTCTAGTTTTAAGAATACTATCATCTCTATACCATTCTACCATCTTTATGTGCACGAAAGCGAATGTTATCGTATAAAATTTGTGAAATTCCTAAAGAATATAAGCAGAAGTGCCGCGATGCTTGGCTTAAAAGCGACGAATTTAAAGCTTGGGCAAGAAAAGACGACACTGATGAGCATAGGGTATACTGCAGCTATTGCAGCTAAAAACACAATAATAGCCAAACTTAGTGATCTGCGCGGTCATGCAAAAATTAATAAGCACACGAGTTCAACGACGGCTTCACACAACAGAACAAAAAGATTTTGGAATTTTGCCTATTAAAACTGTTGAACAGGAAGCTTCTATTGCTCAACAAGCCGCCATGGCTGAAATAGATCAATTGGGCAAATTGTGCATCAAACATTTTGATGTTGGAGCTGCAGGGCGAGTTAAGCTGCATCGAATAAATGCACCAGCATCATTAAGAATGTTCTGACGCATCATTTTTCCGAAGACTTGTGCATTCAGCCTTAGCGACTGCCTCAGTATCCCAATTGTTAATGACATAAAAACTCCGCTGAGGCACAATTTATTGGGGGCAAGGGAATTTGCCTTAGAACTAGCTATCAACGAGTATTATTGGGAGTGAAAGGATATTACTAATTTTTATTTTACTGTACATTATGTTTCGATTATGATGTGCCCAAAAAATTATCTTGATTGGTGCGACCAAGTCGTACGATTGCGAGGCGGAAGACACTTACGCTGAGTGAGACGAAATAACAGCGGTCTTACAGTAAAATATTACTGAAATAAAAAATTGGTAAACCCAAAAATTACGCTTTTTTAAAGCTTTTTTGTAACTTTTCACTTTTTTTTTTGCGCCTTGTTCAAGTCAAAATGGCTTTTTTTCCTGATGAAAAGTTGGCAGCACTGCAAACATGCTGCCTCGTGCAGTGTACGTGTATTGTTGTGAGAACTGATGTAGATGATGTAGATGTAGATGTCGATGACAGATGTAGCAAAAATGGAAAATGTAAAAACTGAAAAAACATTTTAAAATTCCACATAAATCACTGAGTACGGGTATAAAAAGTAGAGTCGCGTTCGAAGCGACTCCGTACGTTCTTTTCTCGTTCAATATAGGAGTTCAATATTTCCAAACGACATTGGATTTGTAATGGATCCAGCGAAATTGAACCCTCCTCAAATGCTATCCTCATTCGATTTATATCTTCGCTTATCTTCTCCAACCTCACATACAATATTGTGAGCTTCGTGCTTCCACACATTCCGCTCCCAGTTGCCTTCTCTTCATCACGATCTTTAGACATGTTGATTAAATTACCAACGTTGGTTGTTCCTAACTTCTAAACTTCAAACTTGCTAAGCGAAGGCGACGATAACCTGAGGAAATGCACTGCGTTCAATGAGAACAATGTTCGACAGTACGGCAAAAAGTATTCAAATACCCACGTATAAACGTATTAGGTTCGATGCGGCAACGACGGCAATAGTTAGAACAGACAAAAACGCAACAAACGCAACCGAGCTCTGTCACGGCGAACCAAACTCGAACCACGTTCGATCCACTACGAAACGGACGTCTGGGTTCAAATGCGCGCAACGCTAAGGTAAGCGTACGCAACCAACACCAAGTTTGGCTCGACACACTGAGCTCGAACCAAGTTCGAACCAATAAGCAAACGCAATTCTAATGCGCGCAACGCACTCGACTCCCAAATTAGAACAGCGTTCGACCCGAAAACTAAGTGGCGAACGATGTTTAATTGAGTGGCGCAATATAAGAGCGGATGATCAGCTCTCTGGCGCATACGACAAGCTCGGCGACACCAGTTAGAAAAATTAGATGTCAAAGCGCACACAAATACCTAAATTAGAGCAGCGTTCGACCCAAAACGAAGTAGCGAACGATGTTTCAATTGATTGGCACAATATAAGAGCGGATGATCAGCTCTCGTCACAAACGACAAGCTGGGCGACACCAGTTCGAGAATTGGATGACCACGAAGCTGCGGGAGCAAAGTTACGACGAGGGTACTGCACGAACGTAAACTTAAAGAGAACCGTATGCTGTACATTAAAGAGCGCGAAAATTAGCTTACCGCTGCAAGGGTCAATGTTTTCTCAGCGAACGAAACGAAATGCGAAATGATGCTACCAAATGCGAAATAAGCGGTAAACTATGTCGTTGGCGCCTTCTAATACTCTTCCCGATTTACCCAGCTATCACGAATAGTTAAACGGTAGGTGAATGAATGTACAATACTGTTCAATGCCAAGCCAATAGGTATTAACCGCTATTATTTTAGCCGCTATTGATTTGGCATTGTTACCTGGTCGTCGGATGAATCCACTTCCCTGGGCGTTAGCAACTCAATGTGCATGTTCTGCTTCGGTTGTAGGTGTGGATGGTGGTCTTCAATATGGTCTTCCGTGGATTCCGTGATCTTCCTTCTGGATTGTCTACTTGTCGAATTGGCGGTTTTTTCGAGGCTTTAACTCGCGAACAGCGTTCTGGTCGAGCACCGATTGGTTTAAAACGAAAACTAATCCCAAGGTCCCTGCTCGGGCGCCATGTAGAAATTCGAAACGATTTTTGGTGAATGTAGGATGTCTTTACTTAGGCTTGAGACGCGGGAATTAGCGGTACAGACCAGAGCTGTGGGCGGCGATAAAGGGCGATCAAAAATAAACCGTTGGAAACGAAGTTCAATTTACGACTTCTTTATTCCACGCATAGCTTTGTCGGCTATGCTGCGGGCGTGTAGTAACATGTTGCTTGTATGATACAGTGGCGGGACTTCATGCCGTAGGCTTACGAACTACATTACATTGCGTATAACTTCATTACTTTCTACTTATTGACTATTATTGGCTATATATCTATGGTGTAACGACATATAACTTGTTTGACATTTCTTATTCTCTATTGTTTTACTTAACCTACTTAATCGATTATTAACAAAATGATGCCACGGTTTTATCCTTACACTCTACCCAAGGTTTAAGCCTTGCTGGTTCTAGTACGCACCGGAAGGGCATCTGCGTTAGTTGACAGTCCTCTATGTCGACAACCTCGTAGCGATCATTATCAAATACTCTGTTAATCCTGTATGGTCCTCTATACTTAGGTGCGAACTTCTGATTGACTCAGGTGTTGTATCTACATGCCGGACAGCTACATTATCACCAATTTCATATCTTAACGGAGCTCTATGTTTAATAGCATTTTTTTTCATTTTTAATCTGCGAGTCCCGTATGTTCCCACTTGCTGTTTTTCGTAAATTTTCGAACTCTCTATGATCTGAAGCTAACTTCTCCTCGAGATATTCAGATAATTAATCTACAACAGGTCCCCTCTGAGGTATTCCAAATAATAATACGCTAGGGGTCTCCTTCGTAATACTGTTAAGAGAATTGTTGATAGCATTCTCCACTGTGTTCATCAACCTATACCAATCGCCTTGCTCCAGAGGCTCTGACAATTTTCCTAACATAGGAGTATGAGCACGATTCACCCGCTCGACTTGACCGTTCGCTTGCGGTGCCGCTGTGCTTTTAATGTGTCTTAATGTGTCTTAAGGTGCCTTAATGTGCTCTATTCCTCTTTCATGCAGAAAATTCGAGAACTCTAACGAAGTGAAACGTGTACCACGGTCGGATACTACCCTAGTCGGTCTGCTATAAAAATCGAAATATTTACTTCCTTTGCTTCTCGAGTGCTGGTACTATTAACCGGGAACAATTTTATAAACTTAGTGAATGCATCTATCACCACCAGAAGGTGCTTTCGCTTCGATCTCACACTCGGCAAGGGCCCCAAATGATCAATATGTAGGGTATGAAAGGGTACACACGACTTTGGAATGCTATGGAGCGTCCTTTTATGGATTGTTTTGGGCATTGAGTGTAATATACACGGTACACAGTTTTTAACGAACCTTGCCACTTTACTTCTCATTGACGGAAAACAGTAGGTCTTTAATAAATCATTCACACATTTCTCTACTGCTAGATGTCCTAGTTTTCAAGTGACCGTCTAATCAACTGCTCTTCCATGCACATTGGTCATTATTATTTCTCTTGTATACAATCCCATCTACCATTTCAAAATCTACGTCAATTACATTTTCTAGCATTTTCCGAATCCTAACTACCTTCTTATCCCGCATCTGCTCAGTTTGTAACATCAAATCAACCTCTTCTGGCGTTAAACCTACTACCCCGACTATCAATGATTTCAATAGGCCATCCTCCAGAAACTCTAACTGCTCCCTCTCAGCTGTATTCTCAATACATTTGTTCCCTTTATCGGGATTTCCACTACGAGTATGCTCTAATCCCCCCACCACATCGTTAACGCTTCCTCTACATTGACTCAACTCTCTAGTCCCATTTTCTTCCCTACTTTTGGCCACCACGTTCTCAAGGTTATCTCTACAATCACTTCCCGGGATCTCTTTACCATCAGCTTTCATCATATTTCTTGTTATATTTCCTACTTCGCTTAATTCTCTACCCTCAATCACAGAGTTATTTACGGTACTTCTATGCATACTACTATAATCATCTCTACCTGCACTATTCCGTATTTTCTGCATATTCATATTATTCATTATAATATAATATAAATATATATATGTCGTAGAGTAGTCAGTTATCATGTTAAGTTTGAATTCACACTCCCGTTAGATTAACATGTCCAAATGAGTAATATATGTTAATGTTAAGTAACAATGTTAAAAATGATATTAGTGTGGGTAAAAGACGAATAAAGAAAAGAGAGACAAAAAGTGTGCGTGATGCTTTGATAGTTGCGTAAAGGCGAGGTCCGAGCGAGACAGCTATACGGACTGAGCGTGGCTCGGTTGTGCGAACTAGTTCCGAACTGGCCCTGTATGCGTGAGCGAATACGTGGCAGACGGCCATTATAGAAAAAGAAGCGGAACTAGACACAACTGCGACTCGCTGCGTCTTTAAAAAGTAACATAAAATTATGGAAACCTATTCTCCTACATCAGAAGTGGGATCGCCACAGCCACAGCATCCTGAAATCATGCTGCAACTGTTGGAAGCACAAAACCAAAAGTTTTTGGAATTGCTGAAGGCCATGCAGACGCCGGCAACAACAACAGCTCGAGAGACTTCAGTGACGCTGCCTACGTTCAACCCCGAATCTGCTGGTGCTGACGCTGCAGCATGGTGTAAAACTGCAAAATATGATTCTGACCGAGCATCCACTGGAGGGCAGTGCATTGGTGATGACCCTCAGTAAGTCACTAGCTGGAAGCGCGTCCCAATGGCTGTCGCAAATTTGCTACGTTGGAATGACGTGGCCGCAGTTCCAAGAGTTGTTCACACACCGATATGAGAGTGCAGACACGCCAGCCGCCATTTTGTTTAACCTACTAAACGGGCGTCCGAGTGCAAACGAGTGTTTGTCTGTATACTGTAGCCGCATAGTGACGTCATTGATGGCAAAATGGAGTTCGATGACTGTCGAAGAGATGGCAGTGTCGCTTGTGATGGCACATGCATCGCAGATTGACACAAGGCTTCAGAGTCTGCTTTATACAAAAACAATCAAGACGCGCAGCGAAACTGCAGCAGCAACTGAAGGCATATGCATTTGGCAAGCGAGAAGAATGTCTTGGATTGGATTATGGCCCAGAACGAAAGAAGCAGAAGCTGCAAGCTCCAGTAAAATGTCATCATTGTGGCAGGCTTGGGCACAAAATCCGAGAATGTCGTAAGAGGATGGCAGACGAGAAGAGCGAAACCAGAACCAAGCAATCGCATGGCACGCCGGTGACTGGACGAGACAGATCAGGTGTGACGTGCTACAAGTGGGGCAATGTAGGACACATTGCATCTACGTGTCCCAATGGTGCAGCGAATGGGAACAACCTGAAGCGTGTCGACGTATGCTCAGTATCAGGGCCACAGGGAGTGATGTACCAAAATGGTGAGGCGTTTCAATTTTTCTTCGATTCTGGCGCTGAATGTTCATTAATCAAGGATAAGTTAAGTAATAAGATAGCCGGTAAACGATTTAACAACATGGTTATTTTGAAAGGAATAGGAGAAAATGTTGTTAAAAGTAACTTGCAAATTTTAGCAAAGGTACAGATTTCTCAATTCCATTTAGAGATTCTATTTCACGTTGTAAATAATGATTATCTCAAGCATAATGTTATGATCGGCCGTGATATATTACAACTTGATTTTAGCATGACAATAGATTCAGATAAGCTAAGTTTGTTCAAAACGAAAACTGTTAATGTAATCCAGAAAGAATCTACAGCAGAAATTCTGTTAAAGGCTGTTAATAACAATGTTGACATAAGTGAACAGGATAAGCAAACGTTAATAAACGTGCTGAAACAATACTCAGATAATTTTATAAATGAAATTCCGCAAAGACGTGTCACAACGGGGTCGCTAGAAATTCGTTTATTAGATAACAATAAGACAGTTCAACGACGCCCTTATAGGCTCAGTGAGAATGAAAGGCAACTAGTTAGACTGAAAATACAGCAGATGTTAAATGCTGGAGTAATTCGACCTAGTAGCTCGCCGTTTGCTAGTCCAATGCTCTTAGTGAAAAAGAAAGATGGCAGTGAGAGATTATGTGTTGACTATAGGGAGCTAAATGCTAATACGGTGTCCGACAAGTATCCGTTGCCACTAATTTCTGATCAAATTAATAGACTGTCTGATGGAAAATTTTTTTTCAAGCCTAGATATGGCAAAGTGGCTTTTTTATCAAATTCCTATTCAGGCTGAATCAATTGAAAAAAACAGCGTTTGTGACACCTGATGGACAATTTGAGTACCTTGCCATGCCTTTTGGGCTGAAAAATGCATCCTCAGTTTTTCAGCGATCAATTGTAAGAGCGTTAGGTGAACTTGCATATTCATATGCGGTGGTTTATATCGATGATGTTCTGATTGTAGCTAGATCAAAAGAAGAAGCCTGTGAAAGATTAAAAGTCGTATTAAAAGCTCTATCAACTGCGGGATTTTCTTTCAATATAAAAAAATGTACCTTTTCTCCAAACAGGAATTGAATATCTAGGGTACTTCATTAAAAACGGCGAAATTAAACCAAACATTAGAAAAATAGAAGCCCTATCAGCACTATCTAAGCCAAATTCAGTTACACAACTCAGGCAGTTTATAGGACTAGCATCCTACTTTTTAGGCAATTCGTTCCACGTTTTTCCGAACAAATGAAGCCACTGTATAAGTTAACAGCTAAAAATAGTGATTTTATTTTGGAAAGAGGAACATGAAGAGATACGTAAAAAATATCATTCGAGCATTGACTAGTGACCCAATATTAGTTATCTTTGATCCAGCGAAGCCAATCGAACTACACACTTATGCTAGTGCAGATGGATATGGTGCAATGCTGGTGCACAGAGTTGATGGCAAGTGTAGGGTGGTGGAATACTACAGTAAGTGTACTACTCCAGCAGAATCTAAATATCACTCCTATGAGTTGGAGACTCTGGCGGTGTACAATGCTGTGAAACATTTCCGCCATTACCTGCATTGTCGCAAGTTTGTTGTGCATACAGATTGTAACTCACTAAAAGCAAGTCGTAATAAAATCGAATTAACACCCAGGGTACACCGTTGGTGGGCTTATCTGCAATCATTTGAGTTTGATGTTGAGTATCGTAAGGAACCCAGATGGCACATGTAGATTTTCTGTCCCGTAATCCAATTCCAAAATAAATCTAGTTGTACAAATAATACAACTGAGGTGCGAGTGGACTTAGCTGAGATTTCGGACAATTGGCTAATTGCTGAACAACAGCGTGATATGAGGATATAGTTGGCATTGTAGAACGGCTTAACAACGGCGAGATGCCGGAAGATATAGCTAGAACGTATGAGTTGAGAAGCGGATTATTATATCGAAAAATTCAGAGAAACGGCAAAACTCGTTGTTTGCCTGTCGTTCCTCGCGCCTTTCGATGGTCCGTTATTAACAATGTCCACGAGTCGATAATGCATCTTGGATGGCAGAAAACATTAGACAAAGTTTACGAGCAATATTGGTTTGAAAATATGTCGAAATATACTCGGAAATTTGTGGATAATTGTATCACATGCAAGATTTCCAAGCCATCGTCAGGCAAGGTGCAAATGGAAATGCATCCAATTCCTAAAGTAAAAATACCATGGCATACTATTCACGTAGACATTAGTGGCAAGTTAAGTGGCAAAAACGATAAAAGGAATACGTGATTGTACAGATAGATGGATTTACCAAGTTTGTTTATCTGTATCATACCTTTAACTTGGACACAGAAAATTGTATCAAAGCTATCAGATCAAACATATCACTCTTTGGAGTGCCTTGTCGTATCATTGCAGACCAAGGTAGAAGTTTTGCAAGTAATAAATTTCGTGAGTTTTGTTTGGCTAGTAAAATTGAATTACATTTGGTAGCTACAGGCGCTAGTCGAGCAAACGGGCAGGTAGAACGTGCCATGAGCACAATGAAAAGTATGTTGACAGCTGTAGAAACAGGTGAGCGCTCGTGGCAGGAAGCGTTGGAGGATGTACAGCTAGCCATGAACTGTACGACTAATAGGGTGACAAAATTTAGCCCATTAGAGCTATTGATAGGCAAAGAGGCCAAACCACTAGGTATGGTAGTAGTAAATGAAGATAGCAAAGTTGATCTTGATGATGTAAGAACACGAGCCAAAAGAAAACATTGATAAGAATGCCGTATATGAGAAAAACAGAGTTGATTTAAATAAGGCGAAAATTGTCAAGCATAAGGTGGGCGATCATGTCTTACTAAAATCTGAAGAGCGGCATCAGACTAAACTGGACCCAAAGTTTAGGGGCCATTTAAAGTAATTGAGTTGTTGGAAGGTGATAGATACCTATTGAAATCATTGACAAACAAGAGAACATACAAGTATGCGCACGAAAGTTTGCGGAAAATGCCAGATAACTGTATTGTATCTGAAATTAATGAAAAAATGATTGCGTTGAAAGAGACGTAAACCATGAGACCGAGATGATTGCGGTGAAAAAGACGTAGATCATCAGTCGATCTCTGCCACCGAGGGTGCAGAGAACATCTCACGTGGGGGGGCTGGTCAAGCAGCAATGTTCATGAGGAGATGATATTGTCTGTGGCGGATGTTTGATCAAGTGACGGATCAAGGCACTGAAGGTGCATAGCGTCGCAGAGTGGCGGCAAGAGCCCGAGAACCATGTGGAGAAGTATATCGATAGCCAAATGGGCGAGTTTCTATCGAAACTGACGAAGAGTTAATCTAAGTTGTATGTTCTAAGGAATGTCATGATATAAAAAAAAATAAGTATTGGCAATGTAAGATATGATGCTACCGTATGTTTAATTTTGAGTTTGATAATGCACACGAGGACGTGTGAAAGTCAGGAAGGCCGTGTCGTAGAGTAGTCAGTTATCATGTTAAGTTTGAATTCACACTCCCGTTAGATTAACATGTCCAAATGAGTAATATATGTTAATGTTAAGTAACAATGTTAAAATGATATTAGTGTGGGTAAAAGACGAATAAAGAAAGAGAGAGACAAAGGAGTGTGCGTGATGCTTTGATAGTTGCGTAAAGGCGAGGTCCGAGCGAGACAGCTATACGGACTGAGCGTGGCTCGGTTGTGCGAACTAGTTCCGAACTGGCCCTGTATGCGTGAGCGAATACGTGGCAGAACGGCCATTATAGAAAAAGAAGCGGAACTAGACACAACTGCGACTCGCTGCGTCTTTAAAAAGTAAACATAAAATTATGGAAACCTATTCTCCTACATATATTATTCATTACTTGATCTTGTCTGCTCAACGCGTCAACGTGCCCCATATTCCAGGTCTATGCACAATGGAATAATCATAGTTCTCTAACTCTAGGGACCACCGTGCTATTTTAGGACTAATAGATTTTGTAGTTAGCGTCTATACTAATGAATTGCAATCTGTGATTATCTTAAAAGACCTATGTTCCAGATATGCTCTAAACCGTCTCAATACATAAATTATAGCCAATGTCGTTAGTTCAAAACTATGATACCGAGATTCTGCTTCTGTTGTTTTGCCGGAATAATAGGATACAGGGTGCATCTTTCCATCCTCTTTGTCTTTGCTTCAATATTGCACCGTATCTGTATGAGCTTGCGTCTGTATTTAATTCCGTTTCTGTATTTGGACTAAAATGGCCAATACCGGAGGATTTCCTAACGCATTCTTGAGGGTTTCAAAAGCCTTTAACTGTTCTGTATTCATGGGAAACGGACCACCTACTTTTTAGTAACTGCACCAGCGGCTTAGCTGTCGTTGCAAATGACAACATAAACCGTCAAAAATACAAAAAGATTCCTAAGCATGAGTGCAGTGCTTTTACATTTTGAGGAACTGGATACTTTTTCAATTCTTGCATATGGGAATCACTAGGAACTATTCCACCTTGATTGACCTTATACCCCAGGAACTCAATGTCTCGTTTTACAAACATACACTTCTTCAGATTTATCTCTAAATTTTGCTCACTAAACCGAATGCACAATCTTTTTAATGTATCCATATGTTCCTCAACGGTTTTAGTTGCTACCAATATATCATCCATGTAAACTACAATGCTTTTATTTCTAATGAAGTCTCTAAGCAACTCTGACATAAATCTCTGAAAAATAGCGGAACCATTTTTTAGCCGAAAGGGCATTCTTAAATACTCGTACTGTCCTTGCGGTGTTACAAACGATGTGTACGGAACTGATTTTTCTTCTACCACTATTTGATGATACCCACTTTTAAAATCTATAATGGAAAAACAGCACTTGTTTTCAAAAAACTCCAAACAGTCCTCAATAAGAGGCAGCGGGATATTATCTGTAACAATTCACTTATTCAGGCCACGATAATCAACACACATTCGAAGTTCTCGTGACTTTTTTTTCACTAGGACCAACGTGGAAGCATAGGATCGTCGTTTCGATGGCACATAGGAAGTCCATGCCGACTATCACTTGCTCCAGCATGTTTGGTAGGACCAGGTGTGGGATTTGAACCTCTCGTTGATCCAGCTTGATGTGCGCCAGTAGAACTTGTGTGATCTCTCTGACTGAGCCGTCAGCCAGGCGTATGCGGACGCATGCATCTTGCAGGTTGGAGTTGTTGTTTTAGTTGTCGGGCCAGGTTGTCGCTGACGAAACTTCGGGATGCCCCGGTGTCGATGGTGGCCTCCGTTGTTTGTCCTCCTATTGTCACTATCGCCACTATTCGGCCGTCGTTCACGTGCAGTGGGTTGCTTAGTCGCGGGTCTGGGGAGGCGTCGTTCTCGGCTGATCCCGTGTCAGTCGAGGAGCAGCATTCGACGGTTCGAGTGCCGCGTTTTCCGCATTTCCAGCAGAAAAGGATCGAAGCGTTGGTGCAGTCGTAGGCGGCGTGTCCAGCTTGACCACATCGGCGACGTCTTGGTTCGTTGTGCTGGTTTGATTCGATGACTGTCCGCGCGGTGTGTCTGCTGAATCGCACTGGGGTCTCCGAAAGGGGGTACGGTAGGACTCACCTTCTCTGCGGTCTGGGTGCCTTGCCGGCCTGGTGTCTCTTGGTGGGATTCGCATGGGTGCGGGAGTCGTCGCGTGTTTCCTCTCGTGAAGAAGCTCGTACTCTGCCGCTAATCGGGTTAGCTGTGACAAACTTTCCAATTCGTCTCGTCGCACGTATAGTTGGAGTCCTGGCAGGGGCGTTGTCGTAGATCCTATAGAGTTCCTTAACTAGGTCGTACTCGGCATGGTGCATGAGTAGCCGTATCTCGATGAGATAGTCTTTGAATGGTTCCCCACCGCTTGCTTGCGGCCTCGGATCTGGTCCTCCAATTGTTCGAAATACCTTGGCGGCAGAAAATACGTCAGAAACTCCTGGCGGAAATGTGCCCAGGAACTGCCCTGTAGTTGGCTGGTACGGTGCCAGCGACTGGCTCGTTCGGTGAGTAGTTCGGCCATGTTCCGAGGCAGCTGGTTGGTGTCCACTCCATAGGCGCGTGCGCGTTTTTCGAGTAGTTCCAGAAACGATATTGGGTCATCTTCTCCGTTGAACTGGATGCCCCATCCGCGGATGCGTTATGCTGTGCGTGCGACGTGGTTATAGTCGGGCCCGATTATGGGTGCGTCAATCGATGGTATAATTCTCTGTGTGGGCGAACGGGAGGTTTCCATAGTGGGTGGCCTTGGAAGATCGGCGGCTGTGACAACTGGTGGTCGGGTCGTGGGCTCTGGGGCTGCGGGAACTTGCAAGCCTGCTTTGGGGTCCCATCCTCCGGTGCCTGATGGTCCTGGAGTAGTGGGCAGCCGGTACTTGGAGCAACCTGCTGGTCTTGCGTATTATCTCTCGAGTTCTGCCAAGCGAGTCCAGGCACCCGGCGGGAGTGGTCCGGCAACTAGTATGGCAAAGTTCTTGCGCAACTCTTCAACAGTTCCTTCGGTGTCAAATGCGAATTCCTTGGCGAAGGCCTCCAGCTCGTCTCGGCGGCGCTTGTAGATCCAGCCGATGCTGACGCCTGGATTGGCGATTTGCTCGCTGGTGTGGAAATCAATGCTCGCGTCGTCTTCGTAGGCTTCCATGGTGATTGGACTGAGTTTTTCCTCGGTGTTGTTTTGGGCACTTTTCACTGTTTTAGCACTTGGTCACTGCGTTTACTTTCCCGGTGGCACTCGCGACTGGATTCGGGTGGGTGCGCGAATTTGGTTTTGTACCGGACTTGTGTTCTGTGGTTAGCTCTACTATTCTTTCTCGGTGGGCGTGGGTATTAATCCACGTAGCCCCGTGTTAAGGTTTTCTTTAAGTTTCCTTAAAGTTGGCTTTGAAATCCCCTTAAAGTTTCCGTAAGTCCCTGCTCGGGCGCCACTTGTAATAATACCTATCTCAGAGTGAGGTAGGCTCAGTCTGACCAGGGTTCTGTACAATAAATTTTGTAGTATTGCTGGAACTTTAGGGCAGGGCTTGGTTACCGTGTAGGTAGTTTGGTAATCGCACTTGGCGATGAAAGGAAAACGCTGACACCTGAGTTTTGGTGTGTGCGGTAATATGGTTTTTTGCGTCACCTGATTTGTGTTCGCGCTCGGCGAAGAAATGATGACACTTCGTTGAGTTTGTTTTGATGTTATTAAATGGTTTTATTTGTGTTCTGTATTGTTTCTCGTGGTTCTGGTGTCGTGTAGTGGTTTCTTGTATTGTTTTCTTGCTGAGGCGTGGTGCTGGTAGCCGCGGCGGATGTACTGCCGTTACTGTTGACGATCGGCTGATCGTCGGCTGATGGACTGCCGTTTTAGTTTATGATAGGCGATGGACTGCCGCAACCGTTGGCTGATAGACTGCCGTTTGGTGCTCGGCTTGATGGACTGCCGTTTTGGTTTATGATAGGCGATGGACTGCCCTGATTGATCGCCGGCCCGGCCTATTTAAGGCCGATTTCTGGTGCTGAGTCCGCAAGTCTGGGTTGCTTTAGTTGGTGTCGAGTTCTCCACGCGTGCCACCGACACGGTCATTGCCTCGGGTGCACCGAGAAATGAGCTGAGTCTCGGCTGTGGTCATTGGCTCGGTCGTACCAAGGAATGACCTGCGTGGAGTTGTGTAACTCGGGGGGAGGGGGGAGACTGTAGCGCGTGTGTCGATTCTGCAGAAATCGATCGGCGCGTGCGACTGTAAATGTATAGTGTCAGGTGTATTGTGTTTTTGTGTATATATTCTATATGACAAAGTAACTTAGTGCTATGAATATGAATATGTATATGAATGTAACGGGCCCTGGTCCCAGGGTTCGTTACAACGCAAAGTATACAGGTATTTCTGGACGGGTGGGTATTAAGAAGTAATATGATCGGCTCTTAGCCATGGACACTCAATTCAGCTCATTACAGCTGCTGGCTGAGTCTCCGCGGCGCAAGAATTCCACTCCGCGGGACCTGCAAGTGCCAACTGCCTCACGGCCGCCGGCATCCAAAAAACTAACGACCACTCCGTCAGTGCAGCAGTTGATTTCGTTTGGCACTCCAATGGAAACGATCGCTGCTGGTGATGCAGATTCGGTAGCCGAATGCTGTGGTGCCAAAACCACTGGTAAGTGTCCCACCAAACCGGCAAGTTTTTGTCTCTCGGTTAGCCCCCCACCCTGACATATAATGATGTAGCAGCTTTTATACAAAGCAAAATAAAAGCCGATGGCCTAAAGGTAGAGAAGTTTAATAGCGTCTCCCCTTCTCATTTCAACACCATTTGTTATGACAATTTATGGCCGGATCACTTTTGTCGTGAAGGAGTACAAGGTTAAGAAGAAGAATAGGCCCCCCAACCCTCCCCTGTAGACAGACCAGTGCTGCTTCCTCATCTTGCCGCTCTTCTTCTACCCACCCAAAAAAAACTTGTTTCCTCTTATTTAGTTATTTACCAGAATGCTAGAGGCTTACGTAGTAAGCTCAGCACAGCTCTTAAGCTCTTAACACTATAACCTAGTTAAACCTGGTTAAAGCCGGAAATCCTTAGTTCCGAAGTTTTGGCAGATCGGTACACAATATTTAGAAATGACCGTTCGTCTCGACATGGAGGAGGGGTCCTCATTGCAGTGGACTCTAACTTCACGTTGGAATACTTCAACATTTCCTGTGCATAAAACGGATTCTTCCAGTCTTTTCTATTTTCATTACTTGCTGGTGCTTTTCACCTTCTTCGGATATCTCTATATACGAGCAGCTCCTGTCCGCTTTAAAACTGTTTATTTCTCGCTATCAGATAAAGACCATATGACAGTTCTGGATGATTTCGATTTGCCAAAATTCCTTGGGTCGATTGCTCGATCTGTGCTTTGTCTCGGATCCGACCATAGCGTTATTAACCCGAGCCATTCCGCTCACTATACCTGAAGAATCCTACCATCCTACTTTCGAAGTATCGATCGATATTGAACTTTCTGTATTGGATTGATCGTGTAGGCTTTCTACACGAACTTACGAAGCTTAATAGCCTTATTAAGGATTTAGATTGGTCCGCTCTGTACTTGTGCACTGACGTTATGAAAGCACACAAATTTTTTACAATGTATAATTGTAATTGTTTGTTTATTGTATTTGCTAGTGCTACAAGCAAGGGGCTTATAATTAGAGCACTAGTCACTAGGTGTCACATTTGTTTGGTATTCAGCTTATATCCAAATTAATCTTTTAGTGTGACATACTTATTAATGGTTACATTTGTTGGTTTGTTTTCTTATGATAATGTTCGTGATTTTTGTTTAAAATTTAATTTGTTTTGATTGGATTTTAAATCTTAATCTAATGTGAGGTGGGCTCCTGAGTTTTGAATTGGGAAAGGTTTCGTGATGTTTTCATTTGATGTGGAAGTTGGTTCCATATGCGAATAACATTCACAAAGAAATGTCTCTCGGAATTTAGTGTTCTATATCGTATGGTGATAATATTGTTCGTTCTTGTGGATACAGATATTCGGGTTGATCTAGAAAGATTCGTTTATTATTCCTCTCCATAAGAAAGGTAGTAAGTCTGACGCAATGAATTACAGAGGTATAACGAAGTTTTCCGCTATTCCTAAAATGTTTGAGAAAATTTTAACCCCGCTCTTGCAACATCTCTGCAAATCACTTATAGCTCAGCTCAGCTCAGCACGGATTTATAAGGCGACGATCAACAACTACAAATTTACTAGAGTTTACCTCTGTTATAATTAAAGGCTTCCAAGGTATCATGCAGACGGATGTTATTTACACCGATTTCAGTAAAGCATTCGCCTCCGTAAAGCATTCCCTTCTAGCACAAAAACTTGACATTTTAGGGTTTCCGCCCAACCTTTTGAATTGGATTTCCACCTACTTTTGCTCTAGGTCTCAAAGATATCTCTTTAAAAACTCATTGTCACAGGGCAGCCATTTAGGCCTCCTACTTTTCACACTCTTTATTAATGACCTACCTTCAGTATTAACAAATTCTTGAGTACTCACATATGCGCATGATGTTAAACTCTGTATCCTCCAGTATAAGGACATTTCATTTCACTCTCGCTTGCAATCCGATTTCAATAACTTTCAGTCATGGTTTTCTGAACAGATTTCTACCATGGTAAATAAAGCCATGGAAGTGCTTTGGTTTATAAAGAGGTGGTCAGAGGAATTTGACGACCCCTATGTAACGAAGACTCTCTATATTTCGCTTGTTCGTCCGATTTTAGAGTACGGCTCTTGTGTATGGTGCCCTCAGTACAAAATACACCAAGACCGTATAGAATCAGTCCAGAAAAACTTTTTACTTTTTGCTCTGCGTGGCCTCAACTGGGATGAAGGTGTGAGACTGCCATCTTACTCTCGTAGATTTATTTTAACGAACCCTCCATCCTTACTTAATAGTAGAAAAATGCTGGGCGTGATTTTCATGCACAGCTTGATCAGGGGCTCTTTTTACTTTTGGCTCTGCGGAGCCTCAACTGGGATGAGGGTGACTACATTCTTACTCTCGTAGATTGCTTTTAATAAACCTTCCATCCTTACTTACGAAAAATGCTTGGTGTGAATTTTATGCACAACTTTATCAGGGGTGACATCGACAGCCAATAAGCCTCTCGTCCTTCCTCCTGAAGGCGATGGAACGGCTTTTAAGTCTGCATCTCAGGGCGACCATATCGCCGAATCAAATCTCTGACTCTCAGCATGCCTATCGGAGGGAAGATCCACCGAAACGACCCTACATGCGATCACATCGATCATCGAATCGTCCCTCAGCTGTAAGGGGAATATACCCTGGTAGCCTTTCTTGACATAGAAGGGGCTTTCAACAACATCATCCCGTCCGCCATCACGGGAGCACTGACTGACCTGGGGGTTGAATCCCGGACCGTGAGTCTCATCGATCAGATGCTGCAATGCAGGACCGTTAAGGCATCACTGGGGACGTCAACGTCCACCAGGTTTGTCAACAGAGGCACCCCGCAGTGCGGAGTCCTCTCGCCCCTCCTATGGAACGTAGCAGTGAATGAACTGCTGCGGGAGACAGAGGGTGGTGGCGTATGCGGATGACGTCGCTATGGCATTCTCTGGGAAATTTCCACAGACTCTATGCGAGTGCATGACAAGCACTCTCACAAACCTGTCACAATGGGCAGCCAAATGTGGGCTAAGTGCTAACCCATCTAAGACGGATCTTGTACTATTCACCAGGAAATACAAGATTCCGACACTTACCCCACTGAAACTATGTGGGAGCCGCTAGTTTTCAGCAACCAAGCCAAATACCTTGGCCTTATCCTCGATAGAAAGATCGACTGGAAGCTGAGCATAGAGGACAGGGTGAAGAAGGCCACAGTAGCCCTCTACACCTGCAGAAAAACCATCGGTGTAAAGTGGGGCATGACCCCGTGCATGCCAGCCCTGGTGGCCAGCCCTGGACAAGAAAACTTTTCTTGACAAACTCACAAGAGTCAAACGCATGGCAGAGCGTGGGGTCGCGTGGGGGCTTCTTCTGCGACGAGCTCAACATCAGTCTCTGCTTCAGACTTCCGTACCACTGTAGCGTGTTCCACGCAGAGGTCTTAGCTATCAAAGAGGCCATTTCTATTGTCTCCAAACTTTCTTTAGACGGACACTCAGTGTGCATCTTCTCGGACAGCCAAGCAGCCCTCAAGGCTCTTGGCTCTATTTCGTCGAACTCAGCGACCGTTAACGACTGTCGCATGTCTCTAAATGAGACCGCAGAGCAGCTGGATCTCTCCCTAATATGGGTCCCAGGACACAGGGACATTGTCGGGAACGATGCCGCCGACAAGCTAGCTAGGCAGGGCGCTACTGTACCTCACCTGCCGGAGAGGGGCAAGTAGCGATGCCTTTGGCTACGTGCAGGCTATTAACGCACGAGACATTCGAGCAAATCGCTGACAGGCGATGGCAGCTGACCATCACATGCAAAACTTCAAGAGCGATCTGGCCAAATCGTTTGAAAAAATGCTCGGAAGAGCTTTATAGACTCAACAGAGCACATTGTTCCGCCGTCACCCGAGCCATCACGAGGCACTGGCAGATCGGACACACGCTGCAAAACTGTCGATCCCTCACAACGACTTCTGCAGAAGTTGTAGGGACGAGGAGGAGGAAGAGTCGGTTCACCACTTCTTCTGTCTCTGCCCGGCCCTGGGAAACCGAAGACTACAGTTCCTCGAGGCCCCTTTCCTTACAGACATTTCGGACTTTTCCGAAACCAAACCGGAGATTCTGTCTTAATACATCCAGGCCACCGGATGGGACTGCCCTTAGCTCGGCACTAAGTTGCTCACCACGGTTGAGGCCAGGAGAAGGGGCTCGCGCCCATGCGGCATCATAATGGTCCATTAACTGGACCAAGTGAGCGGGAGGGGAGGTCTCCCCCCTCCGCTGCCACCTTAACCTAACCTTACCTAACATACCTTTCCCGTAATTAGTAATATTCTGTTATAATTTACCTCGAATCTTAGTCTAACACCTATCTTTCCTGCATGTTCGCGATTAGTTCGGTACACGCGTCGCTCGTCATGCGGCAGCGCCTCTAGGTCGGTTGGGCGGAAGTAGGTCTGCGTATCTGCCAGGGAACCTCGCGTAACAGGCTTCGGCTTGGTGTCGCACGGGCCACTTGATTGTTCTGTCATTGCACATCAACGTCCAACAAAATAAATAAAAACAAAAATGTTCTATAGGAGCGTTTCTATCACAGGTTCATAAGCCAATCGGTAACGCCAGCAGACCGCTGAACGAACATGACATCAAATACTTCGCCATTGAAATAGAATTTCTAGAGATTGTATGGGCAACCAAGTATCCGATCATACTTATTCGGCAGAATACTCAAAAATACTTAGAGACCATAAACCTTTGGTATGGTTAAATAGCCTCAAAGAGCCCAACATTAGCTAAAAAAGTCCATTAATAATTAATAAGCAGGATTCCAGCGGAATTCTAGTTCGCAAAGATCGCTGATACCGTGCTGGAGTGGATGGGCAACATCCGCTGGTTGTCGAAAACGTCTGCACACACTGCTGACGGGGCAGAGTTGGAGACCGTTGAACGGGCAGCGCTGTAATTTATTTATGTAGTATGATTTATGTGGAATTTTGAAATGTTTTATCAGTTTTTACATTTGAAATTTTTTTTGCTGCACCTGTCATCTCTAACTACATAAATTCTCACAACAACACATGTGCACTGAACAAGGCGGAGTGTGTGAGCGAGAGAGAGAACCAGATGCGGCTATCAACCCTAAATAATTGTATGCGAAATTTTGAAATAAATTTGTAAGTTATCACATCAGTCTCGAAAAAAATTTGGGAGCTCGCTGGAGCTACCTTATAGTCTCGAAGCACTGGGCGACAAACAAGACGGACAGACAGACTCACCCTTATCGAAGGCTTACACTTGTCAGACAGTGACGAACAGCCACAGCAAGCAAGACCCGACAAAATGGACCATGCAGTTCTCACTGCGCCCGTAGAGGAGGCACAAGCACACCAATCTGATAGATTCGTTGCCGAGGAGCAACAATTACATGCAGGCGCAGCTGTCCCTGCGGTGGAGGCATATAAGAAGATAGAAATCAGACCCAATGGGATCAGCCGTTGGACATGGTCAAGTCCATCCCGGAGTTTGATGGTAAACAGGAGAATTATGTCTCTTGGCGCAAAACAGTGCTAGCGCCTTACGAGGTATTCGAACCCCAATAAGGTACCGCCACACATTATATGGCGACGGGTATTATAAGAAATAAAACAAGAGAGACCGCGAATAATGTATTGACATCTTTCAATCCATTTTAATCCAACAGTAACTGGCCACGATTCGACAGGGAAACCTATCTATGATGATTCTATGATGAGATCGAGAATAAGAGATCAGTGATAAGATCGCATCACAAACACAAACATTACGGTTCACAGCAAAGTTGCGGCCAAATAAGAGAAAATGCCAGACACGTTAGAAGTTTTCGTGTCAGGATTAAAGAACCTTGAAAACGGCCAGACCATTTGCTTCCAGCCAGACCGAACGACCGGCATACGGCAATGGCCCTCGCCCAATCGGCAGCGAGGATCGAAGCGTCATTAGGGCAAGTTATGCGATTGTTATGGAAGAGAAGTCACAGAGGTCAGCCGAGCGCAAAACCCATGCTCTAGTTCAGGGTCAAAAGCCATACAGGACCCACGACCACAGCGCATATAAAAGCCCTCATTATGCGAGGAATCAGGACCACCAATTCTGGAAACCCTAAGACGAGGCTGCACCTGAGGCCGTGGCGGAAATAAACGCAGACGGAGAGCCGGAATATGAGAATGAGTCCATAAATTTTTTAAGGGAGCATCCCTGCCACCATTCCTTTGGTGGGAAGTAGCAGGGGTTAGCTTTAAATTTCTTATTGGAACGGGCGCCTCGAAAAACTATATTAGGCCACACGCGGGGCTTCCATCAACGGGACGAAGTGTCCTCTGAGGATGTTCGGTCAACCATCCCCTTTTTTTTTTTACTGAAATCCCTTTCAACAACACATCGGTCGTTGCCACCACTCGTGCAGTGAACAACGACCCTATTTAATTCAAGCTGTACACTTATCCTATGGGGGTAGAAAGCTTTGAGTCTGATATCAAGAATCTCTTGAGGGACAACATCACAAAAAATCCGGTTACCACCAAATAACTTCGACGGAGCTTGACCGAAAAAAACTTCGTTTTTTTCCGTGCATGGGGAAAACACGAGTTTTGCCTATTGCTCTTTGGGTTTAGGAACGCAGGCAGCATTTTCCAGAGAACAAACAATGATGCACGACCAAATCGGAAAAACATACAACGTTTACATCATAAACGTGACTTGCAAAGGCACTAAAACCAACCTCGAGAAGGTAATTGTTAATCGGTAAGCGGAATACAGTTATCACGATCAGGTAATTTCTGGGCTTGTGCCTGCAACTACCGTTGCTTCATAATGCGCAATGCGCAATGCGTTCAAGAAACTCAGGAAAATCCTCGCTTCGGAAAGCGTAGTGCTTATGTATCCTGACTTTAAAAACCATTTGATTTGACCACGGACGCCTCAGCCTATGGAATAGGAGCCGGCCGTTCCCAAAATTAGAAACCCATTACGGAGACAAAAATATTTTAAATTCTGTCTGAGGGCAATCCCAACATTGACTTGCAGAGGCAAAGCTTTCTATAAGCCAGGCAAAGAGAACCATTTCGCGAAAGCATTGCAAGAATCTTGTCGCCGAGGTGTTTGATGAAAACGAGAAAAAGGAGATCATCACCACAGAGTAAAATCGGGGCCATAGGGCGGACCAGGCAAACGTAAAACAGATTCTGACCGATTATTATTTCTCCAAAATGACGAAACTTGCAGGCGATGTAGTCATGAACTGTAAAATTTGCTCCCCGTGCAAAGTATGTTGGCACCCCAGAAACAGGATCTAGGCCCGACGCCAGTGTCCTCGTTCACGGAATAGTTGCTGCAGTTTGACATATTCTTAACAGACAGGAAATACTTCCTAACATGTGTGGACAAATTCTCAAATTTGCAATAGTGAAACTTTTAAAAGTTTTATCAGTGTTAACATTTTCCATTTGTTTGCTACATCTGTCATCTACAACTACATCATCTACATCACTTCTCACAAAAACATACTTACATTGCACGAGGCAGAATTTGTGAGCAGTGTGAGAGAATAAGTAGCGGCTATCAACCCCAAAAATGACCTACGCGTTGTGGGGGGGAATCGCTGCTGAAAATGCATTTGATCATTGTGGCTACAATAATGATCCGATCTGAACCCAATCTGGTATATATGGTCATTCTCTACGATACTGCATTTTTTTTTTTTTTAATCTTAAAAATTGTGCATTTTCGTCTTTTGGGGGGCGGGAGTGGGCGTGGCAAAATTTTGAAATAAGTGACAGGATATCACAGGAGTCTGGACAAAAAGTTTGGTTGCTCTGGCTCTTATAGTCTCTGAGATCGAGGAGCTCATTTTTACGAAAAACCAAATCGACTCGTTTTTGTGTGAGTGCGATGTTTCTCGAAATGGTTTTCTCTATTGTGGGTATACTAATGATCCTATCCGATTGAGATTTGGGCATCTGATATATATGGTCTTTCTCAATGATTCTACATTTTTAGTTTTCTGCTATCTTCAAAATTGTGGACCACGCCACAGATGTGCGCCCTTTTTGGGGGTGGAAGTGGGCGGTGCAAAATTTCGACAAACTTTTCTAGGAGTGAGATATCACATCAGTCTGGAAATAAAATTTGGTTGCTCCAGCTCTTATAACCTTCGAGCAATGGGGTCGGAAATAATTCCTTCTCTATGTTACACACATCCACTTTTATCTCAAATTCAATATACCCTTTTACTCTTCGAGTACGGGTATAATAACAAGCGAAAATGATCCCGAAACAAATAATACAGAGTTTTAATCAACTGTAGTATAGTAGTATAGTAGTTCCAAGCTTAAAGCTGTCTAAGCGATCATAATTTTCTTATTATCCCCATCAATGTATTAGAGTAAGAGAAACATAATAACATTTACCGTTCCTTAGAATTAAGTTACGTTTAGCATGCATTCTCTTTCACTCATGTAAAGAGGTAAGCCATAAGAACCAATGTAAACCTTATCTATAAATACGGACCTGTGCACTATGGGCAAAAAGTCAGTTTTTTTGGCATCATTACCAATTTTGAAGATATAAACACGAAACTTTGTACATATACTTAAAACTCCAACTCCAGGGTATCCAGACCGAAAATTTCGATTTCATCATCTCCGCTTTCTTTTATCTGATTATTATTATTGTCTTGTTGTTGAAAGCCCAATATCAGGAGACTCCAAAAGAGCTAAAACTTCTGTCGGTAGCCTTTTTATGGTTTAGGCTTTGGCGTTCCTTCAGATTTATAAAAGAAAGAAAATGTGCTTCAGAAGAATCTAATGCTCTGTTAAACACGTCTGACATAGTATTTAGGCGGCTGATTTTCCTTGAGATAGCCTATCGCATTTCTATAATTTATTGCGCGCTTCTGACGCATTTTCGCCGAAAGCTCCTAGAGGAAGTACAGAGGTTTCCATAATTTGGTGCCCATGTACCAATACCTTGTGCACAGTTGGAGACATTGGATACCACTCATAAGTTTTAACGTATAAGTTAAACGTTTTTGTACATAAGTCTTTAAATTTTGCTGGGCATACCTTATACTCACAAGATATGGCAATTAAAATGATATAAAAATTTTTCAAAATGGTCTCGTTAAAATGTAAAATTTTTGATAAAGTTTTGACATCTGAAAAAGCTCTTCTGACGGTATTTCTATCGTTGCTATTGCCACTTCCATTTTGCTTAGGATTGTCTACGTTCAGACCCATTTCCTCCCACAATCTCCGTTGAATAGTTTGTTTCCGTAAGGAAACCTCATCATTGTCAGAACCTGTGACTCGCCATTTCTTTTAGGTCAATTCTGTACGATAATTTTAATACAAATTCGAAGAATCGTATCCATGCATGCAAAGGGCTTACTCCATATTTAAGGCTATCAGTAGAGATCTGAAAGTTTATTGAATCAATATTATTTGTCTTCAAAAGTTGATTTGGCTTAGCACCACATAATGGGCAGGATTGGCATGAATTGGTACCAGTTAACACATTTAAAACTTTGCCATCTATTAAAGTCATAAGTGCTTCATATTTTACTACTTTTTTGGTTTCCGCAATTGTGTGCTCTTCAAGTTTTTTTATTTGCTCGTCCAAGTTCTTTTTCTCATTATACCCGTATTCGAGTACCCGAGTAAAAGGGTATATTGTATTTGTGATATTTTCTGTCTGTCCGTCTGTTTGTCGCTCATTGCTCGGAGGCTACAAGAGCTAGAGGAACCAAATTTGTTTGGTGTTGTGATCACTGATGTGATATCTCACTCCTAGAAAAATATCAAAATTTCGCCCCGCCCACTTCCACCCCCACAAAGGGCGCACATCTGTGGCGTCCACAATTTTGAAGATAGCAGAAAACTAAAAATGCAGAATCATAGAGAAAACCCATATCTATCAGGGGCCCAAATCTGAATCGGATCGGAACATTAATATAGCCACAATAGAGAAAAACATACGAAAAAACTTTGCTCCCTCTCTTTCGCACTCACACAAAAACGAGTCGATTTGGTTTTTCGTATAAATGAGCGCCTGGATCTCAGAGACTTTAAGAGCTAGAACAACCAAACTTTCTGCCTAGTTTCCTGTGATATCGCTTCAGTGCAAGTTTATTTCAAAATTTTGCCACGCCCTCTCCCGCCCCCCCAAAAGACGAAAATCCACAATTTTGAAAATAGAAAAAAACCAAAAATGCAGTATGGTAGAAAATTACCATATTTACCAGATTCTTGAATTTGGTTCAGATCGGATCATTATTGTAGGCACAATGATGAAATTTATTTTCAGCAGCGAGTCCCCGGGAGGAAACCCCCGCAACAAAATATACAGTTTTATTAGGGTTGATGGCAGTAGCGGCTGCTACTGATTCTCTCACACTCACACTCACGCTACACACTCTGCCTCGTGCAGTGTACGTGTGTTGTTGTGAGAACTAATGTAGATGTAGATGACAGAAGCATCAAACAAATGTAAAATGTAAAATGTAAAAACTGATACAACATTTGAAAATTCCACATAAATCACATGTGTACTGACTGAGTACGGGTATAAAAAGTAGAGTCGCGTTGACAGCGACTCCGTACGTTCTTTCTCGTTTTTTATGAGTTTAGTAGTTTCCCTAATAAATTCCATTTTGAGAGGCCGGCACAATCTGACTGATTGTGGAGAAGGATTTAACCAAATAATTTGATTTTGGCAATCTATTAATTTTAAGGGATTTATTGTTGTTACAAACAGTGATTGATCCAATCCAACAGGCTTCTCTGTGTGAAATCGCTGTTTATATATAGTACTTTGTCCTGTTGACCCATCAAACCCATAGCTGACAATTAATTTGCAATGTGTTGCTTGCGAATGAGCAATTACGTCTTTCTGCATTTCAAATATACGGTCAGACGAATTATGTATTTAATAAATTTTGCAGCGATACTTCAACTTTCGTTTCAGAATAAGTTATTTTGTCTTGTTCTGGTCGGCATTTTAATTTAACCTTTGTACATTCTGAATACGGCGGACCTTTTCAGGACTTATTTTGGTGATCTCATTCTGCTCAAATTGGTTTGCTATGCCAGCTATTTTTCGCTATTCAATTTTTTTGCAGTAAAAGAGAAGTGTCGTCCTTTTTCAATTTTTTGCCGATACAGAAGCAGCATTCAACAACAGTGGCATTGAATTTTAAGTTTCATTGACTAGTTCAGATGCTAAATTATGCTTTAACCTTGGTCCTGCCTCAGCATACGTCTAACGTTTGCGACCAGGCTTTTCGCGTGGAGTATCATCCTTATGAAACACAATTTTGAACGAGGATGCAAGCCATTTCGCATGATTTTCTTTAAAGCGGTCGAGCATTCTGTTGCATTTTGTCAAAAAGTGTTTATAAATCCGAAAAACTGTATAAGCTTATCTTTTATTAAGTTTTGCTGAACATTACTTAATTTAGTATCGGTTGGCGGTTGTTGTCGCTCCAAACCTCAAGCAACGTTGAATGTGTAATATGTGACGCTTGTCTTGCGGTGTCTCATTCAGCACTTTTAAAAAGTCAACGGTTTATTTTCATAACCGCCCTAAGATAGACCGTTGAAAATATGGGGCGTCGATCGTAGAGCTTGCAGAGAGCTTTTTGACGAAACATATGTTTTGGTAAAAAGTGGCAACGCCATCCCGTTGTTTTGACTCCGTATTGCACTTATATTTATTGCTAACTAGCAAACCCGGCGAACTCCGTTTCGCCACCAGATGGCTTCGTTTTATGTAACATTTCGTTTGGTGATTAAAATATGAAGAACAATTTTTGTTTGTTTTATATTTGAAAAGGAAAAAATTGTATTTCATTTCACAACAGTAATGAATTCATTTCGATTACAAAAATGAAGTGTTATTTAGTTGAACTTCTCTAAGTAAATGAAAGTGAATCCAAAGTAAATACTGAATCGAAGCGTTATACGTGTTCGCAAATTATCCGTTTCATTGAAGTGCTCTTTGGTAAACCACATTTTTTGTTTTTGGTCTGACGTTAACACAAACAAAGCGGATGGTTTCCCAACTCGTGAACACGCAACGTATAACTGCCCATGTGAAAACAATGATTTTCTAAATTTATCCCGCAAACACTAAGCGATTTGCCATGCGACTTGTTAATTGTCATTGCGAACGCAAGGCGAACTGAAATTGCAATCGTTTGAAGTCAAACGGAAGATTAGTCGGAATCATTGGTATTCGAGGAATACATACATTTTCACCTGCGTACTTTCCGTTAATAATGGTTCCCTCAATCAAATTCGGCATTAGTCTTTTTTCCGAAAGTCGAGTACCGTTGCAAAGTCGCGGTGGATTCAAATTACGCAATGTCATAATAACTGTACCAACTTTGAGTTGCAAGTTATGTGGTGGAAATCCTAGTAGCTCCAGAGAGTTCAAAAACTCCGTTGGATAATTTACTACATCATCGGGATTTGTTATGGAATCAACGGATTTGTATGTCACCAAATCGTCAGCAATTTTCGATTAAATTGTGAAATTCAGTGCGTGTACATCATTATTCTTTGCGGCGAGAATTGCTCGTTGACTTAACCAAGCATAATTCTGATAATTCTCACTAATGTTTGGGAAAACATTTTCAATAAGAGCTAATTGAGAGTCTACAAATCGGCAAAAGTCGTTGGTAAGAGTAATTAATCCAGATGTCGCATCAACTGGGACTTTTCCATTTCCAACAGCTAACAATTGTTTGGAAAATTGTGCAGCACTTTGATCATTTTGAAGTTGAACTCTCATATTAGTGGTTAGCGATAATGTTTTTACGTTATTCCATAAAGGTGATGCCTTCAGGCAAGCATTCAATTCATCTGCAGGCGTTCCACGGGGAATTACTGGCAACGTCTGCCTGAAATCGCCTGCCAATAATATCATCAAGCCGCCAAAGATGTTGTTATTTCGCCGAAGATCCTTCAGTGTGAAGTTAAGTGCTTCAAGTGATTTCTTATGTGCCATTGTGCACTCATCCCAAACAATGAGCTTGCATTGCATCAACAATTTTCCCATTGCACTGGATCGGGAAATATTGCATGTTGAAGTATCAATTTTGTTTAAATTGAGTGGCAACTTAAGCGCAGAATATGCAGTACGACTGCCATCTAGAAGAGTCGCCGCAATTCCAGATGATGCTAACGCCAAAGCTATGTCACATCTTGATCGAATAGTGGCCAAAATCAATGAAATGACAAATGTTTTCCCTGTTCCTCCAGGTGCGTCCAGGAAGAATAGACCACCAGTATTATTATTCACAGCATTATAAGCCAAAAAAAAAAATGCTTTGCAACTGTTCAATAATTCGTCTCTTTAACTGTTGTGTTCCCTGTATATTGCACCGCACATTCAGATGATCCACCATCGACGAAATGAAATATATTTGCAGAAATTGATGCGGTTCATCTGGTGTTGGCACCATTGAACCATGAAAATGATATATTTGTCCTTGTATCTGTAATTGCAAACAATCATTTGTTGAAGAATACGGTGTAACTTCTGCAACGCATTGCAATATCGGCATATAGTCCTCATTGGTCCAATATCTAAATTTTCATCATCTCTGTAGTTCGCAGTGGGATCATATTGGAATGCCAAGCGATTGTATGATGCCAATGATCTTCGTGTCCTCACGCGTTGTCCCAATCGGGAATTTTCTCTTATTATATTTTGTCTTTCTTCGCTTAAGTTCTGTGAATACACTTGTTGCTGGCTTGCATGTCTTGCAACGCTCGTGTCAACGCTCATAACTTTAAAACCGATTTTTGGGTATTACGGTCAATTTTCATATACCAACCCGACTGTTGAGCTATTAAGCGTTTTTAATAGCTATTGCAAAAAGGTAGGTTTAAATAAAGAGCCGAGGATTTAAATTGGAAATACAATTTTATTAATTATATGAGGTAGCGGCAATACGCGTGTGTAGCTGGGGTATAAAAATGCACCGAAAGTTATGATAGTTACATCCAGACTGTAACGGATATAGTCGTCATTAGTCCAATATCTAAATTTTCATCATCACTGTAGTTCGCAGTGGGATCATATTGGAATGCCAAGCGATTGTATGATGCCAATGATCTTCGTGTCCTCACGCGTTGTCCCAATCGGGAATTTCCTCTTCTTATATTTGGTCTTTCTTCGCTTAAGTGCTGTAAATACACTTGTTGCTGGCTTGCATGTCTTGTGCGGCGGCCGATGTTCGCACGTCGTCCTATAGGCATTTTGGACTGTGGACTCTGTCCACTTTAACCTAAAATGCACGATCCACATAATTTACACAGTTCAACTTACCACCTTAAAGACAAATGCCTGCTGTTCACAATACACGTGATTGATTTGATGGTTTCCAATTGAAATATGAGGAAACGAATAACTTTTTTTTTTAATTTCGTTTTCACAGTGAACACAATCCCGGTTTGTTACATTAAATTAACTGAGCCGAGAACAATGAGTAGCTGTCAAACAAAGTATCACGCATCGGCGCCTACTTAAAATATTGGTTTGGCGCTGTATGTGTAGTATAGTAGATAATACAAATGCATTTTCCGCTTTTCTTTTGAAATTTTTCGTGAATTTTAAGCTTAACGGAGCCCGAGACCTTTCCAAAGAATGCAAAACCGTGGAAATCGGTTCGTGCGTTCTGGAGTTATTACGTCAATAAGAAAACCCGCCTTATTTTTATATATTAGATTACTTTTCTTAAAGTAAAAAGCAATAAAAAATACGGTATTGATGGAAAAACGTGGGCTGCTGCATCCGGTGGTTCTAGGAGTCAGTCTCTTTCTCCTCGTGACCGTCGCAGAGTGCAGTGTTCTGGAGCTCTGTGTAATATATGATTTTTAACCATATATAAAGCCAGCTACCACGCGCAGAGATTTTGGGTTAGGCAATTATAAATTGGTTCTCACCAACCTTCATAATCTGCCCATATCAGTGAGTATGGTTAATAAAGAAAACGACGACGTGCAGTGATCTAAATTAAGTGCATTTTCTCGGAATTTTTGTGCTACAGACCGAGGTGTACCTAACCCCCAAGACCACGGCAGCACCTGCCGTCACTGCTTTTATAACGCCCACCTGGAAAAAGAGAATCAATCTTTCGAAGTTTTATCAATTAAAGTGGTGCAGTTCCCATTGGGGTAAATATCTTGTCCGCAAAGTTCCAATATATAGTTATAAAATGTAATCTTCTATATATAGGAATCGCACCACTAGTACCGACTTAGTGTTACCCTATATGAACGTGTATAACCTGATTTAGGGTGTACCGCGATGGGATAAGTGGACTCGTTCCGCCAAATTTTTCGACCGGCAGCGTGCTCGGGTCAGTTGAGGATATTTAACCTCACCGTTCGCCCTACGGGTGTGAGTAACGTGATCCCAAGGATGGACTTCCTCACGCTGTGAGCCGGCGTACCATAACCATCGCAACCAGCTTCGACAGATGCGTCGCTACAAGCGAGTTCCACTTTGCTTTCGTTTCGTGGGCGCATTTTTCGTCGATGTATCAAGGGCATTGATCCCTTGCCTAAGCCGCCGTCAATTGTACTTTCGCACTGGAAAACCTAACCTGAAGCCGCCTGCCGCCGTCGAGAACTCGACCCAGTGGATTTAGTTTTATATTTTTTTCCTATTATATACCGTACAATGGAATGTTTTTTGGTTGGTCCGATTGGTGGTTCAATTTAATTGTGCTGCGGCTAAAATGTACGCCCGTGAAACCCAACATGTGGACCTAGTCAAAAAAGATTTCCTATACCGGCCTTAAGTTGAAGCTCTGCAAGCATAACTAATCTTGGAGGAGGTAAAAATAGTAATGACATAAGTAAAATCAGCTTTTCAAACGTCGAACGATTTCAAAAACCGTTAACAAAAGAGAAAGAACGTACGGAGTCGCTGTTAACGCGACTCTACTTTTATACCCGTACTCAGTCAGTACACATGTGATTTATGTATAATTTTTAAATATATAATTTTTACATTTGACATTTTACATTTTTTCTTACATCTGTCATCTACATCACTTCTTACAACACTGCTCGGCAGAGGGTTGGCGGCTAAAAATTCATTTGATCAGTGTGACTACAATAATGATCCGATCTGAACCAGATTTGGCAATCTGGTAGATAGGGTTATTCTCCTCGATACTGCATTTTTCGTTTTTTCTATCTTTAAATTTGTGGACTTTCGGTTTTTGTGGGGGCGGAAGGGGGCGTGGCGAAATTTTGAAATACACTTGTTTCGGTTCGGTATAACAGGAGTCTAGACAGAAAGTTTTGTTGCTCTAGCTCTCATGGGGTCTGAGATCCAGGCTACACAACATACAAAAACCAAATCGACTCGTTTTTGTGTGAGGGCGAAAGAGAGGGAATGATGTTTTTCGAAATGGTTTTTCTATTGTGGCTATACCAATGATCCGATCCAATTGAGATTTGGGCATCTGATATATATGGTCTTTTCTCAATGATTCTACATTTTTAGTTTTCTGCTATCTTCAAAACTGTGGACCACGCCACAGATGTGCGCCCTTTGTGGGGGTGGAAGTGGGCGGTGCGAAATTTTGACAAACTTTTCTAGGAGTGAGATATCACATCAGTCTGGAAATAAAATTTGGTTGCTCCAGCTCTTATAGCCTTCGAGCAATGGGGTCGGAAATAATTCCTTCTCTATGTTACACACATCCACTTTTATCTCAAATACAATATACCCTTTTACTCTTCGAGTACGGGTATAATAAGAAGCGAAAATGATCCCGAAACAAATAATACAGAGTTTTAATCAACTGTAGTATAGTAGTATAGTAGTTCCAAGCTTAAAGCTGTCTAAGCAATCATAATTTTCTTATTATCCCCATCAATGTATTATAGTAAGAGAAACATAATAATTTACCGTTCCTTAGAATTAAGTTACGTTTAGCATGCATTCTTTTCACTCATGTAAAGAGGTAAGCCATAAGAACCAATGTAAACCTTATCTATAAATACGGACCTGTGCACTATGGGCAAAAGTCAGTTTTTTGGCATCATTACCAATTTTGAAGATATAAACACGAAACTTTGTACATATACTTAAAAACTCCAACCCAGGGTATCCAGACCAAAAAATTTCGATTTCATCATCTCCGCTTTCTTTTATCTGATTATTATTATTGTCTTCACATGCCCCTGTTGTTGAAAGCCCAATATCAGGAGATTCCAAAAGAGCTAAAACTTCTGTCGGTAGCCTTTTTTATGGTTTAGGCTTTGGCGTTCCTTCAGATTTATAAAAGAAAGAAAATGTGCTTCAGAAGAATCTAATGCTCTGTTAAACACGTCTGACATAGTATTTAGGCGGCTGATTTTCCTTGAGATAGCCTATCGCATTCTATAATTTATTGCGCGAGTTATGATTAGTAGTAGGTCCGACTAAGGAAGCTGTTGGGCCACGGTGGTGATTTTGGTAGGTTTCAATAAATGATTGCAAACACGGTCTGGTTTAATTGGACGATTGTTCCAAACTGAACTCTTTATTCTGAACTTCTTGTATCGAGGTCTTATGTTTACCCTACTTATGCTGATCTAGCGGAATGCACTTGTAACCGGACCGGATGCTTATGTGGGGCTCGTCTTGGCAGCGGCCCCCGTTTATGTTTGGTTGGCAACTTTGTTGCCAACTAAGTGTTTGTTTACTTTCGTCCGGCTGCCGTAGGGGTTTCGGTGGGGACCGCCGAGGGTAAATGCTGAGGCGGTAACCTCCCCCTCAGACTGAACCACCGACCATAGTGGAGCGATGGTTGGTGGGAAGGTGACAGGTGGAGCAATAGTTGGCATGGGTGGTACCGCTGGTGTGAATGTAGTTGTTCTTTTCGAAAGGCCTGCCATAGTTGCCACCACTATCAACAGCACCGTTAGCATTGTATATGTTGCTGTTGTGTGAATCGCCGTTCCCGTCTGGATTTTGTTGATTTGTATTTTTGTTTCAATGTCCTCCATCCTCAGTTCGTGAATTCCCAGTTCTTGGGTCGTTATATTTGTGTGTATAGTTTCAACCTTGGGTATTTCCAAGTTTAACTTTGCCGTGCCGAGCTTCTCCCTGGCTTCGTATTGTATGTTGTTTATCATGGTCCTGCAGTCACTGAACGTGATCAGTGCGGATCCATTTATCGTTCTTTTCTTGTCCACAGTCCGTGTGCACCTTCACCTTTTCACCATTGAAAATCGCGATGTAGCCTTCTTCTGGCTCGAAGATTCTCCCTTACAAGTCCTACATCCCTAGTCTCGCAGGTTGCTTCCTCTCCGCTGATCAGTTTTCTAATACATTCTTTTCGTTAACTTGGTTCACAATTTTCTCATTCTTACATGTATACAATTCTCGTATTTTCTGGCATTTGTTCTTATAGTATAACATTTCGTTCTTATTGATTAATACATAATCTGGTGTTACAATAAATTCCGTTTTATTAATGGGTAACGCTATAATTTTTGTAAGGAATACGTTCCTTTTTTGAAAATAGGTAATTTTACGGCAAATATTATATCCGTCCTATTCATAATTGCTCTCAATTCTGGAAAAAAAAACTCGTACATATGCTCGTCGGATATTATTTTTATCCCCTGTTCTTCTAACTCTTTTTACGCACTTCGTCGCTTCCTGTTTATCGAATATAAATTTCGAGATTAATCCTATCTTTGCTAATAACAAGCTTTCTGCTATATCATTTAGGTTCAATCCTAACATATCTATTGTCACGGACATCCTTTCTATATACTCTAACTTATAGATTCTTTTATCTTCTTCTAGCAACGTCTTGCTTATTCCGTTTTCATATTTGTTCAAAAAAAACGTGGCTACTCTAGCTTGCTCTTCGTTGATATATCTTGTTATATTTCGAAACATTATGCTAATCTTACTACTCGTTCTATCCTGGGAGCTTATGGCTTCCCTTAATCCTTTCTCTTCCTCCTGCATTTTTCTTATTTCTTCCTCTAGCCTTTCTGCATCTTGTGCGTCTAAATCCCTGTTATTGATTTAACGACTGAACCTAGTCCGTTAATCAATCCCCTTGTTTTCCTATTCTTTGGGCATATAGCCTCTAATCTTGTTTTTATCATTAGTAGTTTACTCTGGAGTGCCTTCACCAGATCTTTTGTTTCGGCATCCTCAGCTATGTCCCTGAGCATTGTTCCTATGCTCTCTGTCGCCTCTCGATACTCCTGTAGTCTCACTATGTGCACAAACGTCTTGTGCGTCTGTATTATCTTTGCCGAGCCTAAATTGATCTGTGCCAACGGCTCGTCTCCCCTCAATGGTCGTATTTCAAAGCTCGTTTCCGCGGCCATGGTCCTTGACCACCTGTAATTATTTATTCATTTGGTTTAGTTAATCTTCTGATTTTTCTTTGTGAATTTTCTGTGGTCTGGTTGATGTTAGTGTGACCCCATTATCTTCCAGCACCTTGTGTTTTGAGAATCGCGGTGTAATCTTATCTCTCCTGTTCTCCTTCCTAAATATTGTATCTCCTGCCTGTACCGGGCTTGGTTCTTGCCTATCTGTGTTCGCTATGTCTATTCTCTTGTTCTTTTTGTTGCTCTACCCTTTCCTTGATTTTCGGGTACAACTCCGCCTGAAACGCATTGATCTTTCGTAAATAATCGTGCTCGTTGTTAAAGGACACGTTATTTAAGAAAGTATGTGTTCTCCCTGTGAATAGTTCCTGCGGTGTTAGCTTAGTAGCTGAATGAATAGCATTATTGTATGTTATAAACGCCTCATCCAGTATTTCCTCATGTGTGATTTCCAACTTATTTGTTTTCTTTTGTTTCATGTATTAACCTGTATATTTCCGTTATCGTGGAGTGTAGTCTTTCGACCGTGGAATTGCTCGACGACTGTTGAAAAGACGTTGTGTGCAGTTCTAATTGTACTGCCTGCAAAAAGTCTTTGAATAGGTTGGACGAAAACTCTATTTTTGATCGCAGACTATCTTTTTTGGGTACCCCGAAAGAGGCCATGAAACCTTTTATTGCCCTAACTATATTTACGCTTTATTTTTGCTGGGATCGTTAATCCCCAAGCGTATCTTGAGAACTTGTCGATTATGGTTAGTACATAGTTTTTTTTCTTGTTCACAAAATACAAGTCTATGTGTATTATTTCCATCGGTCTCTCTGGTGTCTCTGTCAAGCTATACTTTTATCTTGTTTGGTTTCCTATCGTATTTTTGGGTTTGACAACTGTCACAATTATTTATTGTTTGGGTAATTGACTGTTTCATATGGGGAAAAACACCTTCCTTTTCAGGTGAGCTAAGGTTTCCTCTATTCCCTATGGTTGCTTTTTTTTCGTGATAATCTTTAATGGCTTGTTCCTGTTCCCTTTTTTCCGTTATATCTGGCAATAAAACTGTACATCTTATTGCCCTATACAACTTGCTATAAGCAAAAGTACTTGCAATACACTTCTTGGATTGTTATCACCAAGTTTTCCGGAATCAGCAACGCTACCGTTCTCTTAGGTTTTAGAATTTCTTTTAACCTACGGCCAATTGTTTCGTCATTAAAATCGTTTTCAGTCCAAATGATTCGTAGTTTGTTCCTGAATGGGACTTGTTTTTACTACTCCCGCTGTTTCCCCTTCTTGTATAACCACTTGAATATTATATTCATTCAGTGGTCTTTCCGATATTGGAAATCCCAGTTGTAGGTCCTCCTCAGCAGAGTGAATCGTCTCCCCGTTCGTTGCTACCTCTGAGGCATTCTCTAACACATTGAGTTCTGGTTGAATTCTGCTCAATGCGTCCGCTACTACGTTCAAAGAGCCCTTCTTATACACAATCTCGTAGTCGTACTCCAACATTTGAAGCCTCCACCTCACAAGTTTGGAATCAGGTTCTTTGACGCTCATCAGCCAGGTTAACGGCCTGTGGTCGGTGACTATTTTGAATTTTGTGCCAAATAGATAGTGCCTAAAATGCTTAACCGCCCAAATAATGGCTAGCATTTTCTTTTCTATAGTTGCATAGTTCACTTCCGACTCTGACAACGTTCTACTAGCATATGCTATTGGTCTGTCCGTTCCCAGATTTCCTTGGGACAAGACGGCGCCAATCGCATAGTTGCTTGCATCCGTGGTAAGGATGAATGGTTTTTTCGAAATCGGGAAACTGTAAGATCGGATCGTTACATAGTAAGGTTTTGCATACCTCGAATGCTTTTTGTATTCCTGATCTATCTGTACAGCCTTTTTCCTTTTTAATTGTCTTGTCATTGGTTTTGTTATAGCCGCGAAATCTCTTATAAATTTCCTATAGTACCCCTAACAGACCCAAGAATGATTTGATCTGTTTCTAGTCTTGGGAATTTCGAATCTTTTATCGCTTCGATTTTCCCCGGGTTTGGTTTAATACCCTGTTGTGTTACTACATGCCCTAAATATTCTACCTCTTTCCTCAAAAAATTCTGTCTTATCTAGTTGTAGTTTAAAAATTTACTTCTGTAAGCTTCCTAAAAAACTTTTTCCAAATCTGTCATGTGTTCCTGCAACGATTTTGAGAACACCATTATATCGTCCATGTATATGAGACAACACTTCCTAGCAATTCTCTCGAAAATATTATTCATTAACCTTTGAAAGGTTGCGGGGGCGTTGTTCAATCCGAAAGGCATTCGCACATACTGAAGTGCCCTCCTTCTGCAGAGAATGCTGTTTTCTGGATGTCTTCTTCTTACCTCAATTTGGTGGTATCCACTCGCCAAATCTAAGGTTGAGAAATATTTTGCTCTCCCAAACTATCTAATACATCATTTATTAAAGGTAGGGGTATCTGTCTTTTTATAACTTTCTCATTTAATTTCCTATAGTCCACCACCATTCTCCATTTTCTTTCCCCTGAGGCATCCTTTCTTTTTGGGCACCAGCCAAACCGGTGCGCTCCATGGTGAGTGGCTATGTCTAATAATATCCTGATCTAGTAACTTCTCTATCTGTCTTTTTACTTCTTGTCTTTTTTTTGAATGCGTATCTGTACGGTCTTGCGTACGCCGGTATGTCGTCCTTCGTTCTAATTTGGCATTTGACTGCGTTAGTGAAAGACAACTTATCCCCCCTTTTTATGAAATACCTTGGGGTACTTCCTACAAATTCTCTGAAGTTCCCTAAGCTCCTCGCTATTTAAATGTCCCGTCCTGAACTTGTGGAACGGTATGTTTTTATCTCCGTTACCTGTTTCCTCTATATTGTTAAGTTCAAAATGCTGGTCCGTTTTGAAATCGACGACTTTTAATGGTTCTTCTAAAACAACTCTTGGTCTACCTCCGCATAATTTGTTACTTCTACCAGGCTTTGTCCAGCCACCGCCCTGTAAATACCTTCCGAAATGATCATATCTTCCTTTACTATTGTCTGACTCAACAGGAAATCCCCATCAGACCCTGTACCGGGATCGAGATAACTCTTTTTGTTCCTGCTTCTATTGTGTGTACTTCGCTTGGTCTATATTTAGCGAACTGAATCTGTAACTTTTCATTAGTCGTGCGGAACCACCCATTTTCAATGTCGATCACTGCCTTTAATTGTTGTAACAAATCTATCCCGATTAGTCCATCGAAAAACTGGTGGAATTTGAAAATCAACATTCTCATCTTTCCTATTCCTCCCAATTCTTTGAACGTTGGTAAATATGCTTCTTTAAAAATGTTGTGGGATTGTGTAATAGTCTTAATCGCTATTGGATCTTGTAGGTCTTTCACGTATTGTGATTGAGCTAGTTCGGGCCGAATGAAGGAAAATGTGGATCCTGTGTCAATTAGCATTTTAATTGTTTGTTTCGGAGTAATTTGGATCGTTACATAGGGCAGGGTTGAGTGACCCCTCTTAGTCCCTAAATATCCTGTTGGTTGTTCGAGGCTGGTCCCGAAAAATTTGCCTCCTCTTCTTGGATATTATGTAACTGCCCACTAGTCGACGGCCGATTTCCGCCCCTCTCTGAGTTATTAGTCGAATTATATGACCGTTTTGAATTGGCCGTATTATTTGACTGTCTAGAGTTGCTCGAGTTGTAGGATTGCCCGGAATAATTCGGAGTTCCTAGACATCCTTGTCGAGCGCTACTCTTCTGCCCCTCCAGGTGCCTGGATTGCTAATTGGCCCTGCATCGGTTTATTGTTGAAAGTAGTTATTGGCGTACCCTTGTCTGTCCCTATTCTGGCCATAATTCCACTTCATATTTCTATTCTGGTAACTGCGATATGGTCTCCCATAATTCGCAGTTTCCCTTGTTAAAAGGTGTCTGACCTGAATGGATTGCCCATCATTGGATAAGGAAATCCAACTCCTGGCCATCCATTCCTGTTGGGCATCGCAAACGGCATTTGGAACTGCGGTTGGGTATTCGCTGCCCACCGGTACTGTGCTTAAGTGCCAGCCTGCGACCCCGATGCGGAATTATTTAGTTTGTCTAGTTCTTGTTTTGGGTTCCTCCCATTCCTTTGGCCTGCGCGTCCGTCTGTTCCTGTTTTTGGTTTCTATTTCCGTTTCCTCTAGAGTCCCCAAGCTCTTTTCCCTGGAAAGCTATCTCATATGCCTTTGCTATACTGGATACCCCCATGTTCCGTATAGTTACGCCTATCGGTCCTTTTTAAGGCCGACACAAATGCGTTTAAGGCCATTTCCTCATACCATTTGTTTTTTCGTTCCTCAAAGCATGCCTTGCTCGCTGGACTTAGCCAGGCTCACTAGGCTTTCTTCAAGGTCATAACTTTGGTATACAGGGTTTCTAATTCCAACTTTTTCTCTTTAATATGGGTCAATTCCATAATTAAATCCTGCTCTGATCTCTTATCTTTGAAATGGGTAATTAATACCTTTTTAATCTGATCCCAATTTAGCTCCGACTCATCTAAGTCGAGAACTTTTTGTCCGCCGCTCCTACAATCTTGCTTCTTACCGCTCTTAATGCGATTACGCCTACGTTCGACCTTTCTTCCCCTTTTATCAAACTTAACACCTGCTCTACCGCTCCTATAAATCCGTCTAATTTCCCAGAGTCCCCTTCGTACTTTGGGATAATTTCTACCAGGTCTATTACCTTGATAGCTTCTAGCACGCTCGTCGTTGCCATTGGTGCAATCGTATTCTCTTCTGTCATAAAATTATTGTTTTATTCTTGAGCTGCCTCTTCCTTATCTACTTCTTCGTACTCTTCTCTTCTATTATGTGCGATTACTTAGGTTCTTGTGTCAGTAGTCTTACTTAGGTTCTACTGTTTTAGTATATTGTTATGTGTTATGCTTATAATTATGTGTATAGTGTGTATGTGTATAATGTGTATAATGTGTAAAGTGTAATTGTTGTGTGGTTTGTGTATTTAGTTAATATCGTCTTCTTGTGTCGATCTTATCAGAGAGTTCCCGTGCGATGAAATGGAGTTCTGGAATTAATTTTTAGAATAAGTATTGTTTTGCATTATTTTTTAATATTTCAACAATGGATTGTCATAATTGGAGTTTATCTTCGTTTCTTTTTTTTTTACTTCCGTCTTTTTTTTTGTTCCTTCCTTCCTCATTTACTATTTCTTTGAGTTTCTACCTTCTTACCCGGCCTGCTGAAGCTAGCTGATCAGCTGTGCGATACAGCATCACAACCAAGCGCGAACAGTCATTGCCCCTAGGGTATTTTCGTTTCGTTGTTGCTGCGTTTGACCACCCCATGCTAAGCGGCCGCCCTGTGCATTACAGTGCGCCGCCTAATACATGTTGGTTGGTATGCATCACTGTGTTCTTTTCTGTTTCTTGTTCTTATCACTATCGGATCAGTACTTCCTTTTGCTAAGCGGACGCCCTGCATCCCACAGTTCACCGCCTAATACAAGTGGACGCCTGACCGACACAACTTCTTCTTCTTCTTACTTGTTCCATTCAATCCGTACCTCCCTTTGCTAAGCGGCCGCCCTGTGTTCCACAGTTCGCCGCCTAATACAAGTGAAGGCATGATCGGTACTTATTATTGTCACTAATTACTTCATTGCTCTTGTTATTTATCCCATTCTCATGCTAAACGGCCGCCCTGTGCCATACAGTGCGCCGCCTAATACATGCGAGTTGAGAAAAATCTGTTTGTTCCATTTCTTGGTTTGAACTTGCTCTACAACCGTCGCCAACACGACCCGAGCTGTTTGCAACACTCTTCCCTATCTTCGTCAACGCTCGGCCGCCCGACCGAGCTGCCGGCGCACATCGAGCCCATCGACCGCCGCGATCGTCCGCCGACGTTCGTCGACAGCCAACCGCTCGATCGAACCGCTCGATGCAACGCCGAACCGTCGGCGGCTCCGCCCGTTCGCTGGCGTTCGACACGTTCTGAATGTTGCTCTGCAGGGTTCCATTTCTTTCACAGACACTAAACTTCTTTAATTAAATTAATTTTTAACTTAGGTGGCCGATTTATTGGGTGTATTTGTACTTTTGTTTAGTTTCTTCCATTTCTATCACTCTGTTGCTTTTTCTTTTTATAGCAACTCTTTGGTTGCGCATTTTATTATTTATTCATTATTTATATTTGTACCTTCACTGTACTTATTTTTCCATTTTAAACACTCCATTTTCACCTACGTCACTCTACTTACTCTTACAAGGTAATTATCGTTAGAATAGTGATTAATCCCGTCATAATCCTTGCTGTCACGGATCCTCTTCTTCTGGTAAGTCCTACTGTGGAATCCGTTCGTAGGCAAGGAGCTGCCGACTGCGCCAGTTATGATTAGTAGTAGGTCCGACTAAGGAAGCTGTTGGGCCACGGTGGTGATTTTGGTAGGTTTCAATAAATGATTGCAAACACGGTCTGGTTTAATTGGACGATTGTTCCAAACTGAACTCTTTATTCTGAACTTCTTGTATCGAGGTCTTATGTTTACCCTACTTATGCTGATCTAGCGGAATGCACTTGTAACCGGACCGGATGCTTATGTGGGCTTCGTCTTGGCAGCGGCCCCGCTGTTTATGTTTGGTTGGCAACTTTGTTGCCAACTAAGTGTTTGTTTACTTCTCGTCCGGCTGCCGTAGGGGTTTCGGTGGGGGGACCGCCGAGGGTAAATGCTGAGGCGGTAACTCGCGCTTCTGACGCATTTTTCGCCGAAAGCTCCTAGAGGAAGTACGGAGGTTTCCATAATTTGGTGCCCATGTACCAATACCTTGTGCACAGTTGGAGACATTGGATACCACTCATAAGTTTTAACGTATAAGTTAAACGTTTTTGTACATAAGTCTTTAAATTTTGCTGGGCATACCTTATACTCACAAGATATGGCAATTAAAATGATATAAAAATTGTTCAAAATAGTCTCGTTAAAATGTAAAATTTTTGATAAAGTTTTTGACATCTGAAAAAGCTCTTCTGACGGTATTTCCATCGTTGCTATTGCCACTTCCATTTTGCTTAGGATTGTCAACGTTCAGACCCATTTCCTCCCACAATCTCCGTTGAATAGTTTGTTTCCGTAATGAAACCTCATCTTTGTCAGAACCTGTGACTCGCCATTTCTTTAGGTCAATTCTGTACGATACTTTTTGATACAAATTCGAAGAATCGTATCCATGCATGCAAAGGGCTTACTCCATATTTAAGGCTATCAGTAGAGATCTGAAAGTTTATTGAATCAATATTATTTGTCTTCAAAAGTTGATTTGTCTTAGCACCACATAATGGGCAGGATTGGCATGAATTGGTACCAGTTAACACATTTAAAACTTTGCCATCTATTAAAGTCAAAAAAGTGCTTCATATTTTACCACTATTTTTGGTTTCCGCAATTGTGTGCTCTTCAAGTTTTTTTTTTATTTGCTCGTCCAAGTTCTTTTTCTCATTATACCCGTACTCGAGTACCCGAGTAAAAGGGTATATTGTATTTGTGATATTTGCTGTCTGTCCATCTTGTTTATCGCCCATTGTTCGAAGGCTATTAGAGCTAGAACAATCAAATTTTTTATCTAGTCTGATGTGATGTCTCACTCACGCACTGCTTACACGATCTGCCTCGTGCAGTGTACGTGTGTTGTTGTGAGAACTGATGTAGATGTAGATGACAGATGCAGCAAAAAAATGTAAAATGTAAAAACAGATACAACATTTGTAAATTCCACATAAATCAGATGTGTACAGACTGAGTACGGGTATAAAACTAGAGTCGCGTTGACAGCGACTCCTTACGTTCTTTCTCGTTTCGATATGGTTTTTATTCCCGTACTCGAAGAGTAAAAGGGTATATTGTATTTGCGGTAAGAGTGGATGTGTGTAACATAGAGAAGGAATCATTTCCGACCTCATAAAGTATATGTCGGAACAAAAGGTTGTGGCGTTGGAGACAACGGTGAATCTTCTTCCTCCATTTTCTGTTAATTTCTTATTTTTATTGTAATTGTTTAATTGTAATTGTTTGTTTATTGTATTTCCTAGTGCTACAAGCAAGGGGCTTATAATTAGAGCACTATTCACTAGGTGTCACATTTTTTTTTGGTATTCAGCTTATATCTAAATTAATCTTTTACTCTGACATAATTATTAACGGATACATTTGTTGGTTTGTTTTCTTAATCTAATGTGAGGTGGGCTCTAACTGAGTTTTGAATTGTGTAAGGTTTCGAATTGTTTTCATTTGATGTGGAAGTTGATTCCATGTTCGAATAACATTCACAAAGAAATGTCTCTCGGAATTTAGTGTTCTATATCGTATAGTGATAAAATTGTTCGTTCTTGCGGAATTGGTAAATCTAAGTTTGTCATACAAATATTCGGGTTGTCTGGTGAGGATTATTTTATGTAGGAACGTAAGCATCTTATAGTCAATCCATTTGAACAGACTCATATCGAAAATTTTATGTGAGAATGCAGAGATTCTGTCGTTGCGCCTTAGTCCAAAAATGTATCTTGCTATATTATTAAAACACACGTTCAACTTTTGCCTGTTTGCGTAGCCACAGTGTCCAAATGCCTCGATCCCTTAAGTTAGAACAGGTATTAAGTAAGCTTTTGCTATCTGCATCCGGATGCTTACTGGTATAAATGGCTTGGTAATATTAAGTGCTTTTAGAATCCCATAGGTTTTTCCGACTGCTTTGCTCACATGATCATCCCATGACAGAGTACTGTTTATTATAAAGCCTAAATTAGTTGCCTTCTCTCTATACCTAATGGGAGTGTTTGATATTTCTATACGTCTTAATATGGTTTCGCTTATCTTTTTCTTGTTTTTGTATATAATCAGGCATTTTGACTTCTTTGGATTAAGGCATAGACGGTTGTTGGTTGCCCACGCACTTATCTTCTCAAGCTCTCTATTGGTAACATTTATATACTCATCTATTCTATTTAACGGTCGACTAACATATAATTGGACGTCATCAGCGTACATGTGCACTTTACAGTCGGACAATACTATTGGCAAATCATTTACATAAATTGAAAACAATAACGGACCAAGTACTGATCCCTGTGGGACACCACACTTAACATGAGCAAATGACGACATTTTGCCTTCGGCAACTACAGCCTGTGTCCTATTTAGGAGATAGGACGATAGCAACCGTACTGCTGAGTCAGAGAAGTTGTAGGATTCGCAAAGCTTTGCGATGAGGATGCGATGGTCAACTGAGTTAAAAGCTTTAGTGTAGTCAAGAAGAGTTAGGAACGTTACATTTCCAACGTCCATTTTTTCACGGATATCCTCTAAAATTTTTATCATTGCAGTTGTACAACTCCTATTAACTCTGAATCCAGATTGATTACTGTTCAGTAGGCTGTGCTCTGTAAGAAATGAATTTATTTGTTCAGCTACCAAGGTCTCGAACGCTTTTGACAGGGTCGGGAGTATGGATATTGGCCTATAGTCTGGGGAGTTTGCTTTTTTTGGGATAGGGACTATTTTAGCCTCCTTCTACTTGTCTGGGAACGTTGATGTGGTAATGGCTGTGTTAAAATGTGAGTAACATAATGATTCTAGGGAGTATTATTCTCAAAAATTTCGGGTTCATGTCGTCAAGGCCAATAGCATTTGATTTAATCTTAAGAATGGCTTCTAGAATATCACAAGGACTAACACAGCAGAAACTAAAGGTAGGAACAGTATCAATACAGGGTGCTGATGTTAAGTTCATTGTTGGAGATGGGTCCGGTAAAACTAATTGCAACAATTTTTGTTCACGTCATTTACGTCCATGTCAACTTGCGAATTTCTTTTTTTTTTCCAATTCCCATGCTTTTAATCATTTGCCATTTCTGCTTACCACACATAGCGTTTTGAAACTTTGACGAGTAAAAGGCGGTCTTGGCAGAGTTTATTAGTTTAGTCACGTCTGATCTTAATGATTTGTACATATTAAAGTGGCGTTCAGTCTTATATCTTTTAAATTTTTTAAAGGCGTCGTTTCGTTTGATGATACCCCGCTTTATCTCCGGGTTGAACCATGAGTTATCTGTTCGTTTGACTGCCCTTCTCTTAATAGGCACATGTTTACTGTAAAGAAAGTCAATGTTTGATTGCAGGTGGGCAAGCTGAGAATTTACAGACAACATATAATGTATTGAAGTCCAATCAGGAATGTTTATGTCAATGTGTAGTTTTTCAAGGTCAATGTGCTTAAAGTCTCTGTAAAAGGTGTCATAGTTGTGGTAATCAGGATTAAAGTCATAGGTCAAGAAAATAAGGTCATGTTTTGAGTATCCTGGTACTGTGAGTTGGTCATATAGGAGAATTTTGTCAGTACTATCAACAAAGAATAGGTCTAGTAGTGTGTTTCTGGTTTTGGTGAAGTGTGTGGGGAGCTGTTGGTTCGCTGTATTTAAGTCAAGGCTCAACATGCTATCTGTCAATGAGGATTCTCTAAGAATATCACAGTTAAAGTCACCTGCTAGGACTATGTCTGTATAAGTCAATGAAATGTCAGTGATAAGTGATGTCAGTTCTGAAAAGTCAATGTTTCGATTTGGTCGATATATGCAACCAAGGAGCAACTTTCTTGTATTGATGGTGATCTTTAGAAATATATACTCTATGGCGCTATCTGGTCTTTGCTTACAGATGAGTTTCGCGGCTATCTTGTCATTTATATATATTGCAACGCCCACGGCATGCCCTACACGGTCAAAACGAAATAAATTGTATCCTTCACATTCAATTAATGAGTCACTTAAGTCGGGGACAAACCAAGTCTCGGACACACATATAACATCCACACCAGAGTCGATGAACATATTTCTGAATTCGTCAATTTTCCTTCTTAAGCTTTGTGCATTTATATGACAGATTTGCAAGCCCGATTTTTGCTTCACCAGAATTCTGAGGACCTGAGAAGTATTCGAATTGGTTATTTCTAATGAACCGTCCATATCAAATGTGTTTTAAAACAACGAAGAATTACACAACGGTAAGTGCAGTTAAATTGGTAATACTTTATAGCTAACATAAAAAATTTGCTTATATTCATATTACTGACGAAACGAGCCTCCAGCTAGATGAAGTAGATGTAGATGACTGATGTAGCAAAAAAATGTAAAATTTAAAATCTGATAAAAATTTGAAAAACTGATAAAAACATTTGAAAATTCCACATAAATCGCGGCAACAGCGACTCCGTACGTTCTTCCTCGTTTTTTTGTTTTAACTAAACATGAACTAAACATTACCTTCCATTATAAAGTGAAAATCAAAATCAATAGAATAATCATAAAATCAAAGTTGATTGAATTACAATGGCGTCCCTTGCCCGGCTCACTTTTTTTTTTACACTCAATCCATCGACATTTCTTGCCACACTACTCTTCATTTCTTTCTTCTCTTAAACTTTTCTCATCTCTCTTCCACAATGTCTCTACATCACTTTACATTCTCAGGCTCTTGCTGCACACATTGCAGCGCTCACACGCACACTCTGCGTCACGGTCCCTCTGGACCCACATAGCCTTGTAAATGATTCAATTAGAGTCCATGGTATCTACGAGTGCCTCAGTCGGCGATCTCTCGCATTCATCTGCATCTACCTCATCAGGCATCACACGCAGCTGTTCGTGGGCATACTTGTATGTTCGTTTACTTGAAAGAGATTTCTACATATATCGGTCACCATCAAGCTTCTCTACAATCACAAAAGGGCCTTTAAACTGTGGATCCAGCTTTGTTTGGTGTCGTTCTTCACTTTTGAGCAGGACATGGTTACCTACATTGTAGCTTACAATGTTGGCCCTAATTTTGTCAAATCGTTGCTTCTCATATTGTGCATTTTTGTTTATATTTTGCAAAGCTTTTGATCTTGTACATTCAATGTCAATCTCTTCTTCCTCTACCATTGGCATCATACCCATTGGTCCAGCCTCTTTACCAATTAACAACTCTAATGGACTAACTTTTGTGACTCTATTGGCCGTGCAATTCATAGCCAACTGCACCCCTTTTTACGCCTCCTGCCAAGATCGCTTACTCGTCTCCACCGCTGTCAACATTGCTTTCATAGTACTCATAACACGCTCTACCAGTCCATTCGCGCGGCTTGCACCAGTTTCTATAAGATGCAAGTCAATTTTTAGTGTTGTGCAAAACTGCTTAAAAGTCATTACTAGCGAAACTACGGCCTTGGTCGGCAATGACACGACTAGGTACTCCAAACATACATATGGTAGACTTTAGTGCCTCTATGCAACTATTTGTGTCGAGGCTAAGAGCGTGGTGCAAATGAACATATTTAGTGAAAGCATCTATTTGCACTATCACATACTCTTTGATGTAATTTTTACCACTTAACTTGCCACTGATATCCATATGCACTGTATGCCATGGTATGCTGACTTTTGGTATGGGATGGAGTTCTATTTGGGCCTTACCCGAAGTTGATTTTCAAAGCTTGCATGTGATGCAATTTTCAACAAACTTTCGCACGTATTTTGACATATTTGGAAACCAATACTGAGTATATACGTTGTCTAGCGTTTTCTCCCACCACAAGTGCATTATGGCCTCATGTACGTGATTAATCACCGACCATCTAAATGCTCGCGGTATTACCGGCAGACATCGACCTCATCCATTTCTCTGTATTATCCTATACCTGATCCTGATCGCATTTTATATGTTTTTGCGTCTTCATGCTTCAGTTCATTATTTTGCAACCTTGTCAATAAATCCGAAATTTCTGTATCTCGATGTTGCTCCGCAAGTAGTCAGTTATCCGTTATATCAGCCATGCATATGCGCACTTCAGCTATTTTAGTTGCACTAGTAGGCTTGACAACTGGTAGTGGCTTGCGCGAAAGGAAGTCTACATTGCCATACTATTTCCCTTTCTATATTCAACCTCAAACTCAAAGGACTGTAGATATGCCCACCAACGATGGACCCTCGGTGTCAAATCTTTTTTTGTGACGACTAGCTTTGAGTGAATTTCAGTCTGTAAATACAACAATTGGACGACCATGTAGATAATGGCGAAAGTGTTTAACTACGTTGTATACAGCCAGCGTTTCTAGCTCGTATGAGTGGTATCTTGTTTCTGCTCCCGTAGTACACCTGCTAAAGTACTCTATGACTCTTGTTTTACAGTTTACCTTGTGCATCAATATGGCACCATAGCCATCTGCACTAGCGTCAGTGTGGAGTTCGACCGGAAGATTTGGGTCATAAATGATTGGAACCGAATCGCTAACCAATGCAAAAAATATTATTTCCTGGCGCACCAGTTCGTGCTTTTCACGACACTCAAATTTTGCTTTTTTTTGACGTTAGCAAATACAAAGGTTTCATTAATTCGGAGAATGGAAGGACGAATTGTCGAAAGTAGGATGACAAGTCAATAAATTGTCTCAGTTGCGTAACCGTCTGTGAGGGTGGCAATGCAGCCAATGCTTGAATCTTTCGCGTGTTTGGTCTTATTTCACCATTTTAATTTTTATACCCTAGATATTCAACGCTAGGCTGCAGGAAGGAACACTTTTTAGTGTTGTAAGAAAACCCGGCATCGGACAGCCGTTGCAATACCTCTTTAAGTCTAGTAAAACCTCCTCTTTGTGGTACCCACAATTAGAACATCGTCAATGTAAACAATCGTATACGAATATGCCACTTCACCCAAGGCTCGCGTTATAGCTCGCTGAAATACAGATGATGCGTTCTTCAAGCCAAAGGGCATGGCCATAAATTCGTTTTGGCCTTCTGTAGTTACAAATGCTGAGCGTTCTATCGCGTCGGGATGTATTGGTATTTGATAGAAGCCAATCGCCATGTCAAGACTTGTGAAATACTTGCTGCCGCGCAGTCTATCAATTTGGTCAGATATTAGGGGCAACGGATATTTATCAGAGACTGTATTGGCATTCAATTCTCTATAATCGATGCATAAACGATCACTGCCATCTTTTTGACTAGCAAAATTGGACTTGCGAAAGGGGAACAGCTTGGACGTATGACTTTGGAGGCCAGGAGTTCTTGTATTTTTCCCCTCATTAGTAGTTTTTCTTCAATGCTCAGTCTATACGGATGCCTCATTACCGTTTTATTGGCATCAATCAGACGAATCTCTAACTCACCCGTGTTAACCCGACGATTAGGTATTCCCTTATGAATGTTGGTGCATGCGACTTTAATATTTCTGCCAGTTCGACCCGGTCGGACTGACTCAAATTCACGTCACTATTTATAGAATCCATGAAATTCCACTCAGCAATGCTTGACAGTATATTGACAGTGTTAATTTTATGTAAAGTAAACTTATTGGCATCTATTGTTACGCCAATGCCTTGACCTAAAATTTCACGGCCAATCAGTACATCGTGCTTTTAAATATTTGTCCATGACAACGTGAAACAAAATCTCATTGGAAAATTCACATATCCCTACAGTAGCAAGAATTTGCATTGAACATGTTACTGAGCCTTCACCTATACCACTTTTAAGTACAGTGTTATTTTTCCTCTTGCCCATGAATTTATCAGCTAGTTTTTCTTTCAATAGGGAACACTCTGCCCCTGAATCAAAAAATATGGAACGGGCTCACCCTGTTGGTACAAGATCCTTGGGTTCGACGACGCTGCACAAATCCACTCGCTTCTCATACATGTTGCCTTTGCTTGACGATGACGTGGTCATACATGTAGTTGCAATATGGCCTAGCTGGCGCACTTGTAGCAGGTTACGGCTGACATGTACCTCTTCGGTATGGTGCTGCTGCGAGTCGAATTACTTTTTGGGTCACCTGTGTCTCCAGATTTTCTGCTTCCGCCATCTTATGCCCAGGTTTTCCACAAGAGTGACACTTCCCTTGCCACGAGGATCGCTGCTTCTTCCGCTCAGGCGCACTGGTGTAGTCTGGTGTCTCGCAGTCACTGCGCTTGCCAAACGCATAGGCACGCAATTGTTGCTCCAGCTCACTTCACTAGTAATCGCTGCAGTCGTTTGTCTATTTGAGCGGTATGCGCCAAAACGACCGATACCGCAATTTCTTCATTGCTCATTTTTTTCCATTTAGATAGCAATGCCGTTATTGTCTACTTGCATACACAGACACACTGTAACGAACTGTTTCTTTCCGGTCTGATCAGCAGAGCTGGCTCAGCGGCCGACGAGCTCGTTGCAACAAAATTTTTATATGTTGCCTCGCAGACAACAATGAAACGCACAGATTGGATTTTGGGGAAATGTACATACTCTTTATTGTTATCTTATACCTATGGCTCTTATGCGCTACTGTTATACTAGGCTACCTGCTGGGCCTCCGCTGGCCTTCCGCTGGCGACTTTGGCTCCGCACTACTACCGCTTGGTTTCTTGGCTTAGCGTGGCTCCCGCGTGCTACGGCTGGGGGTTCTGACGCGGCAACCGCCTCCGCGGTTGCTCAGCTCCGCACACTCTGGGCTCACCATTTGCTGGTACTCACCCTAAGCGGTGAGTAGTATCCTGAGTGCCACTCGTCTTTTGTACTTCAGCTCTTTTGCTGAAATATCCCGTGATTCTTCCGCTCCCGTCGCACGATCACTCCGTTTCACTGCGGTTCCCGGCACTCGGTTGTATTCGCGCACTTATCCGTTCACTGCTCCTCGGCGTAATGTCCCGCGCCGCTGTCGCCGGGCTTCTTTTATACCCTCAGGCGACGCCGGCGCCTCGTGTCGCTGCCTAGCAACAACGGGACAACCACGCGTTCCGTCGGTACTTTTCCATCGCGCCTCCGCGGGTTTCCACCGCTTTCTTAACGGGACCAAGCCGGTGGCGTGATCTCATGCCCATATTTGGGCATGCGCTGGACCGCTGCCGGCCCGATCCCGCCGTCTCCTGAGCGGCGTGAGCGCCGCTCCTGGGCGCTCCTCCATTCCCGGCGTGCTCTCACGGCCACCATTGGCCATGGGCTGGGCTACCGCCCGCGCGTCCCGCCAACCACTCCTTGTTTTGGTCGGCTCTCTGGGCCGGCCGAATTCGCCGTGCTCTCTCCGGCTTAACCCTATACCGGCCCCCTGTGAGGAAATTCAATCCCTCACACTTCCCCCTCTCTTCACTAGAGGACCACTCCCCTCGTGTCCTCTTCCAGCCACCCGGCAAACTGACCGCATTTAAATTTGGTCCAGCTCCCGCCAGATTTGACCGTTGCGCGCGCGCGCCAACCAGTGCGTTCCGATCTGGCTCGCTCATCCGTCGATCGGTTCGCCGGCGCCGAACTGGCTCGCTCCACAGTTGATCGGTTCACTTCCGCCGAACTGGTTCGCTCACCCGTCGATCGGTTCTCCTAACCATCGATAGTTTCCGCCGATATGTTTTCGGCACTACTTTGCGCATTATGTGCACGATAGGTGCACCCATGCGCACAAACAGATACGGCCGCCCGTATCGGGCTGCCATACCCACCCATTCACGCCTCTTCCGGTTGCGGTACCTGTAGTACCCACGCCGGTCGTGTTTTCTTTCCTCTTTTTTATTTTCATGGCCTGAACGCCATAACCGCGAGTGACCCCCCTCACAGCCCGCGCCCTGCGAAGTCCCCACGTAAGTATTACACTTCATTGACTTCAATTTTATTTCCTTTATACATAAAATTTTTGTTCCCTTAGCCTCTATACCTTCGCCTACGCCTCCACCGACACCTCCACGTTGTTGGCGGACGCCGCCACCCGGTACCGCACCCCTGCACCCGGACCAGACGCTTGACACGCCGGCCGATGCGGCGGGTGCCCTCCACTGCCCGGACGACCGCTTCTGGCCAGTCCGGCCTCGCCACCGACCGCCAGCGCCTCCCTGCAGGCTCCTCCTCCTCCATCGACTGCTGCCTCTGTAGTTGGGGCCGCCTCACCTCGGCCCGTGGCTCAGGGCATGAGGCCTGTCGCATCAGGCCCGGCCTCTCCACCTTCGACGCCGGCGTGGGCCATACCCACGGCCCCGCTCCAGCTCCTCCGCCGCCGCGTCCATCGCCGTTGCCGCTGCCTCCGGTGCCGTCACCACCGCCACCGTCACTGCTTCCGGCTCCTCCGCCGCCGCCGCGTCCATCGCCGCGACCACCGTCTCCACCGCCGCTGTCGCCGGCTCCGGCTCCGGGTCCGGCCACCGTCTCCATCGCCGCCGTCGCTGGCTCCGGCCCCTCCGCCGCCGCGTCCATCGCCATGGCCGTTGCTTCCGCTCGCCTTTGCCGCGGGTCCCGCGCGTTGCTTCGCCTCGGGGGGTCCTCCTCCCATACCTTGGCCTCCTCTTCCGCGTCCGGGGCCGCCGGTCCCGATGCCCACCTGATGTGGATGGTCAGGTGGTGCCACACCAGACCATCTCGGACCGCCGTGTGCACAATTTTTGGGACACGAACGGCCCACACACCGCGCTCTCTGGCCTGCTCCACTGCGGCCGCTGCTCCGGATGGGAGTGAGGCTCCTCCTCCTGCCGTGGCTTCTGCTGCTGCGGGCTCGGCGGCAGCGACCTCTGCTGCTGCGGGCTCGGCGGCTGCGGCCTCTGCTGCTGCTGTGGGCTCGGCGGCTGCGGCCTCTGCTGCTGCGGGCTCTGCGGCTGCGGCCTCAGCTGCTGCGGGAGGCTGCTGCGGGCTCTGCGGCTGCGGGCTCTGCGGCTGCGGGCTCTGCGGCTGCGGGCTCTCCGGCTGCGACCTCTGCTGCTGCGGGCGCTGCGGCTGCGGGCTCTGCGGCTGCGGGCTCTCCGGCTGCGGCCTCTGCTGCTGCGGGCTTGTCTGCTGCTGCTGACTTTGCTGCTGCTGCTGGCTTTGCTGCTGCTGGCTTGGCTGCTGCTGGGGCTCCAACAGCCCTTGGCGCACCCGCAGAAACTTTGGTGCCGGTGGTGCCTCCTCCTTGCTCCCCTCCTGCTCCTCGTGCCCTGTCGCCCTGTCAAAGAGGGCGTCACGCCGCGCCTTCTCCTCCGCCGCCTTCCGGGCCTCCTTGTCGCGCCTCTGCCGCTCCGCTTCGCGTCTCGCCACCTCCTCGTTGCGTCGCCGCCGCTCCGCCTCGCGTCGGGCCTCCTCCTCGTCGCGTCGGTCCCGCTGTTGCTGCGTTCGCCGCTGCCACAGCACCTCGCCCTGCGGTTCTGCTGCCTTCGCTGCCGCTGCCGGCGTCTCCCTCGGCCGTCCCTGTGGCGTCGACCGCCTCTGTGGCTACAGTCGGGGCGCCGCCTCCCTTCTCTCGCGCCGACTGCGCTGCTCCGCCGCGAGCCGGTCTTCTTCGCTGGTTTGCGTGAGGACCAGCATCTGGCGCTACGAAAACGCGTCGCTCGTCGTCGCTCGTCGGACACTTCCGGGTCTCGCCGGCTCCGCGGCGATGCCCACGAGGACACCACGCTTGATGGACTGCTCGGCAACGGCGACGCCATCAACTCCAACTCGGGGGACTCACTCCGCCGAGTCCACCGTTCGCCACGCGAGAGCTCCGCCCGTCGCTGGCGGTGGTCCTCGGCCTGAGCTGCCCCCACGCAGTTGGCCTGCTCCTCCAGGTATCTCTTGAGTAAAAGCTGTGCCATTTTTAGGTTAGTTTTTTTTCTTTTTTTCGGTGGTCTTTTAAGTCCTCAACTATGCTTTGGTGACGATCACGTGAAAATGATCGCCCGCTCAAACCTCTGCTGCTGCCATACCCATGCCGCCTTTCTCACCGTTCCCTCGTACGGTACCTCCGCTCTTTTTCCTCCGGTGGCTCTCGCGGGATCCCGTTGGTTTTCGGGCCTCCAGCTCTTCGCCGCATTAACCCTTCTAGGGATATCGGGGTTCTTTTCCCCCTCCCAGTTTTTCGGCCATATTGAATATCCCCAATGTTAATTTAATAAATACCAAAAATAGACATTATAGTATTATAAGGCTTTCACTCGCTGGTAACACTAAATACAAGAACCACGCGTTTGTCTTTTCCTCTTTCCTTTTTGTTCTGATCTCGTAAGTGGTGGTTGTGTGCTGTGCAGAAATAAAAAAAAATAATTCATAAAACTAAAACAAACTACGCAGATATAATTATTTTAACTTAGAAATCCAACAGGTTATGGGCCCAGACTACGCCTAATATATTTGGATGAGTGAAAAGTAGTTAGTTAGAAAAATTCCTTTTGATTTTGCACCACGTTGTGAAATTGTGTCCCTCATACATACACTTATACATATAGCTGAGTGTGTGTGTGCAAAGTACAGTACCATGGAAAAAGCAAAACGCAATATTAAGGCTTTTGACGGTGAAAAGTATTCAGTGTGGAAATTTAGAATTAGAACCCTATTCGCCGAGTTAGATGTGCTTAAAGTAATTGACGAGAATGTTCCCCGATAATGCTGACGATTCCTGGAAAAGGCAGAGCGTTGTGCTAAAAAGCACACTGATAGAATACCTCAGCGACTCTTTCTTTAAATTTTGCGACGAGCGACAACACGGAGCGACAAATTCTCAGGAATTTAGACGCCATTTATGAACGCAAACGTCTGACGTCGCAGTTAGCGGTTCGGAAAAGATTGCTGTCGCTGAAGTTGCAGAGTGAGACAGCGCTACTGTGTCATTTTAACATTTTCGATGAACTGATGAGTGAGTTGTTAGCGTCAGGGGCGAAAATCGAAGAAATGGACAAAGTGTCGCACTTGCTATTGACCTTGCCATCGTCATATAATGGAGTAATAACTGCGATTGAGACCCTAGCTGGGGAAAATCTTACTTTAGCTTTCGTAAAGAACAGATTGCTCGACCACGAGATAAAAATTAAAAACGATAGCAGTGATACAAGCAGGAAAGTTATGAAGGCAGCGGTATACAATAACAATAATTATAAAAATAGACCATTTAAGAACAGTAACAGTGGAATTCGAAAGCAATTTAAGGGAAAAGGAAAGTTGAATATCAAGTGTCATCACTGTGGAAAGGAAGGGCATATTAAAAAAGATTGTTTTGCGTTTAAAAGAATTACAAATGATAAAAATAAAGAAAATAACAAACAAGCACAAATAGCATCAACTCAACCCGGCTTCGCGTTTATGTTAAATCGTTTTGATAAAAATAAATCCAAAAGTGAAAATAAGAAGGTCAAATTTATATTGGATTCTGGTGCCACAGACCATATTGTAAATGACGAGAAACTGTTCATGGAAAGCATCGACCTTGATTCTCCCATTAAAATTGCTATTGCCAAGCATGGCGAATTTATTTTTGCAAAGAAACGCGGAATTGTCAGACTCGACAATGGATACCAAATCACGCTTGAGGATGTGCTCTATTGCGAGGATGTTGCAGAAAACTTAATTTCTGTCAACCGACTGCAGGCGGCTGGAATGACCGTTACGTTTGGCAGTAAAGGTGTGAAGATATTGAAGGATGGATATGTTGTTGCTGAAAATTCAGGTATGTTCAATTCCCCAATTATTGAATTTAAAGCCTATACATCAAATGTGGAAAAAGAAAAAATAATGAATATCGGTTGTGGCATGAGAGATTAGGTCACATTAGTAAAGGGAAATTGCTGGAAATTAAGAGAAATAATTTATTTAGTGACAATAATCTTCTAGATAACGTTAATCCAATTGATGAGATATGTGAAGCATGTTTAAATGGCAAAAGCAAGCCAGATTGCGTTTTGAAAAACAGAAAAATAAAGAGTATATAAATAGACCCCTTTATGTAATCCATTCTGATGTATGCGGGCCAATAACACCTGTTTCAATTGACGACAAAAACTACTATGTTATTTTTGTGGATCAATTCACACATTATTGTGTTACGTATTTAATGAAACATAAATCAGATGTTTTTACAATGTTTAAGGATTTTTGTGGTGAAAAGTGAGGCACATTTCAACCTTAAAGTTGTAAATCTCTATATAGATAATGGTAGGGAATATCTATCCAGTGACATGCGTGAATATTGTGTACAGAAAGGTATAAGTTACCATTTGACTGTTCCATATACACCGCAATTAAACGGCATATCAGAAAGGATGATCAGAACGATTACTGAAAAAGCTCGTAGTATGGTAAATGGTGCTAAATTAGATAAAAGTTACTGGGGTGAAGCTGTTTTGACAGCAACATATTTAATTAACAGGATTCCGACTAGGGCACTTGATGATAGTTCAAAAACTCCGTATGAAGCATGGCACAATAGAAAGCCTAATCTAAAATATTTGAAGATATTTGGTTCAACAGTGTATGTCCATGTTAAAAACAGAAAAAAGAAAATTCGATGAAAAATCGTGTAAAACAGTTTTAGTTGGCTATGAACCAAATGGTTTAAAACTATGGGACATAAATAATGAAAAATTTATTGTTGCAAAGAGACGTAATCGTAGACGAAACAAATATGATCAATTCTAGAGCTGTGAAAAGTAAAATGGAATTCCTGAATGAGAGTAAGGAGATTAATAATACTGATATCCTGAATGAGAGTAAGGAAAATGATTTAATAAATATCCTGAATGAGAGTAAGGAGAATAATATAGATTGTATCCTGAATGAGAGTAAGGAAAGTGATAAAATAAATATCCTGAATGAGAGTAAGGAGAATAATATAGATTGTATCCTGAATGAGAGTAAGGAAAGTGATAAAATAAATATCCTGAATGAGAGTAAGGAGAATAATATAGATTGTATCCTGAATGAGAGTAAGGATTGTGATACAGTTTGTAACCTGAATGAGAGTAAGGAATATAATGAAGCAAATATCCAGAATGACAGTATGGAGAAAAGATTTGACTCGAAACAGCCTAGTGACAGTAATGAGTGTATTTCTAGAAGAAGCGATAGGCTAAAGAACCGGCCTCAAATATCATACAATGAAGACAAAATCGATTACAATAATTATATTTTAAATGCTCATACAATATTTAGTGATATTCCAAGTTCATTCGAAGAAATACAAAATAGGAGTGACAAATCTTTATGGGAGGCCGCTATTAAAACTGAATTGGACGCCCATGAACTTAACAATACCTGGTCGATTGTTAGGAAGCCTGAGAATATTAACATTGTTGACAGCAAATGGGTTTTTTGCGTTAAAGTCTGACGAATTTGGAAATCCAAAAAGATACAAAAGCTAGATTAGTGGCGCGTGGGTTCACGCAGAAATATCTTATTGATTATGAAGAAACATTTGCTCCTGTGGCTAGAATAGCAAGTTTTCGTTTCTTATTATCCATTTCAATCCAATATGATTTAAAAGTACATCACATGGATGTAAAAAGTGCATTTCTTAATGGAAAGTTAAAAGAAGAAATATATATGAGAGTGCCCCAAGGTGTGTTATGTAGTGCTAATAGTGTATGTAAATTGAATAAAAGCAATTTACGGTCTCAAACAAGCAGCAAGATGCTGGTTTGAGGTATTTGAGCAAGCACTAAAAGAGTGTGGGTTTGTAAACTCACCGGTTGACCGATGTATTTATGTTCTGGACAAGGGCGATGTGAAAAGAATATATATTTACTTCTTTATGTGGATGATTTGGTTGTTGCCACAGCAGACATAGAAAAGATGAAATGTTTCAAATCATATTTAATGAACAAGTTCAGAATGACTGATTTGGAAGAAATTCGATATTTTATCGGAATTAGAATAGAAATTGGTGATGAAAAAATACTTTTAAGCCAATCTGCTTACATCAAAAAGATTTTGAATAAGTTCAAAATGAGTGATTGCAAATCAGTCAGTACTCCCCTTGCAAGCAAGGTTAATTATGAATTATTAAATTCAGATCAATTTTATGATGCGCCTTGTCGGAACTTAGTCGGTTGTCTGATGTATGTAATGTTATGTACACGTCCAGACTTGGCCACCGCTGTTAACATTTTAAGTAGATATATGAATAAAAATAATGCAGAGTTATGGATATGTTTGAAAAGGATTCTTAGATATCTAAAAGGGAATATTGACATGAAATTAGAATTTAAGAAAAATTTGAGTTTTGAAAATGTGTTTCAGATTCTGACTGGGGAGGAAATGAAATTGACAGGAAGAGTACAACTGGGTATCTATTCAAAATGTTTAACAAAAATCTTATATGCTGGAATACAAAAAGAGGCAAAATTCAGTAGCTGCCTCATCGACCGAGGCAGAATACATGGCCTTGTTCGAAGCTGTAAGAGAAGCCTTATGGTTGAAATCCTTATTAGAAAGTGTTCATATCAAGTTTAAAAAAGACCTATAAAATTATATGAAGATAATCAGGGATGTATTAGTATAGCTAATAATCCCTCATGCCATAAAAGATCAAAACATATCGATATCAAATATCATTTTACAAAAGAGCAAATAGAAAATAATGTAATTTGTATCGAGTATGTTTCCACAGAGAACCAACTTGCAGACATTCTAACCAAGCCGTTACCTGCTCCACGCTTTATGGATTTACGCGGAAAAATGGGACTGGACGAAGGAGCCAAACTACAAGAATAATTTTTTTTCTAATTTTTGATAAATCTCTTTATATTATATAACTATAACTGTCTAAGTCTAAGAGTGACCTGATTGGGTTTTATGGGTTTTCCCAATCCTAGCAGCAAATGCTGGATCACTGAATTGTACGTTCCCAATAGAAAAGAAAATGAGCAAGCACCAGCCACATAGAATAAGTTGAAAACATGTTATTTTTAATTTAAATTTTTTTTATTTGATTTATAATGCAATATTTGAGGGGGCGTATTGAATATCCCCAATGTTAATTTAATAAATACCAAAAAATAGACATTATAGTATTATAAGGTTTTCACTCGCTGGTAACACTAAATACAAGAACCACGCGTTTGTCTTTTTTTCCTCTTTCCTTTTTGTTCTGATCTCGTAAGTGGTGGTTGTGTGCTGTGCAGAAATAAAACAAATAATTCATAAAACTAAAAACAAACTACGCAGATATAATTATTTTAACTTAGAAATCCAACTGGCCACCCTCATATATTTCATTAAAATAAGTTTTTATTTTATTTATTATGTATTTTTTTTTTTAAATTCTCGGCCATAAATAAATTGTATTTTATTTACTTATTTTTTTTTTATTTTTTTTATTTTTATATATACCCTCACCCATTAATAAATTTTATTTTATTTATTTATTTAATTTTCTATTTTAATTTTGTTTATATATAAACATTTTCCTCTTTTTTTATATATAGCCTCGGCCCTCGGCGTCCACCCTCCTTCCCCCCCTCTGGTCAACCCTCCCTCAGCCCAGGTAAGTGCTACGGATTCCTTTTTTTTTTTTTTTTTAAGTGTCTCCTATTTCATATTTCTCCTGCTTTTCAGATCATCCTGTGTCCTTGCCCGCGGTGCCACTCGCCATGTGTGCCCCCGACTAACAGGTCCTCAACCTTTCGCCCGGCTGCACCATGGCGACCGGCCCCGGCTGGTCCCCTCCTTCACGTCTTCGGTTCGGCTTGTGGCGTGACCTCTGCCTCGTGCAGCTACCTCGGACCCGAGGGTCGTCCGACTCCTCGCCCGTGAGTAGCACATTCGGGGGGCCGTCTGCCCGGCCGAACCCGACGGTCGTAGGAGACTCCGGATCCTTGGGCCCCAGGACCAGGACATCTCCCTCCTATTCTCCCGCCCGAGCACCCCCGGACCAAGATCGGATCTTGAGAGGAAGGGTTGGTGGCCAACGCCTACGTAACCAGGTATGTTTTCTCTCTTTCCGTTCCCTGCTTCTCCACCCAATCTTTAAAAACTCGCCGCATCTCGGCCACTGTTCCCTCCAACTTCACCCCGAATGCCAAAGCACACTGGATGAACTCCTCCTTCCTCAGGGAGTGAATCCATTGCCGATTCCTCATCTTAAACTTCCCAAAATATCACTTCTGTTTATTGTTTCTTGTTTATTGCGAGGCCCCACGTTGGGCGCCAGTTGTAACGAACCGTTTCTTTCCGGTCTGATCAGCAGAGCTGGCTCAGCGGCCGACGAGCTCGTTGCAACAAAATTTTTATATGTTGCCTCGCAGACAACAATGAAACGCACAGATTGGATTTTGGGGGAAATGTACATACTCTTTATTGGTATCTTATACCTATGGCTCTTATGCGCTACTGTTATACTAGGCTACCTGCTGGGCCTCCGCTGGCCTTCCGCTGGCGACTTTGGCTCCGCACTACTACCGCTTGGTTTCTTGGCTTAGCGTGGCTCCCGCGTGCTACGGCTGGGGGTTCTGACGCGGCAACCGCCTCGTCCGCCACTCACAGCTCCGCACACTCTGGGCTCACCATTTGCTGGTACTCACCCTAAGCGGTGAGTAGTATCCTGAGTGCCACTCGTCTTTGTACTTCAGCTCCTTGCTGAAATATCCCGTGATTCTTCCGCTCCCGTCGCACGATCACTCCGTTTCACTGCGGTTCCCGGCACTCGGTTGTATTCGCGCACTTATCCGTTCACTGCTCCTCGGCGTAATGTCCCGCGCCGCTGTCGCCGGGCTTCTTTTATACCCTCAGGCGACGCCGGCGCCCGTGTCGCTGCCTAGCAACAACGGTACTTTTCCATCGCGCCTCCGCGGGTTTCCACCGCTTTCTTAACGGGACCAAGCCGGTGGCGTGATCTCATGCCCATATTTGGGCATGCGCTGGACCGCTGCCGGCCCGATCCCGCCGTCTCCTGGGCGGTCCTTGGGCGCTCCTCCATTCCCGGCGTGCTCTCACGGCCACCATTGGCCATGGGCTGAGCTACCGCCCGCGCGTCCCGCCAACCACTCCTTGTTTTGGTCGGCTCTCTGGGCCGGCCGAATTCGCCGTGCTCTCTCCGGCTTAACCCTATACCGGCCCCTTGTGAGGAAATTCAATTCCTCACAACACACTCACTTTTTGGTCTTGGCCTACTGCTGAACATATTTAACAATATGGCGGCTGGCGTCTCTACACCTTCATATCGTTGAATAAATAATTCCCCAAATTCCGGCCACTTTATTCCACTGTAGCAGATCTGGGACAACCATTGAGATGCTCCTCCTTCCAAAGAGTTACTTAACGCCATGACGAGGGCGCTACCTTCCATCATATTCTCTGCCATGATTATATCAACGGTTTTAAACCATGCAGAGCATCTGAATTCGCAGTATCGGGACAAAACTTTGGCAGCGTTACTTTTTTTGCTGGGTTTTAATTTAAATTAGGTCCAGAAAAGTTTGGTTTTGTGCTTCCAATAACGCACGCCACTGATCGTTTGATAATTTTTGTGGCGAGGCCGATCCCACTTCTGATGTCGGAACAAAAGGTTGTGGCGTCGGAGACAACGGTGAATCTTCTTCCTCCATTTTCTGTTTTCTGTTCTGATGCGTACTCAAAAACCGACTGACTCGCAGGCCATCGTCCTCACTCTCTCACTTCTTCTATTTCACCATTTCCCGTAACCATTGCATCATCTTATGCAATAACTCTCACATACAGAAAAACACCCGGCGCCATGCTCACTCACTTGAGTTACACTCCCAGTGATGCTCAGTCAGTTCAACAGAATGTTATTCTATTCCTGTTTATTCAAATGTTCAAGTTTCTTATTGACTAACATTCTTTCCGTTGCGTTTAAACTTAACATATTTCGTTCAATGATTCTGCGACATATATATATTCTTGATCAGCATCCATAGCCGAGTCGATATAGCCATGTCTGTCCGTCTGTTTGTCCGTCGGTCCGTCTTGTTTGTCGGCCGTTGCTCGGAGGCTATAAAAGCTAGAGCAAACAAATTTTTTCCAGAGTCATGTGATATCTACTCCTCGAAAATTCTTTCAAAACTTTTGCCTCGCCCACTTAACCGCCACAAAAGGCGCACATCTGTGGCGTCAAGAATTTTGAAGATAGCAGAAAACTAAAAAGATAGAATCATATGGAAAGACAATATCTATCAGGGGCCCAAATCTGAATCAGATCGGATTTTTAGTATAGCCACAATAGAGAAAACCATTTCGAAAAACATCGTTCCCTCTCGCTGGCACTCACACAAAATTGAGTCGGCTTTGCCCATTCGTACAAATGAACGCCTGGATCTCAGAGACTATAAGAGCTAGAGCAACGGCCCTAGCCTCGGCCCCTTTCGTTCCCACAAAAGACAAAAGTCCACAATTTTTAAGATAGAAAAAAAACGAAAAATGCAGGATCACAGAGAATGATCATGTCTACCAGACCCCCAATCTAGTTCAGATCAAATCAATGTTGTAGCCACAATGATTAAATGAATTTTCAGCAGTTCTACATGTATGTATGTGTGTATGTAAATCACATTTTTACTGACTGAGTCCGGGTATAAAAGTAGCGTCGCTTTAACAGCGACACAACACGTCCGTTCTCGTTTTCTTATTGTACCCGTACTCGAAGAGTAAAAGGGTATATTGTGTTTGTGGTATTTGCTGTCTGTCCGCCTTGTTTGTCGCCCATTGCTCGGAGACTATAAGAGCAACTAGAGCAAACAATTTTTTTTTCCAGACTGATGTGATATCTCACTCCTAAAAAAATGTATCAAAATTTCGGCCCCGCCCACTTACACTCCACAAAAGGCACACATCTGGGGAGTCCACAATTTTAAAGATAACAAAAAACGAAAAATGCAATATCATAGAAAAAGTCCATATCTATCAGAGGCCCAAATCTGAATCGGATCGGATCATTAGTATAGCCACAATTAAGAATACCATTTAAAAAAACATGGTTTCCTCTCGCTCGCACTCATACACAAGCGAGTCGGCTTTGCCTTTTCGTACAAATGAGCGCCTGGATCTCAGAGACTATAAAAGGTAGAGCATCCAAACTTTTTGTCCAGACTCCTGTGATATCACTACAGTACACGCTTATTTCAAAATTTCGCCATGCCCCCTCCCGCCACCACAAAGCACAGTAATCCACAATTTTGAAGATAGAAAAAAAAAGTTAATATATAAATTTCGCATCGCCCTCTCCCGCCACCAAAAAGCACAAAAATCCACAATTTTGAAGATAGAAAGAAAAGAAAAATGCAGTATCGTAGTGAATAGAATATCTACCAGGTTGCCTAATCTGGTTCAGATCAGATCATTATTATAGACACAATTTTTCGGAGCAGACCGGCCTATACTTTTATATATACATATGTATATCATTAAGTAAATGCCACCGAGCATAATTGTTTGTTTTACTATGTTTTGTAATGTTCTTTCGCTCTGTTAGCTCTCTCGCGCTAAAACTTGCGCTCTTGCTGAGCTTTTGGCTGCTGCTGCAGTTTATGAGCGCTAATGGAGGTAGTGCAGCTCCGACCACAAACAGACATTAAACATCCAATATATATAGAAAGCCAATTTCTTGTTTTTGTTATATATATATTCGTCAAGGTGATATATTTCGATATCCTCCTCTTTTGGTGACCCCGACGTGATCGGAGCCTTACCATGGTCTATAATATTCAAATTGCCTATATCGTTCAGGCAATTGATTAGTCGCGATCCAGCTGTTTGTGCACAATTCGGTGCCAAACACACAAAACACACACATTTAAGCGCAAGCAAATACAAATCGGTGATTTCTACATCGTGCAACTACCAGCAGTTGGCTGTAGTTCGGTGAAAGGTTCGCGTTTAAAAAGCATATACATTTAAAAAGCCTATATATACATTTATATATATATATGGACATCGGTCTCATAGCTGAGTGCAAGCACCCCGCCCAGAAACGGTTTTTTTGTTGTGCGTGTATTAGTAGTGCAAGCGCAGGGCAAAGCCCTTAGAAGCTAAGGCAAAATAAGAACTAAAATCGACACGTTGGTTTTTCGTCGCGTGATTTTCGGCTGGCCCGCTCATAAAGGGTGTTATATTTTGCAGAAAACCATGATATTGGTCATGTTTTGCCTGCAGCCCCTAGTGAAGTAGACTTTTACAGAGCCAAGGCGAAGTCGATCCTGCAGCAACTCATGGCTATGAACGAATTCATTACCGATGACTCTATAGTTAGTTTGACGAGGCTGATCTTCGCGCGCGAATAAAGCATAATGAAACAATGTACGCTGAGTTCAACATTGCACAGACCAGCTTAGAAAGGCTCGATCTGATGGTGCGCGAAGGCGACGCGCGGGCCGACGGTTTATTTGGAGATCGAGGCCAAACTAAATCGAAAGTTGGCTTCACAGCAGAAGCAATTGGACAAGGCAAGCTCAACGACCATGCCTCATCGTTTTGGCGGAGATGCTTCTTTCAACACTTCATCTCGTAAGTCAAGGCTGCCGCATCTGGTATTGGCGGTCTTCAGTGGAGACTACGCAGACTGGCCAGATTTCTTCTCGACGTTTTCAACTGTGGTGGACAATGAGCAGGAGCTAAGTAGCTTGGAAAAATTCCAGTATCTACGTGCCAGCCTAGACGGGGTAGCACTAGAAACTATACGTTCCCTCGAAATATCCGATGCGAACTATACAAAAGTTTTTACAATTACTTACTAATCGTTTCGACAACAAGCTCCTTCATTTCCAGGCACACGTATTTTGGCGATATTTGGGCTACATGGTGTTGAGATGGGATCTGTCAGGAGTCTTCAGGAGTTCAGCGATAAGATCAATGCTCATCTGCGTGCAATTCGGTCATTGGCATCAACAGAAAAAATTTTAGATGGATTACTCATTCACATCGTAGCGCAGAAGATAGATGCCAAGACCCGGGAAAATGGGAAAATAAATTTGCCGATCAAAAAGCTGTCGAGTTGGAGCACCATGACTTCATTTCTGGAAAGGCGCTGCCGGATGATGGAGAATGTGGAAAATGCATTGGCAGCCCAAACATCAAGCCATCAGGTGGGAAAAAGCATGCAAAATCCTAACCAAAATGTCCTTATTGCCTCGTCTACTAACTCTTATAACTCTGCATGCTGGTTTTGTGACGGTAAGGACCACATCCTAACCAAGTGCAGCATGTTTTTGAATTTGGCCCCTACTTTGCGCTACAAGGAAGCAAAGAAAATGAATCTCTGCCTCAATTGTTTGCGCAAGGGCATGGGTTGCATCAGTGCAAGTCTGGAAATTGTAAGCAATGTCAAATGATGCATCATACATTGCTCCATATGTCGCAAAACCCGTTTGCATCCTCACCAACTTCGGAAGGTGTAAGGGTGCCGCAAAGTCAAACATCTGCACTAATTTCATGCTCGACCTCCTCACCTCACCCTCCAACTATTGCCAGTATTCCAAACAATTACGTGTTGCTTGCTACAGCCATCGTGTTGGTTAAGAATCGAGCTGGAACGGTGGTTCCCTGTCGAACGATTCTTGATTCTGCATCTCAGCTCCATTTCATAACGTCTAGCTGGCCATCTACAACTAATCATCGACATTCGCCCATTTCGATATTTGGCATCGGAGAATCGTCGCTCAGCTCGGATAAGGCAGTGGAAGTTGTTATGCAGTCTCAGGATGGTGGATACAAGTCTTCATTCACGGCCGTCGTTACTAAGGTCATCACTGACTAGCCGCATTGCGACATTAATGATGCTGGCTGGGATCTGCCTAAGAATATATAGGTCTCAGCGTATCGATATGCTGATAAGGGGTGGCATATTTTTCGATTTGATCCGCGTTGGACAGATACAGTTGGCTGAAAGGTTGCCGTCACTCCAGAACACCAAACTTGCTTGGATCGTCTCTGGAGGTCTGGCCAACAACATCACCAATCGCTGCGCTCTGGCTGTGGCAGCTCGACCGCACGTTCTAAAGGAAGGAGAGGATTCTCTGTCTGAAGCTGTGAAGCATTTTTGGGAGATTGAAAATTGTTACTCATCGGAGACAGTGTTATCAAGTGAGTGTATCCCTCTGCGAGCGATTGTACAAGGAAAACTGTGTTCGGCTTGAAAATGGTCAATATTCTGTTCGGCTCTTGGCTTCTTCTGGTTTTGAGGCCCTTGGCGAATCATTCTGTCTCGCTCTTCGTCGATTCAATGGTCTTGAGACAAAGTTGTTAAAAATCCTTCACTGAAGGCTCAGTATAGGGCGTTCCTTCAAGAATATATAGACTTAGGGCGCATGTCGTTGGCCTCTAACACACAAAAATTGGCGCAGTTTTTCTTGCCGCATCAAAAACTCGACAGCAGCAGCACGAAACTTCGTGTTGTCTTCGATGGATCCGCAAAGACCACATCCGTGCGTTCCCTCAATGACTTGTTAATGGCGGGTCCAACCATTCAGCCAACAATTTTCAACACAGGTTCGGTTCAGGTTCTTCAAGATTGCACTTTGTGGAGACATCTGCAAGATGTATCGCTGTGTACGGATGTCACACCCGGACGAATATATGCAATGCATCCTTTGGCGCGAAGCGCCTACTGATGAAATCAAGGTGAACAAGTTGGAGACCGTGACGTATGGAACAAAGCCCGCCGCTTTTTTGGCAATTCGTTTTGGCAATGCACCAGTTATCGTACGACGAGGAGGCATCATTTCCTATAGGAGGTCAAGTTGTAAGAAGGGATTTCTACGTGGACGATCTCATGTCTGGTGGTGACACAATTGAAGAGGTTAATGTGATCCGGCGACAAGTAAAGGATCTCCTGAATAGAGAACACTTTCTCATACGCAAATGGTGCTCCAATGAGCCTATGGTGCTTGATGAGGAGACGGAGGAAGACAGGGAGAAGCTGCTCAAGTTTCATGATGGAACGGACATAGCGAAGGCGTTGGGGCTTGTATGGGATCCTACTTCAGATAGCCTGTTGTTCAATTTTTCCCAAATTATGCCAGACGCCCCACACACCAAACGTTCTGTCCTGTTCGCTTTAGCCAGATTCTATAATCCCCTCGGGTTAATAGCACCTATTCTGTCTAAAGCCAATATTCTTACAGGGCTTATGGAAGGAGGAGTTAGGATGGGATGATGCATGCCAAATTTCCTCGTTTTGTCATGCATTTTGTGACGCCAGCATGACCGCATATGGAGCTTGCGTTTACATTAGATCGTACAGCCAAGGACTTAAAACATCTCGCTTGCTCTACTCAAAGTCCAAGGTAGCGCCTTTAAAGACGCTAACCAAACCCATGTTGGAATTGTCCGCTGCGTTGCTGTTGGCTGAGCTCGTCGCAAGCGTAAAAAAGCATATCATCTCCCTGTGATTTCCACTGTTGGTCGGATTTAACTATCGTGTTGTTTTTGATACGTAAAGCCCCATCAAATTTTAACGTTTTTGTCTCCAACAGAATTGCGCAATTCCAGGAGTTGACAAGGGATATGGATATCCCGCCTCACTCTCCTCATTTTGGCGGGTAGGGAAGCGGCTGTAAGGTCGGCAAAGTACCATTTTTATCGGGTCTTATGAAGAGAGCCGTTGGAAAGCTAGCCGTCTTGCCCGTCTACCCTGGAACTATTGAAAGCCAGGTTCTTTCAACGGGGAAGTATGTTCGGAGCAGACCGGCCGTTAATTTTATATATACATAAATCATTAAGTAAATGCCACCGAGCATAATTGTTTGTTGTACTATGTTTTGTAATGTTCAATCCTTCTGTTAGCTCTCTCGCGCTAAAGCTTGTGCTCTTGCTGAGCCATTGGCTGCTGCTGCAGTTTATGAGCGCTGATGGAGGTAGTGCAGCTCCGACCACAAACAGACATTAAACATACAATATATAAAGAAAGCCAATTTCTTTTATTTTTTATATATATATTCGTCAAGGATATATATTTCGATATCGTCCTTTAAACAACAATGATGAAATTAATTTTCAGCAGCTAGCCGCCAACCTTTCAGCCGTGCAGTGTTGTTGTGGGATAATTCCACATAAATCCCATGTGTACTTACTGAGTACAGGTATAAAGGTAATGTCGCGTTAACAGCGACACAACACGTCCTTTCTCGTTATACCCGTACTCGAAGAATAAAAGGGTAGATTGTATTTGTGGTAAAAGTGGATGTGTGTAATATAGAGAAGGACTCATTTCCGACCCCATAAAGTATATAAATTTTTCATCAGCATCAATAGCCGAGTCGATATAGCCATGTCTGTCCGTCCATCTGCCCGTCCGTCTTGTTTTTCACTGATTGTTCGAAGGCTATTAGAGCTAGAGCAATCAAATTTTTTTTCCATACTGATGTGATATCTCACTCCTAGAAAAGTGTGTCAAAATTTCGCTACGCCTACATCCGCCCACACAAAGAGCGCACATCTGTGGCGTCCACAATTTTAAATACGACAAAAAACAAAAAATGAAAAATCATAGAAAAAGTTCATATCTATCAGAGGCCCAAATCTAAATCGGATCGAATCATTAGTATAGATAGAGCAAACCTTTTCGAAAAACCATCGTTCCCTCTCGCTCGCACTTACACACAAACTTTTCGGCTTGCCATTTCGTACAAATGAGCGCCAGGATCATCGTTCGTTCTCTTTGTAGTGACTAGACGTTTTTTTTTTTCTTGCGCTCCGCTTCTTTCTTTTTATATATATTACAAACAACCGGTGTTTGGATTAATAAATTTAATAATTACATTCTCAATCTGATTTTCTATCAAAATCCGCGGGTGCATGCCTATGCCTTTAAGCATAGCTTTAAGAAACTGTTTGCACTGTGGTCTGATTGCTATTTGTTTTGATCTTTCCTTTTGTTATTGAAAAAAAAAATTAAAAACTAATTATGGAATTTTTTGTGGTCTGTGCCTGAAAAACCTGCAAGAAGCAGATCACTCACGATAAGCCGAAAATATCTTGCTGGCTTTGCGACAGCGTAGTGCACGCAAAGTGTGCAGGTATTTCTGGCCGTGTGGGTGATGCCATTTCACAACGCAACGGACTGAATTATAGTTGCGAGGATTGCCGTGTGGTAGAAAACGAAATGCGCTCGTTTATGAGGCTGTCGAGGAGTGGCTTTAAGGAGCTGATCGTGGGCTTTAAAAAGCAATACGATCGGCTCTTAGCCATGGACACTCAGTTCAGCAGTTTACAGCTGCTGGCTGAGTCTCCGCGGGCGCAAGAAGTCCACTCCACGGGACTTGCACGGGACTTGTATCACGCCCGCGGGCATCTGAAAAACTCCAAGGGCAACGATCGCTGCTGGTGATGCAGATTCGGTAGCCGAATGCATCGTCTCGGGGAACATGCGGCCGACAGTAGCGTCCGTTTCCGTAGAGTCCGTACCAAACTCCATAGCTCTACTTCCACCCATCCAAAAAACTAGTTTCCTCTCTTTTAATTTCTTACCAGAATGCTAGAGGCTTACGTACTAAGCTCAGCACTCTCTATCTTTAAAGTTTCACATTTTTATCCAATACTAGCAAACCCGGCGAACTCCGTTTCGCCACCAGATCTTCGTTTTATGTAACATTTCGTTTGGGGATTAAAAGATGAAGAACAATTTTGTTTTGTTTTATATTTGAAAAGGAAAAATTTCATTTCGATTACAAAAATGAAGTGTTATTTAGTTGAACTTCTCTAAGTAAATGAAAGTGAATCCAAAGTAAATACTGAATCGAAGCGTTATGCGTGTTCGCAAATTATCCGTTTCATTGAAGTGCTCTTTGGTAAACCACATTTTTAGTTCAGCCATGCAAGGCGATAATGGATTTAATGCACCGCACGGTCCATGCACCATCTGTGTCGTCACAATGTCGTGTAGGTGGGGATCAGTGACTGGATCAGGAATTTCAGCTGATATGATGTCATCCACTTCATTTGAACGTAATTTGTTCAACAACCAAATTAGATATGAGCATGCGGTAGTCCACGCTTCTGCCATTCCACCGAGTGCATGTGGCGTGGGCTTCCGATATAAGATGATGGGAGAATCGTCAGACGTCCAATATTTTGAACATCACCATCTGAATGAATAGCATCATGTACATAAGTGTCCTCAGATCGTAGCTTTGCCTGATTGAATCGGATATACGCTAAACGTTCGGTCTCGACTTTAACATACATGTCGACAGCGAATTGCTGGAATAGCCGACGGCACTTTAGAATGACATTCTCCTCATGTGTACGAATCATCATACGATACGCATAGTAATTCATTGCGCTTAGATTTTTATTCGTTGATACGCCTGAAAATGCAAAATTAAATGAATTGTTCATGGAAACCAATAATAGCAATAATTATTGTGTGAATATTGTACCTGTAATTGGATCGACCATCTTCAACGTGATGTCGTATCCGTCTTGCCCTTGCCAATAAATGATTGGATATTGTAACGCATCGTACAAACGATGTGTCTCGTTTACACGATGCATGATATTGCTTCTTCGCTGAACGACAATGTCTCGCGAATTAGTTTGATCGCCAACAATAATTGCAGCAACATCATTAACGGTGGGTGCATTGAATCTTCGCACATGTTCACCTGTTGGGGTACAATCCGCTCTTATGACAAATTTGTGCGTATCCGATGGCATTCGTTCCAATGCTGTTTTGAACATATTAACCACAGCATTATTTGCGTGAAAAAAAATGCTTGCAACTGTTCAATAATTCGTCTCTTTAAATGTTGTGTTCCTGTATATTGCACCGCACATTCAGCTGATCCACCATCGACGCAATGAAGTATATTTGGAGAAATTAATGCGGTTCATCTGGTGTTGGCACCATTGAACCATGCAAATGATATATTTGTCCTTGAATCTTTAATTACAAACAATCATTTGTTGAAGAATACGGTGTAACTTCTGATCGTTTTATGGTGTAGTGTGTGGTGTATATGTAGTTGTTACGTGTTGCAATTCATTGTGTTGGTGTGAGTGATTGGTTATGTGTGTTGTATCTTTTTACCTTGCAAGTCGGCATGAAGCCGCCTTCTCGAATGATATTAGCTCCAAAGGAAGTCATGCGAAAGCAGTTATTGTATTCAAGGATGTGTTGAAGAAAAATGGCTGGAATCGGGATCACTTCCATCGAACAATGGTTTCAGTGGCTGTGGTGGTGTAAGTAATGGATCCAGTTTGACTTTTCCACTTGCGCAGCACAGTCCAGCCGTTTCTTTTTGAACTTTAACGCATTGCAATATCGGCATTGGTCCAATATCTAAATTTTCATCATCACTGTAGTTCGCAGTGGGATCATATTGGAATGCCAAGCGATTGTATGATGCCAATGATCTTCGTGTCCTCACGTGCTCTCTTATTATGTTTTGTCTTTCTATTAAGTTCTGTAAATACACTTGTTGCTGGCTTGCATGTCTTGTGCGGAGGCCGATGTTCGAACGTCGTCTTAAAGACATTTTGGACTGTGGACAGAGTGGTGAATTCAACCTCAAATGCACGATCGACATAATTTACACAGTTCAACTTACCACCTTAAAGACAAATGCCTGTTCACAATACACGTGATTGATTTGATGGTTTCCAATAGAAATATGAGGAAACGAATAACTTTTTTTTTAAAAATTTATTTTCACAGTGAACACAATCCCGGTTTGTCACATGAAATTAACTGAGCAGAGAATAATGAGTAGCTGTCAAGCAATGTATTACGCACCGGCGCCTACTTAAAATATTGGTTTGTAGTACATGCTATGTATCATAGATGGCGCTCTATTTAGTATATAGTAGATAATACAAATACATTTTCCCGCTTTTCTATTAAAATTTTCTTTGCTATCATTCTCACGGAGCCCGAGACCTTTCCAACGAATGCAAAACCGTGGAAATCGGTTCGTGCGTTCTGGAGTTATTACGTCATTAAGAAACCCGACTTATTTTTATATATTAGATTATTGTGTTAACTGAAACCTGGTAAAAGCCGGAAATCCTTAGTTCCGAAGTTTTGGCAGATCGGTACACAATATTTAGAAATGACCGTTTGTCTCGACGTGGAGGAGGGGTCCTCATCGCAGTGGACTCTAACTTCACGTCGGAACATTTCATATTCCAGGTTCAACAAGACCTGGAATTCCTGTGCATAAAACTGATTCTTCCAGCCTTTTCTATTTTCATTACCTGCTCGTACATTCCACCGTCTTTGGATATCTCTATATACGAGCAGCACATGTCCGCTTTAAAAACTGTTTTTCCTCGCTATCAGATAAAAGACCACATGATAGTTCTGGGGATTTCAATTTGCCAGGCACTGTTTGGTCTTCGGTAAACGAGTCGAATAACCTTGTGCCCATATCACGACATGATTTTATTGACGGCTTGCTAGACCTGTCCCTGTCTCAAGTCAACCATGTGAAAAATTCCTTTTGGGTCGATTGCTCGATCTCTGCTTCGTCTCGGATCCGACCATAGCGTTGTTAACCCGAGCCCTTCCGCTCACTATACCTAAACGTTTCCGCTGCTTTCGTAAGGCCGAGTTTACGAAGCTTAATAGCCTGATTAGGGATTTCGATTGGTCCGCTCTGTACTTTTGCACTGACGTCATGAAAGGCACAAACATTTTCTATAATGTACTTGACACACTCTTTGATTCTTGTGTCCCATATTTTTGTCCGATTAGATCTGGGAAGCCCCTTGGTTTACCAAAGAGCTATCCAGTCTAAAAACATAAAATCAAGACTTTATAAAAATTTCAAGAAGTTGGCTCTCCTTCTTCTCTCTCGCTATGTAATAGCTCGGACAAATTTCACCATTGTAAACGCTCAATGCTACAAAAATTACCTAGCTCGATGTAGGATGCGCTTTTCTCAGGACCCTAAACAGTTTTACAGCTTCGTAAACAGCAAGCGTAAAACGTCCGCACATCCATCCTCGCTATCATTTCATAATTCGTCGGCAAACAATGATCAGGCCATTGCCGATATTTTTTGCACAATTTTTTCAAACAACCTATTCCCATGAAAGCTACTCTGGTCAGCCGTATCCATACAGTTTACCAAGATCGAACGGCATTTTCAGCCCTACGTTAAATGAAAGCTCACTGCTTCAGGATCTTCGACTAGTTAAGCCGGTGTTCTCACCGGGTCCTGACGGAGTCCCCGCCTGTGTACTCAGGTACTGCGCCGACGCTCTGTGTGGACCCCTGCTTAAACTATTCACCCTATCCCTTAACTCCTCCTGTTTCCCTCCGATCTGGAAGGAATCGTTTTATTATTCCTCTCCATAAGAAAGGTAGTAAGTCTGACGCAATGAATTACGGAGGTATATCAAAGTTATCCGCTGTTCCTAAAATGTTTGAGAAAATTTTAACCCCGCACTTGCAACATCTCTGCAAATCACTTATATCTCCAGCTCAGCACGGATTTATAAGGCGACAATCAACAACTACAAATTAACTAGAGTTTACCTCTTTTATTATTAAAGGCTTCCATGGTAACATGCAGACGGATGTCATTTACACCGATTTCAGTAAAGTATTCGACTCTGTAAACTATTCCTTTTAGCACAAAAAACTTGACATTTTAGGGTTTCCGCCCAATCTTTTGAAATGGATTTCCAGCTACCTTTGCTCTAGCTCTCAAAGGGTCCTCTTCAAAAACTCCGTGTCTTCACTTGTTCAGGTTACTTCTGGGGTACCACAGGGCAGCCATCTTGGCCCCCTACTTTTCACACTCTTCATTAGTGACCTGCCTTCAGTATTAACAAACGCTCGAGTACTCATGTATGCGGATGACGTTAAACTCTGTGTCCAGTATAAGGACATTTCATTTCACTCTCGCTTGCAATCCGATCTCCATAACTTTCAGTCATGGTGTTGTGCAAATATGTTACACTTGAATGCCTCGAAATGTAAAAATGACATTTCATCGCTCCAGCCCCTTGTTGACTCCTTTTACTCTCTTCGGTGGTTCTCTTGAGAGAATTACATTGGTTGATGATCTTGGTGTTAAACTAGACCCCAAGTTAAAATTTTCTGAACATATTTCTACCATGGTGAATAAAGCCATGGGAGTGCTTGGGTTTAAAAAGAGGTGGTCAAAGGAATTTGATGACCCCTATATAACGAAGACTGTCTATATTTCGCTTGTTCGTCCGATTTTAGAGTACGGCTCGTGTGTGTATGGTGCCCTCAGTACAAAAGTACACCAAGGCCGTATAGAATCAGTGCAGAAAAACTCTTTACTTTTTGCTCTGCGTGGCCTCAACTGGGATGAAGGTGTGAGACTGCCTTCTTACTCTCGTAGACTGCTCTTAATAGACCTTCCATCCTTAATTAATCGTAGAAAAATGCTTGGTGTGATTTTCATGCACAACTTGATCAGGGTTACATCGACAGCCCTGACTTGTTGAGCCGCATAAACTTCACGATTCCTATTAGATCCTCTAGAAATGTTATTCCTTTGTACCTTCCACTGTATAGATCTAATTATTCCTTGCATGAACCGTTTCGGATCTTATGCTCGGATTATAATTCGTTCTACCATTTAATATCCACCACTTATCACTTCCTCTACTTGAATCACTAATACTAAAATACCTTGCACGTAATTATTAATATTCTTTTGTAACTTTGCATGTTAAGCGTTGTGTTTAGCCCTAATTTTTGCTTGAATTATTGGTCTAACACTTATCTTTCCTGCATGTTCGCGATCGGTTTCGGTACTCGTGTCGCGCGTCATGCGGCAGCGACCCTCGGTAGGTTGGGCGGGAGGAGGGCTGCGTATCTGCCTGGGATCCGCGCGTAACAGGCTTCGGCTTGGTGTCGCATGGGCCACTTGATGGTATAGTCATTGCATATCAACGTCCTAAAGTATACCACTTCAGTGCAAGTTTGTTTCCAAATTTCGTACGGTCGACTCCCGCCCTTCCAAAAGACAAAAATCCACAATTTTGAAGATATAAAAAAACGAAAAATGCAAGATCGCAGAGAATGACCAGAGATTCTCGAATCTGGTTCATATCAGATAATTATTAAAGTAACAATGATGAAATGAAATTTCAGCAGCGAGCCCCCTCGCAACAAAACAGTCATTTTAGAGATGATAGCCACTACTGATTCTCTCTCTCTCTCACACACCATATCTATCAGAGGCCCAAATCTGAATCGGATCGGATCATTAATATAGCCACAATAGACAAAAATATACGCAAAAACTTCGCTCCATTCCTTTCGCACTCACACAAAATCGAGTCGATTTGGTTTTTCGTAAATATGAACGCCTGGATCTCAGAGACTATAAGAGCTAGAGCAATCAAACTTTTGGCCAAGACTCCTGTGATACCAAACCTGAACAAGTGTATTTCAAAATTTCGACCCGCCACCTTTCGCCACCCTTTCACCACCCCAAAAGACGAAAATCCACAATTTTGAAGATAGAAAAAAACCAAAAATTCAGTATTGTAGAAAATGACCATATCTACCAGATTCCCGAATTTGGTTCAGATCGGACCATTATTGTAGCCACAATGATGAAATGAATTTTTCAGCAGCGGGAATACCCCGCGCCCGTTCAGTGTTTTCCCCTCGCCCGTTTGTAGCGTAAGTCATTTATTGGGGTTGATTGTCGCAGCAGATTCTCTCACACACACACTCACGCTCAAACATGCTGCCTCGTGCAGTGTACGTGTGTTGTTGTGAGAACTGATGTAGATGTAGATGTCGATGACAGATGTAGCATAAAATGTAAAATGTAAAAACTGATAAAACATTTTAAAATTCCACATAAATCACTGAGTACGGGTATAAAAGTAGAGTCACGCTCAAACATGCTGCCTCGTGCAGTGTACGTGTGTTGTTGTGAGAACTGATGTAGATGTCGATGACAGATGTAGCATAAAATGTAAAATGTAAAACTGATAAAACATTTTAAAATTCCACATAAATCACTGAGTACGGGTATAAAAGTAGAGTCGCGTTCGAAGCGACTCCGTACGTTCTTTCTCGTTTTTGTTTAGTTTTTAGTTTATTTATTTGATTTTCTAGTTTACGGTAAACTCTCCACGAAACAGAGTTTTTCGAGCCGTCTGGGCAGCTCTAACGATGCGCGCGCAAGTGCGGTCAAAGGCATCGAATGCGGGTCGAAAGCTGGAACTACGAAGGCAACGGCGAACGCCCGTACATATGTATGTACGTTTGTATGCACTGCACCAGCACCGACGGCGAAAGCGAAGACCGAAAATGCAACGGAATCAAGCAGCGCACATACGATTGTGCTGTATATACATACATATGCATTCAAGCGGTTCCGATTCCGTTATTGCTGCTGTTAGCACACAATAATGTTTGTACACTATATCAAACTGCTGACTTCCCGAGTATGTTTAATGTTTCCCACGAAACCACGATATACACGGATATCTCGGTAGAACCTCCAAATATTGTGAGCTGCCGGGCTTTTCCGACCGCTTGAATAAATTCCACAAAAAAAGTAAAACTTGACTTAATTCTTTAACTATCACACAGCGACAAATTTAAGCCGTATGTTCGTGGCGAAGGGTTATTGAACATACATATATCAATATTTGGAAAGTGCAAAGAGCTTGTTGCCAGCGGCTTCTCCGAACACAAAGAGTTAATATATAAAATACAAATAGCGCAAAATAAAACAAAAACGTTAATAGAATCCTTAAAAATAAGGCAGAAAAATAAGGGCGATAGCAACGTAATAGAAATTAAACTTTAAATAGGACAAGAAATACTACTAAAAAACGAAACAGGACACAAACCTGATAATAAATACTAAGGAAAGTTCAAAATAGCCAAAATAAGTTATAATAACAATATAATAATAATAGATAAGAAGAAAAATAGATAATAAGAAAAAAACGAGAAAGAACGTACGGAGTCGCTGTAGGCGCGACTCTACTTTTATACCCGTACTCAGTCAGTACACATGTGATTTATGTGGAATTTCCAAATTTTGTTTCAGTTTTTACATTTTATATTTTACATTTGTTTGCTGCATCTGTCATCTACATCTACATCAGTTCTCACAACAACACATGTACACTGCACGAGGCAGCATGTTTGAGCGTGAGTGTGTGGTTGAGAGAATCTGCAGAGACAATCAACCCCAATAAATGACTTACGTTGCAATCGGGCGAGGGGAAACACTGACCGGGCGGGGTATTCCCGCTGCTGAAAATTCATTTCATCATAATGGCTACAATAATGGTCCGATCTGAACCAAATTCGGGAATCTGGTAGATATGATAATTCCCTACCATACTGCATTTTTCGTTTTTTCCTATCTTCAAAATTGTGGATTTTCGTCTTTTGGGAGGGCGGGAGTGGGCGTGGCAAAATTTTGAAATAAACTTGCACTGAAGCGATATCACAGGAGTCTAGGAAGAAAATTTGGTTGTTCTAGCTCTTATAGTCTCTCTGAGATCGAGGCGCTCATTTATACGAAAAACCAAATCGACTCGATTTTGTGTGAGTGCGAAAGAGAGAGGAGCGAAGTTTTTCGTATATTTGCCTCTATTGTGGCTATATTAATGATCCGATCCGATTCAGATTTGGGCCCCTGATAGATATGGGCTGTCTCTATGATTCTGCATTTTTCGTTTTCTGCTATCTTCAAAATTGTGGACGCCACAGATGTGCGCTCTTTGTGGGGGCGGAAGTGGGCGGGATGAAATTTTGAAACACTCTTCTAGGAGTGAGATATCACATCAGACTGGATAAAAAGTTTGGTTGCTCTAGCTCTTATAGCCTTTGAGCAATGGGCGACAAACAAGACGGACGGACGGACGGACGGACGGACGGACGGACGGACAGACGGACGGACGGACAGACGGGCTATGTCGACTCGGCTATTGATTCTGATCAAGAATATGTATACTTTATAGGGTCGGAAATTACTCCTTCTCTATGTTACACACATCCACTTTTACCACAAATACAATATACCCTTTTACTCTTCGAGTACGGGTATTACGAGACTCTGTCAACTATAGTACATCACTGCTCGCCACAACACAGCTAAAGGGTGGGCGGCTACCTGCTGAAAATTCATTTAATCATTGTGAAGGAGCGGACGCTCCCCCACATTCTTTTACCCGATTTTACCACGAAGGGATTTTTCCCTCCTATATCTTTTTTCCCACGAAGGAATTTTCGCCTACCATGATCCTACGAAAGGATTCTTCCCCCCCTGCCCATTGTTATTTACTTGATTCCTACTATTTTGACTACCCTGGATATTAATTTTGTATTATTATTGTTTACGTAAGTAAACTACTATAACCACGAATCTATACCAATTATACGGCCAAGGGCCAATAGTCAAAAAGAAATCTCGTGATTTCAAGGGGGAATCTGGGAAAACCGTGAAACCCCGGCCAAGAATATCAACGACGATGAGAGAGAGCGAGCAACCTGCGACGCAAAAACCGAAGCGAAGGGAGCTCTGGAAACCATAGTAACGGCCGCCAAGAATATCAACAGCTCTGAGAGAGAAAAAGAGCATAGGAACAGAGAGAGCAGCCGGCGACGCGAAAACGAAGGGAAGAGAGCACTGGAACCATAGCAACGGCCGCCAAGATCATCGCCCGCGCTGAGCCGAGAGACGAGAGCAGCTAGCGACGAAAACCGAAGCGAAGAGAGAACATTGGAAACCTTGGTAACGGTTGTCGACGTCACCGCCGCTGAGCTGAGAGAGGGCACAACAGCCGAGAATATCAACGACGCTGAAAGAGAGAGAGAGCATAAGAACAGACAAAGCAGCCGGAGACGAAAAACCGAATCGAAGCTAAAAACGATTCGGGGAGTCGCTCTGAAGTCCAAGATCAAGACTGTTGTGTCCGGGAACGTGTGTCCAAAGCCGAGGCGGCGCCAACGCTACATCGAAACCATACTGGGGTAAGCGTGTCTCACCGTCGTGAGAAGAAGGGTGCTTAGCGGTACGGTTAGGTAGGGAAATCAGCAGTTTATTTAAGGATAAAGAGTGTAAAAAAATAATTTAAACCAGATCTTAATCCGTGTACCAAATCTTTGCCTTTTCCCCCCACTCCCTTTGACACCAGTAGTGCCCAAAGTTTCCGTCCGGCGATAGCCAAGTCACCTTTGTTGATCTTCGTTCTCCTCCTCCCACCCCCCATAGTAGTTGCCCGAAGGTGCCGGCCCGGCGATCGCCCGCATTTTCCACCCAGAGGGCCGTCCGGATGTTCTATCTGTAACAGCCGCGGAGCAATGGGCGAAAAACAAAATGGACGGCAGACAGACAGACAGACATGGCTTTGTCGTCTCGGCTATTGATGCTGATCAAGAATATATATACTTTATAGGGTCGGAAATTATTCCTTCTCTATGTTACACACATCCACTTTTACCACAAATGCAATAGGGTATATTTACTCTTCTAGTACGGGTATAAAAAAGAGAAAAAAGGGTAGGTGTAGTATAAATATACAACATTAAACAATTGGATATACATAAATATGACTTACACCACTGCATACTAAGAAAAGCTTTGAACCGCTATAAGCTTCCAAGTGTAACGGACCATGGACCATGGTCCGATACATAAACTACCCCTACCCCCAAACATACTAGTACATTAAGATACACTACACTTAAATACTCAAGCAATTATACTGACCCTTGTTACGGTCAACCCAAGAATAGATACACTTACCCAATTCCGCGATGCAAAATCAGCAAAGCGCACCCACAAACCTCAGCCACTATTGGGGCTGCCTACGGACACCCTCAGAGACGACAACGGCAGCAACAGTTCAACAACCAAACCACGAGGGAAAGAGCCACGCGAACCCCCCGGTGTTCGGGCCCAATAATCGAACTGATATCCCTGGAACCCCTCCAACCGGAACCGGAATCTAGGACGATGACCCCCGGAAACACCGACCGCAATCCTGTCGCACCAACGGCCGACGCCACACGCATTTTCGCCTACCCAACGGAGTCCCTCCGTGTTCTGACGTGCCCACTAGCACCATGCACCACGCCATGCCTAACACCACGTCCGAAGTCTTCGTCGCCCAAACAAGTCGTTGCTACAAAAACAGAGTCGTCACTGAGACCCGCCTGGCCATACGTGGACCGGTAGACTTTACAACCAAGGTAAACCGCCAGACCCACAAAGCCATGCCACTCATGGCCAACGCTAGCCCGATCGTCGCCCACATACGCGAGTACGCACGTAGGATCGAGCCCCCCAGCGCGTTCGACACCACCGTCTTCCTAGAAGACCCAAGCCAGCCCACGACCACTGGAGCACCAAGAATTTCTGGACACAGAACTTCCAAAGTTCAATAATCTCCACGGGACCTCCGACATCGCCGAGCACACCATCGTTATGAGGGATAATCGATCCATCAAGCAGTGGTACTACCCAAAGAACCCACCCATGATGCGGATCATCGACGAACAAGTCGACCAATTGATCAAAGAAGGTCTGATCGAACCCTCACAAAGCCAGCACAGCGCCCCCATCGTACTCGTACGTAAAAGGAACGGCAAATGGCGTATGTGTGTGGACTACCGACAACTCAACACTCACTCCATTTCTGACGCGTACCCACTGCCTAGTATCAATTACATCTTGGCGCCTACAAAACGCGCGCTTCATAGCCACCCTCGATTTGAAGAGCGGATACTGGAAAATAGCCATGGCCAACGGAAGTCAAGAAGCCACCGCCTTCACAGTCCCCGGCAGAGTTATCTATCAATGGAAAGTGATGCCCTTCGAATTACATTCTGCAGCAGCATCATTCCATCGGGCCCTCGATACCGTAATCGGTACCGACATGGAAACCTACTCATTCGCATATCTAGACGACATTGTCGTCGTCGTACGAGACTTCAAGGACCACCGACACAACCTAGAGATAGTCCTGCCTCGCCTTCGGAAAGCGAATCTGCGGATAAACGCGGAAAAGTGCACCTTTTTCCAAAGCCGGATCAAATATCTTTGTCACGTGATCAGCGAAGAATGTATCCACACGGACCCCGACAAGATTGCTGCCGTCAAAGAACTCAAGCCACCCACGAACCTGAAGGAACTACGGCAGTACATCGGAATGGCATCCTGGTACCGAAAGATACGTTCCCAACTTTGCTACAGTCGTCCAACCAATGTCTCAGCTACTCAAGAAAGAAAAACATGGATATGGACCGCAGAGCAACAAGGGTCCTTCGACCAACTAAAGGAACTACTCACGACCGCTCCCGTACTCGCTTGCCCCAAATTTAACGTAAAGTTTTCACTGCAAACAGATGTGAGCAACCTCAGCATAGGCGCCAAACAAAACGTGTGTGCCGACGCCTTGTCCCGAAAACCCTTGGAAACGCTAGCAAGGATCAACGAGGACGCAACAGCGGTGCGTGAGCAAACGTCTTTGAAAATGGAGAACTCTACAGGCATCTGGGCCACGGAGCCAACGATCACGACTATGTGTCATGGAAACTTAGCATCCCAAAGGACCGACGCCAAAGAGTTCTCAAGGAAAGCTATGATCAGCCCACGGCAGGCCACCTCGGCATTCGGAAGACCATCATCCGGATCGCACAGCGATATTTTTGGCCCGGCCTATATCGAGATGTGAGGAAGTACGTACGCAGCTGCTTGAGCTGTCAAAAGTTCAAGGCACTGCAGCGCAAGCCCGTGGGTAGAATGCTCACCCGCAGGGCAGAGGAACCTTTCGCCACGCTATGCGCCGACTTCGTGAGATCACTGCCCCGATCAAAACGAAGAATTACCATGCTACTGGTATTTTTAAACACCTTCTCGAAATGGGTCGAACTTGTGCCACTCAAAGAAGGCTACCACAGCTTCACTGGAGCTAGCTTTTCGGGTACGCATTCTCAGCCACTTCAGCGTACCGAAACGATTTGTCTGCGACAACGGAACGCAGTTCACCAGCCGCTCGTTTCGCACGTTTCCTCAAACAGCAACAGTACGGTTCGTATAAAAGAAAAATAAATGCATCATTAGGTACATTTCGTAAAGAAATACTTTTCATAGTGCCCTCGTAAGCATAGATATAAGAAATTGGTTGAATGAGGGAGAGCAAGTGTGTCAGGCGATTAGAATTTTTCCATGCGAAATCATTACCCTGCTTAAATTCAAACAGTACACAGGTACACAGGTACATGTATATGTCGTTACTGCAATTTTTTTATAAAAAGTAAAGACACGTGGACTTACACCATTTCCATTCGTCAATCCCCACAAATTATCGCGACTATTAAAGTGCTATTAATAAATACAATCCCTGGCAGAACAATTAGAACCCAAAGGAAAAGTGAAAATAAAGTGAAGTTCATTAGAAAAGCTAGAGGTACGTTATACAACCGTGGAAAAATAAGGCTTCTTATGCAATTTCTTATTAGCATAGGAGTACTGCGAAATCGGAATACCACTAAGTCGTTACAGCCACTATACTACGCTCGAACACTGACCACTTGAGCTGGTGTGGTCCACGTCCGCGGCGGCAAAGTGAGACCGACCCGACGACGTTGGGCTAGCTTAATATTGGCAATCATTCACAGTGTCAAGAACCAATCCATTCAAACACGTTTTTTGAATGTGGCCACGACTTAGTGAATCTCGACCTGGGGGATCTCGAGTTCCGGAGGACATAATCATCACCGACATACCCCGAATATACTCGTACAAGAGATTAAGTATTAAGGCTAGAACATTGCATTAGCATTAAGTTCACCCTTATCAATATCACATAAAAAGCTATACGTTGCTGGTCTAAGACACAGCTGTTTAAAATTTTACCTTTTGCTTTACCGTTTGTAACTTATGTATTAACTATAAACCTTTTCCTAGTGATTTTTTTTTTTAAAGTAGCTAAATAGATTGGAAACTAAGCAATATAGTTTGGAATAATGTTTTTCTCTTTTTATTTATATGCACAATGTAGATATGCCAAGGCAGGCAAACTATATATAAAAATACTAATTGTAAATTGATATTCCCCTCTAATGCTTATGTAATCTTATGCTAAAAGACTAGGGACATTTAAAACCACTGCTCCGTTATCAGACCAAACGAAACTATATATCTTCTACCAGCTTCCTAAATGCGTATCGGCGCAGATTTGTATACATTTTCGGTTTTTGTTTTGGTTGCTGCTAACGTAGAGATTCTGTGTGTGATTCTCGAAGCGCATTATATTGATTTGTGTCAGGAAAACTGTGTAGCTAGGGGAAAAGAACCCCGACCAATCCGACGAGCTCGACCCGAGCACAGCAAGAATGCGCACCTTCGAACCTATCTTCTTATTAGCATGGAGTCAGAATTATCCTGTACAAAAAACTTAAAATCAATACCTTAAAAAAAATTTCCAAAAGTTGGCTGTCTTTCTTATCTCTCTCTCTCGCAATGCAAGAGCTCGGTAAAATTTCACTATTATTGCCGATCAATGCTATAAAAATTGCCTATATCACAGGATATGCTTTTCACAGAGACCTTTATAGATTTACAGCTTCGCAAACAGCAAGCGTAGAACGGCGGCACATCCATCCTCGCTATCATATCTTAATTAGTCGGCAAACAATAATCGTAATTATGCAATTATTTGCATAATTTTTTCAAACAACCTATTCTCATGAAATACGTTGGTCAGCCGTATCCATACAGTTTACCTAGATCGAACGGCATTTTCAGACCTTGTTAAATGAAAAGCTCACTTCTTCATGATCTTCGACTAGTTAAGCCGGTGTTTTTAACAGGTCCTGACGGAGTCCCCGGCTGTGTACTCAGTTACTGTGCCGATACACTACGTGGACCCCTGCCTATACTATTCATCCTATCGATTATTTATTCATGCTTTCCCCAATCTGGAACAAATGTTTTATTATTCCTCTCCGTTAGATAGATGGCAAGTCTGACGCAAAGATTTATAGAGGTATATCTAAGTTGTCCGCTTTTCGCTATTCCACTAACTGTTTGAGAAAATCTTATCCCCGCACTTGCAACACCTCTCCAAATCACGTGTATCTCCACCTCAGCAAAGATTTATAAGGTGACGATAAACAACCTCAGATTTATAAAAGTTCACCTCTTTTATCATTAAAAGATTTCAAGGTAACATGCAGACGGATGTTATTTACACCGATTTCAGCAAAGCAGTCGACTTTGTAAAACACTCCCTTTCAGCACAAAAACTTTACCATTTCGGGTGTGTATGGTGCCCTCAGAACAAGTCACCAACACCGTATAGAATCAGTCCGGAAAAACTTTTTTCGTTTTGCTCAGCATCAACTGGGATGAAGGTGTGAGATTGCTATCTAACTCTCGTAGATGGCTTTCAATAAAACTTCCATCCACATTCCTTCGACTTCCATCTGCTTCTATAACTCTTTAATTTTTCCGACTGATATACAATTATTTTGTTTGCCTTTTAATTGGGTACTCCCTTTACGAACTGATACACAAAATGCTCTTCTTCCAATGCCACAGGCTTTGCTAACGCCATCAAATCATACCAGAAGACCTATCTTCCGATGTACTCGCATGTGATGAAAACTCCTGCCGCAATGATGCCTTATTCTGACATCATACAAAAAATGTTACATTAAGTAAATGTTTGGATTAAATAAATAAATAAAACGTGCTCAATTGCGTCACCAGATACCCAGAAAGGAGGCAAAGTGTTCTCCTGACTGTATACAAGGAACGAAGGCTCAAAAGACGCACGCTACTCGTCACCGCAGAGAGCTTTACTGCTACTCGAGATGCATATACCTGTCCACTTTAAAAACTGTTTCTTCGTCGCTATCAGATAAAGAACATATCATAATTCTTGGTAATTTCAATAGTAAACGAGTCTAAGAACTTTATGCCAATGTCAGGAAATAAATTTATTGACGGTTTGCTAGACCTGTCCCTGTCGCAAATCAACCATATGAAAAATTCCTTAGGTCGATTGCTCGATCTGTGCTTTGTCTTGGATCCGACCATAGCGTTGCTAACCCGATCCCTTCCGCTCACTATACCTGAAAACATGTACCATTCTACATTCGAAGTATCAGTCAATATTTGATAAACCGATATTGGATCGATCGGGTAGGCTATCTGAACGTGTCCGCTGCTTTCGTGATGCCGTGTTTAAGAAGCATAATAGCCTGATTATGGATTTTGATTGGTCCGCTCTGTATTTGTGCATTGACGTTATGAAAGGCACAAACATTGTTATACCCGTACTCGAAGAGTAAAGCTTGGTACACTCGATGCAAGTAAATTTGCAGCAAGTTGATTGCTGCAATCAAATTTGCACGTAAAACACGAGTGCAACCATTTTGCTGCAAACAAAGAACTTGCAAAAATTGTTTGCAACAATATTTTTTGCTTGTCGTCTGTATACATTATTTCACCGTTATCTTGGTTGCGTCAGTTGCTTGCTTGTTTGCATGTGCTGTTTGCTTTCAGTCGCAATATTGCAGCAAGCAAAGAAACATGTGGGATCCCGAGAAAACGATAAAATTAATTGAATTATACGTATCTGTTTTATGGGATGTCTTGTCAGCAGACTATAAAAATAAGTATAAAAAGCAAAATGCTTATCGCGAAATTGCTGAAAAATTAGACAAAAGTGATGAAGAAATAAAAACAAAAATTCATCATTTGCGTACTCAATTTTTGCAAAGAAGTGCGCAGAGTGAAAAAAAAAAGAGTGGCCAGGGTACATCGGACAACTATACCAGCAAATGGGAGTTTTTCGATGCGCTTAAATTTATTAAAAATGGCGACGGAAATAATTATAAAATTCAAAATTTGGTAAGTAGTACAATTTATTGAACTAATCGTAGTAATTACTTATTTTATATATGTTTTATATTGCCATGACACTTCACCATCAGGCGAAACAAAAAATTTTTAAATTCTTCACGTATATCTTTTTGCTTCAGTAGAGTTTTGCGTGCTTCTTTTGAATTGGTATGCAGTTTTCCTTCTAACGTCAGATCGTTACGCCAAGTACCTGGTACCACTTCACCATCAACTTCATTGTCGAATGTTCTATTCGGAGCATATTTTGGTTTTGACTCTTTTTCTTGGCCAGCAACCAGTTATGTAATGCGCAAATTGCAGAGACAATATCTATTGTTTTTCTGGGCCAAGTTCCAATGGCTTTCTTAAAAACCGAAATCTATTTGCCATTATGCCAAAAAACATTTTCTACCACTCTTCTTGCTCTGGAAAGACGGTAGTTATAAACACGATTTGGAGCTGGTTGTATTCTGAATGGATATGGTTTCATTATGTATCTTTTTCAAAGCGAATGCATCATCCGCTACTAAAGTACATAGGGCACCTTTAGATCTCGACCTGGAAGTGGCTGCTCCTCAGGAACATTAAGTTGTTCATTTTGTAACGCATATGATAGACTACATACGTTAAAAATTCCTCCATCAGAAATTCTTCCTTTTCCTCCTACATCGAAGTAAATTATTTTATAGTTTGCATCTGCTAACACCATTAGCACAACGCTATGCGTGCCCTTATAGTTGAAGTAGATACTACCACTGTTAGACGGAGCTTTTCATACCTATTGTACATACATTACAATGAGGAAAGTTCCAAATACTTTCAAAAATCGGATGAAATTTAAAGCCACTCGTTTGTAGAATTGGGAACCTAAGAAAATTCAAATAAATTATTAATATTTTTTTTACATTTTCATTTCATACTTTTTCACATATACTATATTTAGGATCTGGAGTGAAAGAGCCGTTAACACAATATTCTTAGGAAACATGTTCAGCTAATTCGTCAATAACAACAGATGACGTACCAAGTACATCAAAAAAAAAAGAAAACGTGACGAGATAGAATTTAAGGACGAAGATCTGCTTATTAAAAAAGCAAGCGCTTTACTCAGCGAATGACCATCAGGTGTTCGGTGATTTCGTTGCATCTGAGCTCAGATTGTTGAAATCACACCGAAATAGACTTCTGCTTCGCAGAAAAATTCAAAGAGCTATTTTGGAAGTATCGGAAATTGATAGCGAGGGCACTTTTACTTGTTCCACACCTAATATCGTGTACTCGGTTAATTCCAATTCTCCAGCTTTAGGCTTTTCAGATGGTAAACAAGTAAATGCATACATAATTTACATACTTACTTTAAGATATTCCCGTTTCAGGCATAAATATACAGCTCGACAACACTCCGGCACAATGCTTTTAAACCGTACTCACAGGAATGTGAAAAAGAAACATCAGAGAATGATACGAATCACCTGTAATACCCTCTGCACACTGAGCCCATCCCGGGGGAATGGTTGGAATTTTTGAAAGATGTGAAACACCGATTCACATTGGCACCATCCACCATCCACCATCCATGAGAAACCATCCATCCGGTGAAAATTTGTTTACGTTTGTAATTAAAATGAATTTAAATGACATTGCAATGGTTGTAAATGTGATTCAGCAGCAAAACATATTCTTGCACAAGCTTATCATGTTGCTGGACATGGATGATGATGATGAGGACAACTTTGACGAGGAGGAGATAATAGAATGGATATCTGTTTTGAAAACACTGAAGCCAGGAAGGTTGTGGTCATTTGTAAGCACTCACTACTACTAAATGACGCAAAGGATAGCCATCATAAAACAATAGTGCCATTATATTGTGCTGTTGTATTTTGCACAATATGTTAATTATGCACAACAGCTCAATTAATGAAAGTTGGGAACTTATTTTTAAGTGAGCAGAGAGAACAACCCCATCGCAGCAATATTTCTGCTGATTATAATCATTCAGCAGAACATATACGATCTGCAATTGCAACATATTGTGTAAAAATAGAATAAATTTAAATAGTTAGTTTTAATCATTTATTAAAATTACTTAAATTTAAACTGACAAGAAATTTATTATAACTACTGCTGTTTGTTTTTCTCTTAAAATTGCATAAAATCCGTTTGAAACGTCGTCTGGGTGCGGATCAGCTCCTCGAGGAGATCCTCCTGCCTCTTGTGGTGATCCTCCTGCTTTTTATGATGCTCCTTCTGTTTTGTGAGATCTGATGGGTTTTTTTTTGTTGTTTTTTTAATATATTCCTGTCTGTCATTGTTTACATTTTCGTGGAGAATTCCGATTTTTTTTGTTGTGAATGTCAAATATTTATGGTTGCATTTGACAATTATCGAAAAAATACCGCACAGAAACGTGCGAATTAGGAACATCCCAGATGGATGGTGGAATAACTGGGAAATTTTCGGAACGGCAAAACCTTACGGACCATCCCCGAAATGGATTGTGGATGGTGGATGGTCGTCAGTGTGAAAAGGCTATAAGAAATTAAATTACATCAATAAACATATTAATTAAAAGTTCATAAAAATGTTAATTATATTTAATACATACCCGTGGCTAAAAAACGCAATGTCAGGGCTAATCGCTCATTTGGTGGAATCGCAGGACGCATTACAGTGTCTTGTTTAGTTATGTAGTTTTTCACTTTTTCTAATACAATATTGAAATCACTGACTGACATGCTAAAAAAAATTGTAATAGTTTGTTTCATCGCCATTTTGTAGCTCGAGAAAAAGGTTCTGATGCACTCCTTTTCATCTCTTTTTGGAAATCCACTCTTTCACCCAACACTTTCTTTTTTTGCAGACTCTATCTTCTCACGTTTTTACGTTTAATTAAAGTTGCTAATATAGCAATAGCAGTCAAATCTCGATTTTGTGCCGACATAATATAAAAGACGTCGTTATTCCTTGACTTTCACAAAACAACAGAACTTTGCAAATGAGTGTCACGCAAGCACTGAAAACTTAAAAATGAAAACTCGTGTAGACATTAACGCAATATATTGCACGAAATAGCCATGCAAAAGTTTGTGTGCAAAACAAAAAAAATTGATTGAAGCTAAAGACATTTTCTTGCAATATTTGCATAGGTGTAAACATTTGTGCAAACTTTTGCTGCAAATTATTTTCAACTTGCTGCAAATTGTTTGCATTGTGTTTACCTAGCTTAAAAAGGGTATTTGTAGTAAAAGTTGATGTGTGTAACATAGAGAAGGAATCATTTAAAACCCCATATGGTATACATATTCTTGATCAGCATCAATAGTTGAGTCTATATAGCCATGTCTGTCCGCCCGTCTGTCTGTCTATCTGTCTGTCTGTCTGTCCGTCTGTCTATCCGTCTTGTTGGTCGCCCATTGCTCGTAAGCTATAAAAGCTAGATCAACGAATTTTTTCCCAGACTGAAAAAACTGCAAATATATTAGAGTTACTAGTGGCCATGTGGCCGATGACACAGTGCACCGTTATAGAAACCCCGTCAGTGTTCGCAACTGACTATTCCTGAAGCCCAGGAGAGTCTTCGTGCGTTTAGGGTCATAGTGGAGCCAGAGCGAGCAGGAGATCTCACAGTTTCAAATTGTGTTCAACCGTCTGTCTGATCTCTTTCTAGCTCGACCCATCATCTGCGAAATGATGTCTCGTAGTGGCCTCCGCATTTCGCTGACTGCGTCCGCCAATGGCTTAGCCGATCCATTTATGGCACACTCGTCCGCACTCTCGTTGCCCGCGATGTCGGTGTGACCTGGGACCCACGTGAGTTTGATTGAGTGCGCCCTGATCTGGTTTAGTGCGCCTACAGTATCACGTACGAGCTTCTCGTGTTCTTTCAGGAAACCAGGGCTTTGATAGCAGCTTGACTGTCAACGCATATTCCTAATTTAATTAATTGAAGGTATCTCCTATGTGAATACCAACTTTGTCGCTTTGCCATATATCTCTGCCTGGAATACACTGCACCAGTCTGGTAGTCTTAGGGATTTCTTGGTTGCTAGTTCTTCGAGAAGATTCCATTCCTCCTGTCCCTTCGGTTGTCTTTGACCCGTCAGTGAAGATGGAGAGCACTTTTGCCCAAGGGGCAGCGTAACGCTTCCATTCCTCTGTCCGGTATATGTCCTTTAAAGTTTATTTTCCTTGAAAACTCCGAGACATAGTAGTCACTCCGTTTGCCCATTCCACTTTCTACCCTACGGAGTATGGTGGCGGGCCATAAGGCGATGGCTTGAAGAACCGCGCGGGTGAACGCCCTCACGGCACTTGTCTCAGCCCTGCACTTAAAGTGGGGATCGATGGCTTCCATTTATATCCTGGTGTCCAGAGCAGCCTGTGGGGTAGATTTGAGAAATCCGGTGACCCTAAGGAGTGCTGTCCGTTGGACTTTCGGATGTTCTCTAGGTGGGATTTGGTGTTGGCCGCTACCCACAACATCAAGCTTCCGTTCGTCAAAAATGGGTCTTATTACCACTGTATATATCCAATGGGTGATGTGCGGTGATAAGCCCCATGTATGTACGTCCAAAGGTTTTCCTACAAAATGCAGAAAGCCGCCATTGCATTTTTCTTCATCTCCTCCGTGTTTCAGAGAGTTTGAGTCAAGGATGACACCAAGTTACTTTTGGCTTCGTTTTATAACACCAATTGCAGTTCGTATGAAATTCGGTATCTTATATTTTCGTGAGAACAACACCAGTTCTGTTTTTTGGGAATAACCCCAAAACCGTTCTGGCGTGCCCAGCCAGCCGTCGTTCCCAGTGCAGATCCAGATCGTACCAGGATCGTCCGTAAAGGCCACGACCTTATATTCGGTCCTCCCCAACTGAAAAAGAAGGTCGCTGAGGACTAGGTTCCACAGGAGAGGGATAAACCCCCGTGCGGAGTACCTCGTGTGAGCGTCTCTTGACGCGGAGGTGCCCAGATTGGCGCTAATTGTTTTCCTCCCGAGAACGCTGTCAGCCATATGGTAACCATCGGGTGTGTGCCAATCTTGGTCAATGCGGCCGTTATTGACTCGATCCTGACGTTGTTGAAGGCTCCCTCTATATCTAGGAAGGCCGCCAAGCTATATTCCTTATGGCTGAGAGTCTTTTCGATATTCCCAATACCTTCGTGTAGTGCGGTCTCAACTGATCTACCTTTGAGGTACGCGTGCTGAGCTCTGCTGAACAATTGTCTGTTGAGCTTAGTCCTTTTGTATAGATCAATCAGCCTCTCCATCGTTTTCAGCAAATATGAGGATAGACTGATGGGTCTGTAGTCCTTTGGGGAGATGTGGTTTATCTTTGCTTGGGGACGTACCCAATTCGGAGACATACCTCGAAGATTTTCTTCAGCCATGCTAGCAGTGCAAGCTGCTTGCAGCTTAGCTGGTCATATATAATTTACGTATAATTTACGGATAAAGAATTGGGGTCTAACGTGGTTGCATTGGGGATTAAAATTATTTCCTACAAGTTGTTTAGTATACAACCATTTGCTTTTTCCACAACTCGACACGATCGGATATGTAATATCGATTTATTTGCAATGTGTATGTCGTTTTTTAAAATCACAAGTCCATAAGCATCCAGTTAAATCGATTTTTTTCGATTTGCAAAAACCGGATCATGCACTGTTGCACTTCATAACTTTTTTGCGATTTTCGATGACTGAATATTTTAAAATTCTTCATAAGTCATAAACTCACAAATTTTGTTTTGACCGAGTACTAAGTATAAAAGTAGAGGTGCGGCTAATACATTTTCACAGCGTTCCCCTCGTTTTTTGTAATCCAATATTAATCTGAAAATTATTCAGATAATTTAATAGTCGAATAAAAGTACGTACCCGTGGAGATGTAATGTGAATTTGTGTTGAACGTTTTTTTACGACGAATTTCTTCAGTTCCATCATTAAAGTCACTTGTATCTGTTGCTTCAACCGGTAGCATCATTATATTGGAACCTTCTTCTTTGCTCTATAAATAATGAGATTTACTTTTAACGTTTTTTTAAGGCAAACAAGCAAAATTGTAAAAGTCAATAAAATAAACTTGCGTTAACCCAACTGTTTCTAACTTTTAAAACTTTCTAACTATGTGAAAAAAAGTTTGGGTTTTGAATGGATCCTAAAGGAAACCAAAGGGAACAATTTGTCGATTAGAGTAGCATAAAAAATTGTAAAAATAAAAGTTTTTTTTTCATCTGTACAAATATTTCCCTTTGTGGTCAAAATGTGCGAAGAGTTACGGGGAATATTGTGTTTGTGGATACCAAAACCAAACTTTCTGTCCAAACTCCTGTGATACAAGTGAATTTCAAAATTTCGCCTCGGCCCCTTCCGTCCGACCAAAAGACGAAAGTCCACAATTTTGAAGATAAAAAAAATAGAAAATGCAGTGTCGTCGAGAAATGACCATATCATATTTGCCGGATTGATGAATTGAATTCAGATCTTATCATTATTATAGCCACAAGGATGAAATGGATTTTAAGCAGCTAGCCCACACCCCTTCAGCCGCTCCTGATTGTCTCTCGCGCTCACAAACTGTTCACACATTCTGCCTTCTAATAAACCGATAAAAAATATTTAAAAATCCACATAAATCACATGTGTACTTACTGAGTACGGTTTTAAAAATTTTCTTTCTATCGGCAAAAATGTGCACTTTCGTTTTTTTGTGTGTCGGAAGGGGCTCGGCAAAATTTTGAAATACCGTTGTATTGAAGTATTATCACAGGAGCTTGGACAGAATTTTTGTTGCTAAAGCTTTCATAGTCTCTGAGATCCAGGCGCTCATCTGGACGAATCGGCAAAGGCCAGACGCGTTGGTGTGTGAGACAGAGCGAGAGGGAACGATGCCACCGGACGGTTCGCAGGTTGCGGATAGCGAACGGCTTGCTGGGTAGATCAGCTGCGAATAAGCGGGCCTCCCAAGGAAATTCATCTCAGTTGACTTTGAGGGAGAGTACCGAAAATAAGCAGTCCCGGACAGCCAGCGGGTGTTCGCGGTGGTGCAGCAACACTGACGATGCACTTGTGGTGCCGCCTCTTTTAAGTAGCTCACACACTCTTCTTCCCGGAGTCGGAGCAGGAAAATCCTGCTCGGCGGCAAGTGCTGGGGCGAACCCTAAGGGGTCCCATCCCAGTTCTGGGGTGGGTGGTGAATCGGCTCCTAAAACCGACACCTTGGCAGGCGGCAATGCAATCCTGCGGCTGCTCTGCCTGCTGGTAAGGTTGCAAGAGTCGAGTCAACATCGACTAGTGCCCAAACCAAAAAAATACACATATGCCGAAAGACAGAGTGCTGGCAACATCCTCCGTAGGGAGAACGCGACGATCACGTCTAGCCCATCGGACGAGTGGCTTAAAAAGGTTGAGGGGGCCTCAAGGGTGCTCACCAACTTCGAAAAGGAGGCGCCTCAACCAAAGAGGCACGCTCGCAGGAGACTTCGGGGCCCGCCCCTAAACACTCCAGGGTGCTGCCTAATGTTTTGTTTGCGCAGATTTCCAAAGAAAGGACGCTATCGGTGCTATATATCCAGCTATATAAAGCACGGGGAAGTGAAGATCGGCGAATCTAGTCGCTGTAGACTGGACCGAAGTGCCTAGTAGACCAAGGGCGATAGTTTGGGTGCCCGCCTCCTTCAGGAGCCGGAACGCATCCTAAAAAATTGTTGCAGAGATGCAACACACTCCTACCTTCCTCGGATTGGAAGGTGGTGAAGGTTGAGACGACGACAGGCCCCACAAACTAAGCGGTCGTCGTCTTCAGCAAGGCCCCCATCGAGGCAGCTAGAGGCTAGCTGAATTTCGGCTTCACCTCAGTCACCAATGATAAAAGAGCCTACAGGTTCTTCAAATCAATCTCCACCACTGTAAAGCAGCAACAGCTGCCCTAATAATCCTCTTGGATGCAAGCGGAGCTGACATAGTCCCTAGTCCAGAAGCCTTGGGTAGTAGGAGACAAGGTCTGTGGATCAGCGACGAAGGAGTACAAGCTAATCTCTGCTCAAAACGAAGGTAAAATTCGCACCTGTATTTTCGCTAGAAAGCACCTAAACATCTTAAGTTAGCATCAGTTAGCCTAGAGCAGCAAGGGACACACCTGAGGTTGGTGTCGTCCTACATGGCGCACAAGGAAAGCGATCCTTCAGGAGAACTTATACGCGCGCTAACCAGCGACAGCTAAAGTTCGGACATAGGTCTTTAAATAGACTGCGATGCCAACGCTCACCACACATAATGGGAGAGCTCGGACACAAATGCGAGGGGTGAGTCACTATTTAGCTTTATCCCTTACTCTAATTTGGTAATTTGTAATCGGGGTAACGACCCCACATTCATTATAAAGAACCGACAGGAGGTCATTGACCTCACTCTAGAGTCTAACAAAATGTCAGACTTAATCGAGAGCTGACCACAGGTACATCGAGACATTAATGAGACTCGAGTGGCCTAAAACCAATTGACTACATCAATCCCAGAAAAACCTACTGGGATATATGTAGTAAGAAAATGGAGGAACTGCTCCCCCCATCATGGCATAACGGTGCCCCGCCCAATTACAAAAGGCAGGAAACATGGTAACCAACTGGCTCCAAACTAGCTGTAAGGTGGTGGCATACGCGAATGAGGTTGCTATAATCTTCTCGGAAAAATTCCCTCAAACACTTAGATTTCGACCTAATATCAGCAAAGCTCGCAAATCTGTCAGATTTGACAAAATCGCGCGGACTAGGAGTAAATCCCTTGAAAGCGGAACTTGTACTATTTTCACTATTTTTTTCAAGATTCCGCCCTCAACCCTCCTATGCTTAACGAATGCACGAAACGAAAACAACATCGTCCCCACAAAAATGGTCTACTGCGTTCCGAGGGAGTACACAAAAACTCCCTTTGAAATAAACCCTCACCGAGACATCTGGCTCGAGGGAATTCCAGGTCCTGACGGATGGCTCCAAAATGGATAATAAAGTAGGAAGAGGCATCTACTCCGAGCAACTAAATATAAGGCACTCCTTCAGGCTTCCGGATCACTGCTGGTGCCTTTCCTGCAGTGTGTTCCAAGCGGAAGTCACAGCAATCGGGGAAGCTCTGAGCTGCATCCAAACAGTTGCCTTGTCGGCAACCCATATAAATATCTATAGTGACAGCCAAGCAGCGATCATTAAATGCGATTACATCGAACTCGGCTACCGTAGCAAGATGCAGCAAATCTCTTCACGAAATGGCTAAGCAGTTTGCTATTAACCTGATATGGGTCCCGGGTCACCAGGACATTAAAGGTAACTGCATAGCAGATGAACTGGCCAGAGCTGGCTCTACTACCTCCCTTTCTTCAGAACAAGGAAGAAAATGTATGCCTATGGCCACCTGGCCATCATAATAGAGCAGTTCATGCGACTAGACGACAGTCGGTGGCAAAAACACACCATGATGTCGCATTACGCGACAAACGTGGCCAAATATAGACAAAAAACGCACCACTGAGCTATTTAAGCTCAGCAGAAAAAGGTGCAGCACTGTCATTCGATCCCTCACGGGACACTGGCTAATAGGAACCCATACAAGAAGATGTCCAATATTTGTCCTAGAAAGATATCGAATTTCATAAGCGCAGCCGGATGGGATAAATGCTGACAGGAAGTCTCACATGGCAGAGAAGGGTCTCCAATTCAAATGTGCAAAATGGCCGAATCCGGCCACGTCAACCTAACCCAACCTATGATCCGATCCGAGCGCACATCTGTGGCGTCCTGAGTTTTGAAGATAACAGAAAACTAAAAATGCAGAATCATAGAGAAAAATCATAAATCTGAATCGGATCAGATCATTATAATAGCCACAATTTTGGATAAGCATTGTCCCTCTGGCTCTCTTTTTACACACCATGGCGTCTGTTTTGGTTGTTCGTCTTTTGTGTCGCCTGGATCTCAGAGAATATACGAGATAAAGTATTCAAACTTTCTGTCCAAGCTCATGTAATGTCACTTCAATACAAGTGTATTTCCAAATTTCGGCCCACCCTCGTAGTTTTCCACTAGGTGAACTATTTTTCATACTAGTTGACAGACCCCTGCGCACTTCACCCACTGCGCCTTAACAATACATCCACATTTTTCATCGATAATGAATTGGAAGCTAAAAACAAACTGCTTAAACTACGAAAATTGATACCATTGATACTGTCATCCGAGTAATTTAGTGAAATTTCGCCAGATATTTTGGTTACAGTGCTTCTTCCTTTTCTTGTAACTCACACTCAGAGATTCAAAACGAGAATGAACGTACGGAGTCGCTTCGAACGCGACTCTACTTTTATACCGTACTCAGTGATTTATGTGGAATTTTAAAATGTTTTTCAGTTTTTACATTTTACATTTTTTTGCTACATCTGTCATCGACATCTACATCATCTACATCAGTTCTCACAACAACACACGTACACTGCACGAGGCAGCATGTTTGAGCGTGAGTGTGTGTGTGAGAATCTGCTGCGACAATCAACCCCAATAAATGACTTAAGCAGCAATCGGACGAGGGGAAACACAGAACGGCGGGGTATTCCCGCTGCTGAAAATTCATTTGATCATTGTGGCTACAATAATGATCCGATGTGAACCAAATTCTGGTAGATATGATCATTTCCTTTGATACTGCATTTTTGGTTTTCTATCTTCAAAATTGTGGATTTTCGTCTTTTGTGGGGTCGGAAGGGGCGGGGCGAAATTTTGAAATACACTTGTTCAGGTTCGGTATTACAGGAGTCTGGGCAAAAAGTTTGGTTGCTCTAGCTCTTATAGTCTCTGAGATCCAAGGCGTTCATATTTACGAAAAACCAAATCGACTCGATTTTGTGTGAGTGCGAAAGGAATGGAGCGAAGTTTTTTGCGTATATTTTTGTCTATTGTGGCTATATTAATGATCCGATCCGATTCAGATTTGGGCCCCTGATAGATATGGGCTGTCTCTATGATTCTGCACTTTTTTAGTTTTTGTCAAAATTGTGGCCGCCACAGATGTGCGCCCTTTGTGGGGGCGGAAGTGGGCGGGGCGAAATTTTGAAACACTTTTCTAGGAGTGAGATACCACATCAGACTGGATAAAAAGTTTGGTTGCTCTAGCTCTTATAGCCTTCGAGCAATGGGCGACAAACAAGACGGACGGACGGACAGAGGGACAGACGGACGGACAGACATGGCTATATCGACTCGGCTATTGATGCTGATCAAGAATATATATACTTTATGGGGTCGGAAACGCCTCCTTCTGTGTGTTACACACATCCACTTTTTAGCACAAATACAATATACCCTTTTACTCTTCGAGTACGGGTATAATGACAGACCCGCTGAGGTAAATATTCTGGAAACACCTTATTTTGCTATGCTTAATATAATAAATATAATTACCATAGCTATGCACATCAAAACTTGTAAAAGTAAACATTCCAAAAAAAAAAAAATGCAAAGCTGTTAGTGCGATTTCTGTAATATCCTTGAAGCTTATATCAGTTTTTGTTTTGATGCATCTGTTATAGCATTGGGACCTTCTAGTCGCCCCTCGTGAGCCACGTTATCTTCATACGAACTTTCGTAACCTTAAAGAATAATAAATATACATACATAAATATATACGCATTTAGGGCACGCTTTTACTATAGACGAAAGCGGATCGAAAAAAATTTACTAAAAGCTCGAATAATACAAACACAGTGATAGTTTTTAGCTTTTGCCCAGAACTTTTTAAAGCTGAAATAGATCAGCCCCTGTTTTATCGATCATGTATCAAGCATGCTGTAGAAACTTGTAATTACAACAATAAGAACTGTAGTGTATAGTAAGAAGAAGAAATGGGCTGCGGAATGTTTTTTCTCCCTTTCGCAACCCCCATTACATAACAAAAAGATTCAATTTGATTGCTTACGAACATCGAATAAACGTCTCTATCCTCAGTCAAATTCTCTTCAAAAACAAAAAAGTTGAGAAATAAGCTCGCAGCTTAAACCAAAGTCAGAACATTAATTTTGAAAGCTTCTTTTATCTCAGTTTCGCTTTAGGCTCCTTTCAGCTGTACAGTACACCACGTGACCAAATTAGTTACTAAAACGTACCATTTTTGCTATTTTTTTTTTTTTGATATGGGAGCCAAAGGAATTTATTGGGGTCCCACTTGTAAGCATACCTAAAAAAGGACGAAACTTAAAGAAAAAAAATTTGGTTTGGACGCTTCTTAAAAAAATTTCAATTCACATACATTACTTGAATTGTAAGCTCCTTTAAGAGCATAGCCTGTTATATCTCCGTAGTCAATACTGTCATCCACAAAGAGCGCTGAAAAATGTTTTTTTGGGGTTTCTTGTTGCCTTTGAACAGGACTATGGCTCTCATATGCCAGATCTCGAAAGTTTCTTCGGTGAAACTGGCTGTCTCCATGTTCAATTCTGTAATATTAATAAAGCTGATATCAAAATAGCTGCTGAGAAGAAAGCACCCGTACTCAGTCAGTATTTTGTGAGTTTATGGTTAATGGGGTTATGGTTAAAATATTTCATGTTTTTTTTTTTTTGCTACATCTGTCTAGATGACAGATCTACATCTTTTCTCATTCTTACACTCCGATCTAAGGTTATCCCCCAGAGGTCGTACAAGGAACAAGGCAAGCAGAGTGTGTGAGCGAGACAGAGAATTAGTAGCGGTGTGGGTTAGAAACTGAAAATTAATTAAATCAATCTGGTAGATATGGTAATTCTCTCCAAAACTGTTTTTTCCGTTTTCTGTTATCTTTAAAATTATGGGCGCCACAGGTATTTGGAAATACACTTGTACCATTACATGAGTCTGGAAACGAAATTTGGTTGCTCTAGCTCTTATAATCTCAAGCACTGGGCGACAAACAAGACGGACAGGCAGATGGACGAACAGCAGCGAGCGAGAAAAAGAGACTCAGAATGAGTAGCGGCTGCATCGATGATGGGTTGGTGGCTAGAAACTGAAAACTAATTGTATCATTCTGCCTATATTGATTGGGCGGGACGAAATTTTGAAATACACTTGTACTAGTGTGATATCATATGAGTCTGGTTGCTCTAGCTTTTATAGTATCTGTGAACTAGCCGACAAACATGACAGACAGACCGACATGGCTATATCAACTCGGCTGTTGATGCCGATAAAGAATATATGTATTGTGAGAACCTATCTCAGGTTGAGGTAGGCTCGGTCCATCCAGGATTCCTCTACAACAAATTTTTAGATCGCAGGTAACTTTTTATCGGAAGGGCCGTGAGACCGAAAGAAGAGCTCAAGTGGAGTGACTGTGTTTGTGGCGTGTAATTCAAATTTTCGCGCTTGGCAAAGAAAATGCTGGTTTTATAATGTGTTTCATTCGTATTTAAGTGTTTTACTTGTGTTGAGGGGCAGCAGCGCTGTAAGCGGAAGTAACAGCGCGCTGTTAGCTCGCGCGCTCTCTTGTGCTGTTCGCTCTCGCGCTCTTGAGCGCGGTCGACTCGGCTCTTCACCATGGGCTCTAGCCGCAGGCCTAAGCTTGACCTGTCATTCGATCTACACAGACGAACACAGCCACAACACCCAACACCAGCCCCACTTGTGAACCCCCGTTTTACCCGCAATAAATATAAGCCATATTGAATTGACGCCCCCGATCGTTTTTACTGGGAATACTGCCGGGGTATCCACCCTCCTACAAACATTGGTCCTTCGATCCGGATCTTCGCCTTCCCTATAAGGGAGAGTCCAACCTGCAAGCATCGGTGGATTACATCGCTACTTCCCAAGATAAGTACGACTTCGTCTCCCGGTTGGGTTTATTCCCCGCAAGTCCGCGTTCCGTTATATATGTATATATATTCTTATATACATATCTTCTTTTTTGAGTTCCATCCTCTTTCGCCAGCGCCATATTCTTGGCGATTCCGGCTGCTCTTAACTTCTTTATCTACCACTACCAGTGCTACGGTAGTTTTTCCGATTCCGTTTTTTTTGTGTTTGTTTGTGCGTGCAGTGTGTTTAATTAAATTAAATTAATTAAATAAAATCAAAGCACCTATATCCAGGTGCACCCCAGTGCAGCATATGTGCATTCAAAGTCGCAAAGAGCGGACCCGCAGCGACATAATTACATACATCGCTACATGCATTACACACATATATAAATACATCGGCACACTCCGAATGCAAACATAATAAAATTAAAGTGTTTTATTTCGTACATATACACATATCCACATTTATTTCCATACATATATACATTTATTTCCATAGTTGGCCGCAATATATTTATATTGCCAACTATATATATATGTACCTAAAATAACCCTACGCACATACAAGAAAATACCACGCTCCGTATTTAAATACCGTATTCCACACATACATTCCGCGCATATCCACATACATTTAACAATAAATTCTGCGATTCCGAACAGTTTACGCGTTCCAGCAACACCTTTGGTCGCCACAAGATATAATATTATCTCCAATTCCGTAATAAATTATCCTGAACCCAGGCACAGCGCATTTCCATAGATATTTCGCATTTTTTCGTGCCAATTTGTTGGAATTGTTGTGTCTGTCTATGTATATGTTCGAACTAGAGGTGACAGCGTGTAAGGACAACTATCGGTATCACGAACACCGACAAATAAAACAAATAAATTCTAGCCGCCGAATTATCCAAAAATACAAATTGTTACGTTGGTTCCGCTTCAATTAAAAGCCGACTGTACAAGGAATAATTATTTTTTTTGTTATTTCATATCCAGTGGCAATTAGTTTTTGGGCCCATTCCTCGTGCTTGTGATTCCTTTCGGCTCTACAGCCGCCGCAACTGAACAAGAAAGATAATAATTTCGTACGCAATCCTTCCGAAAAAAATTATTATTTGCCAACTGCACAAGTCCGTCAAAAGGTAAACGGAGAAGCGCCGCACTAACAATATTTTTTAAATATTGTCACAACCAGTGTGAACGTTCCTCTCCTCGGCGTGTATCAATTGATCCACTCATTGTTTGGGAACCTCGATCCAGGGCGACCCCAAATAATCCGAGTCGGTATTGAAAATTGTTGTCCAACACAGAGCGAGGCCTTTTCGTTTCCATTCACCCAGCAGTGGGTTTCTCTTTTTTGCGTATTTACGGAAGTTATTGCCTTCTGTTGTGGTGCCCTGCCCAGCCTAAGTTTTTTTTTGTTTTCCTTCCGTCAATCCGACTTCAGCTTCAGACTTCGCAGCCACACTCTGCGCGTGGGCGTACGTAGTATGCCAACGGGTGACAAGGACAGCAAAGGGTTTCTGGCTGCGACCTCTCCACGTCGGCTACGCGCCTCTTCCGCCTCAGGAACTACCCCCACTCAGAGGATCAAGTCGCCAGTCACTCCCAGAGCAGCCAGTAGCAGCCCTGCTGCCAGGACCAAATCGGTTCTCTTCCCGTCTCCCGTCACTCTCAAGGTGCCAGCTCGGATCCAAGACGATCTCACCAGCTCTTCCGTTTTCAGTCCCATCAGCTCGAGACCCGTTATTAAAATGGCTCAATCCGCCACCACTACGGCACGAGCAAGATTAGCCGCCGCCATCGGCCGTTTGGCTCATTTGGAAGCGCGCATCACTGCCGCTCCATCCGCATCTCTTTCCGAGGTTCGCCGAGGACAAATTCTGAGTATGTGGGCGGATGTCGAGGGCGGAGTACAAAGCGTGCTCCGCAGTGATGGTTGACGAGGATCCAAGGGTCCAAGAGGACATCCGAGATAAGTACGGCGAGTGTTATGGGGTATTTGAACAGTGCCTCGCTAATCTCAATACTCAGCTGGCACAAACATCAGTCCATCCGTCTGCACCGCAGACTTACCAGGGCGGCTGTCGACTGCCCCCTGCGACATCGAGGTCTTCACAGGAGATTACGTCCGTTGGCCTACTTTCCGAGATTTATTTACGGCAATTTATATCAACAATTCTAGGCTGTCTCCGGTAGAGAAGCTATATCATCTCACCGCTAAGACAAGTGGCGATCCGAAGGCCATAGTCGAAAAGTCCCCGCTGACAAACGATGGGTTCGAGTCGGCATGGTCGGCCCTCGAAACCGATATGAAAAAATCGGCTCCTGGTGACCAACCAGATCAATATTCTGCTCTTTCTGCCTCGCGTCGAGTCGAGACCAGCCGAGCTTTGAAAGAGCTTCAAAGCACGATGCAAAGGGGTCCTCACCGCTCTTGCTCACTCCAAAGTCTGCACGGACAACTGGGATAGCCTCCTTGTGACTATCTGTGCCTCCAAGTTGCCGAAGTTGACCCGGTCCTGTGGGAAGCATCCGTCACCGACAAGAAAGAGGTTCCTCCATGGGCGGAAATCGACGCCTTCCTCACTCAGCGCTATTTGACGCTAGAGGCCATGGAAAGCGACCCGTCCACTTCCAAAGGCCATACGAACCCACCACTGTCCAAAGGTACCCTGAATTCGCAGCCCTCCGGAAGCAACTGCAACCCATTCCGGTCTCAGGGGAGTCCCGTGCCCAGGAAGTTTCACTCCTTCCAGACACAAGTGAGTCCAAAGAGAAGAACGTGTGATCTCTGCTCTAAAGAGAACCATCCGATCCGACTCTGTCCGCACTTCCTACAGATGACCGTGGATGCGCGGGCCAGTTGCATTAAAAAAGGCAGCTGTGCTTGAACTGTTTCGCGAGAGGGCACCAGCTCCGGGAATGCCAAAGCGCCCACAGTTGCTTCACTTGTGGAGCCCGCCACCACACGCTTCTGCATCGGGGTACCTCAGCTCCCAGCGAATTGACTTCCGCGACCGCGGAGGGTCCGGTTCCTCCGTCGCTCCAGCCAACGTTCAGAACTATTTTTCCTCGGGAACAAGAGCGGTGCTTCTCGGCACTGCAATGATCAACATTTGCCACCGAGGGACAAATTTCCGTGCCCGCGCTCTAATCGACTCGGGCTCCGAGGCAACGTTCATTACGGAACGTCTCTTTAATATCATTCAACTACCATTCCGCCTTATTCAGGCCCAAGTTTCAGGCCTTAATCATACTGTAGCAGCTCAGTCCAAGAAGCTCTGTGATTTTTCCATTCGCTCCCTGGTTACGCCGAGCGTACAGTTAAACGCCACGGCCTACGTCCTGCCAGAGATCGCCGGCAATCTTCCGTCATATCCGATCCCGCAGAACGCGCTGCGAGACTTGCCGAACCTGCCATTAGCAGACCCTACGTTTTATGAGAGCTCACAGATAGACGTTCTGATCGGAGCCGATCTCCTTCCGTCCGTATTGTTAAGCGGCTCACAGACCGACATCTGTGGCTCCCTCCTCGGACAGGAAACTATCTTTGGGTGGGTGCTTACCGGTCCATTGCCAAGTGCTGTTCCTGACCAGATTGCATCCTTCTCCACTCGAATTTCCCACGTCCGCGACGCTCCGTTAGACAAACTTCTCACAAAGTTTTGGGAGGTGGAGGATCTACCTATCAAGGTAGTAGGAGAGTCGGACTCCTTTTGCGAAAGCCATTTTGTTCGAACCACGTCAAGAACGTCAAGCGGGAAGTACGTGGTAACACTGCCGTTTCGTGACCCCGCTCATTGTGGGTCAGGCCTGGGGCATTCAAGGTCCATTGCTCTAGCTCAGTTTCTCCGAAATGAGAATCGGCTAAAGAGAAACGTTCCATTTCACGAGCAGTATAACTCTGTGATCCGTGAATATTTAGATCTCGACCATATGACAGAGGTTTCGTCCACTAATGATTCCGCCAATTATTATCTCCCGCACCATGCGGTAATCAAGCCGGAGAGCACTACTACGAAAGTCCGCGTGGTATTCAACGCGTCCAGCCCTTCTGCGAACGGTACGAGCTTGAACGATCTGCTTCATGCTGGTCCGGTCCTCCAATCCGATTTAACCATCCAAATCCTGAAGTGGCGCTATTTCCGATACGTCTTCAACGCCGACATTACAAAGATGTATCGCCAGATTTGGGTACATCCGACGCACACCCCTTTCAGCGAATCTTATTCCGGAACCAGGCGGGTGAGATTCGGGATTACGAGCTGAAAACCGTGACTTTTGGAGTCAATTGCGCTCCGTTTTTAGCCATCCGGGTCCTGCAACAGCTTGCCGACGACATCCAGTCGCGATTTCCAAGGGCAAGTCACATTGTGCGGCAATTCATGTACGTCGACGACGTCCTAGCCGGAGCAGACTCCGTCAAGGAAGCTCAGCTGGCCATTCACGAATTGCAAGCCGCCCTCAGCTCCGCAGGTTTTCCACTGCGTAAATGGACGTCCAATAAAAAAGGAGATTTTGGACGGTCTTCCAAATGACCACCTCCTGCACACCGATTTTCTGGAAATCGATGCCGAGAGCACGGCAAAGACCCTCGGAGTTCGCTGGAAGGCGACGTCAGACGAGTTCTTCTTTGTTCCTCCCGTGTTCACGCTCGAGTCATCCTTCACCAAGCGAGAAGTTCTCTCTCAGATTGCGAAGCTGTTTGACCCCGCGGGGTGGCTAGCCCCATTCATCGTCCGGTCCAAGATTTTCATGCAGGAAATCTGGTTGCAAGAATTGGGATGGGACGAACCTCTGCCAAGTGCGTTGTACCAGCGCTGGCTGGACTTTCTGCAGAGTTACGCTGCACTCCCCGAAATCCGAATTCCAAGATGGATTTGTGCCCAGCCATCGGTAAAGGTCGAACATCACGGTTTCTGCGATGCCTCCGAAAAGGCGTACGGTGCAGCGATCTACGTGCGCGTCGAGTGTGGCCATCATATCACGGTGCATCTGCTATCAGCAAAAACACGAGTTGCTCCCGTGAAAACCGTCTCACTTCCTCGGTTAGAGCTGTGCGGTGCAGTGCTCCTTTCCGAAATGGCGACGGCTATCCTGCCAAGCATGCCGACAAAAGATCCTCAATGCTACTACTGGACCGATTCGACTATTGTGCTGGCCTGGTTGAGCAAGCCAGCGTGCCACTGGACTACCTTTGTGGCCAATCGAGTAACCAAGATAGCTCAGACTACCGACACCACGAATTGGGCTCATGTTCGGTCCGAACATAACCCCGCTGACTTAGCGAGTCGGGGCGTATCGTTACCAGAACTGGTGGGTAACCACCTCTGGTGGCATGGACCAGCTTGGTTGCAATCCCCACGGGAACAGTGGCCACCTCAAGCCAACGAAGCTCCACCTATGACTCCAGAGCAGCGGGCCGTGAAGGTCCATTTTGCTGCCGGCCCTCCCCAAGATTTCCTGGAGCGTTTCTCCCAACTTGAGAAGGCTCTTCGAGTGCGGGCGTATGTGCTCCGTTTTATTCAGTGTTGCCGGAAGGTAACACCCGCACGCAGGGGCCACCTCACTAGTGGGGAAATTAACAACGCGGAGCAGACTCTTATCCTAGAGGCTCAGCGCCGGGACTTCCCCAAGAATTTCACTGCCTGAGTGGTAAACGTCCCGTGCCAAGTTCAAGCTCTATCCTGAACCTGAACCCCTTTCTAGACCGACATGGGATCATGAGATCCTGTGGCCGGATCACAGCGTCACAAGATTTGAAGTATGACGAGCGTCATCCAATCATCCTTTCCTACAGTTGCCGCCTGTCTCGCCTGCTGGCGCATTTCACGCACAAAATAACTCTCCATGGCGGTAGTCAATTGATGACTCGCCTCATCCGCGGCAAATATTGGATTCCGCGAATCCGGAACCTGATGAAGGGGGGTGGTGAATTCCTGCAAAATATGCATCATCCACAAAAAAAGAAGCTACAGACCCAACTAATGGGTGATCTCCCAACAGACCGAGCTTCTTTCTCCAGACCATTTACCCATACCGGTATTGACTACGCCGGTCCTTTCGATATAAGGAACTATACCGGGAGAGCGTGCCTAATCACCAAGGGTTATGTGTGCGTATTTGTCTGCTTTTCCACGAAGGCCATTCACTTGGAGGCCACTTCCGACCTGACCACCGAGAAGTTTCTGGCAGCTTTCGCTCGTTTCGTTGCTCGACGAGGCTGTCCGCAGCGTATTCATTCCGACAATGGCAAAACTTTCGTGGGAGCCGAAACTATACTTTCTCGAGACTTTCTAGCGGCATTCCAGGATTCGGTCACTGAAGCATATAGCCACCAGCGAATTGCGTGGCGTTTCATCCCGCCAGGAGCTCCACACATGGGAGGCCTGTGGGAAGCCGGTGTAAAGAGTTTCAAAACACTCTTTTACAAATCCACGGCTACTCGAAAGTATACCTTTGAGGAGCTCTCGACGCTCCTCGCTAAGATTGAAGCGTGCCTCAATTCCAGGCCAATCTCACCGATGTCCGAAAGTCCGACGGAGTTGCTGGCCCTCACTCCCGGGCACTTCCTTATCGGAGGACCGTTAATGGCGACCGCAGAGCCCGAAATAAAGGGGAACCTCCAGTCGATGATTAATCGGTGGCAGCATTTAAAGGCCCTCAACCAGCAGTTCTGCCAGAGATGGAAGGATGAGTACCTCAAGGAACTCCACAAACGCAACAAGTGGCAGACGGATATGCCAAATCTTCAGATCGGCGATTTGGTTATCATAAAGGAAGATAACCTGCCTTCCAACGACTGGCGACTCGGGAGAGTACAGTCCGTGTATCCCGGCGCCGACAACAGGGTCCGTGTGGTAGACATCCTTACTGCCCGCGGGGTGCTCAAACGCCCGGTCGCTAAAGTCGTTCTCCTTCCGGGGGAGCTCCCTCGTCCCGCACAACAGTAACGGAAGCGTTCCTGTGCCTAGTCCGTTGAAAAAGGGCCTGTCCTCGTCCACTGTTCCACCCCCGTTTCTGTTGTTGTTTTTTTTTTCGTCTCCAGAACGCCCTCGTGCGTTCAGCCAACTGTACTGCGAGAGTGCCTGTCACCTGTTCCTATCACGAACTAATGCGTCTCCGCTTCTTCTTTTCCATAACAGCTGATTTTTTGCCTCCAGATCAAGATGGCTCCACAACCCCGGGACACCCACACCTCAGGGAGCAGACGAGCACGAACAAAGGTTTCCTTCAGCTGCCGAGTCTGTTCCGGAAGCCATCCGCTACGGGACTGCCGCAGCTTCCTCAAGCTGAGCGCGGCCAAGAGGCTCCGAGCTGTGTTGGCGAACAGGTATTGCCAGAACTGCCTGGCTCATCAGCACTCCGGCAAGGATTGCCGAAGTGGCGGCCGGTGCAAGGTGTGCCACAAAAGCCACCACACTTTGCTCCACATGCGACCGTCCCAGCGTCCAGCTCGCTCGGAGTCCCCAGGTCCGGTGCGAGTTCCGTCTCCAGCTCCTGTGTCCCGAGCCGCTCGCCGCCCCGGATTCCCACCAGACGCGCAAAGGCAGGGTCCGCCAGCCGTCGAGCCCGCTCAGAGTCGTCAGCGGCGGCTCCGGGTCCGTCTACCGCTCCAGTGCCCCGAGCTGATCGCCGCCCCATCGTGGGAAATCCGGCGCCATCGGTCGACACGCTGCTCCAGCACCGGAGCATCAACTTTCTCCCGACGGCCCAGGTGGTCTTGCACATGGGGAAAAAAACCCATGAGATGACGGCGCTCATCGACCCGTGCACGCCGGTGAGCTGCGTTGACGCTGCCTTGGCCACCGACCTGAAATTGCCCAGCACTCGAATCGGCGCTGAGAAGGTTGCCACCGCCATCATCCGCGCCAGGACAGGCGAGGTTCAATTGGACGTGGTCCTTAAGATGGAACCCCGTTTGCGCGTCCGCACACCGCTGCGACCCTTGAGCGAGGCGACTCGGGCCAGGTTCGACGACATCCGCCTTGCCAACGAGCAATTCCATCGCCCGTCTACCATCTCTCTCTCGTGTTGGGAGCAGACGTCTACCCGAAGGTTATCAACCCGGGTTCCTCGCGCGAGGAGACGGCCTTCCAGTGGCCCAAAGCACGGTCTTTGGATGGATTGTGTCCGGGGCCTGCACGCTCCCGTAGGATGGGATATTGCAGTCCTGCAAGGGAGGGGGAGGATGTTGAGGGCAGCAGCGCTGCGCTGTTAGCGGAAGTAACAGCGCGCTGTTAGCTCGCGCGCTCTCTTGTGCTGTTCGCTCTCGCGCTCTTGAGCGCGGTCGACTCGGCTCTTCACCATGGGCTCTAGCCGTAGGCCTAGCTATGACCTGTCATTCGATCTACACAGACGAACACAGCCGCAACACCCAACACCAGCCCCACTTGTGAACCCCGTTTTACCCGCAATAAATATAAGCCATATTGAATTGACGCCCCCGATCGTTTTACTGGGAATACTGCCGGGATATCCACCCTCCTACAAACAACTTGTATTCATGTTTTTACTTGGTTAGTGTGTTGCGGGTTTCTGCTGTGTCGGTGTTGGCTGTTGACTGCCCAAGTCGAGTCGCGTGTGTGGATTGGAAAATCTGAGCTTTTGGTGATCTTGCTGATGAGTAGTTGGTCGATTGGGTCTAGGTCGGTTTGCTGATTTCGCAACCAAAGGAAAGTATTATGTATTTTAGTGCTTCAGTGAGTGCCTTGTTCAGAGGGCTTCCTGTTCCTGGTGTGACTTCATCTTATAGTGCTCCAGATAAGCGAGGTTCTCTTCCATGTAGCTGAAGGCGGGCTAGAAACAGGTGTTTCGAAGATTTTGGAGTTGATTGCCAGCGATATATCGGGTATTAAGTTCATTCCATGTATTTTTCATTCCTCCACGAATTGTGCAATCATGGTCTTCACCGTCCGATTGGCCCGTTCTGTAGTATTTTCTGGGGTCAGTAGGGTGCGGTGAGTTGCAGGTCTACGCCTGCTGTTTGCAGAAATGGACTCCCAAGCGGCTGGTGAACTGATTTCCGTTGTCGCAGACAAATCGTTTCGGAACGCCAAAATAACTGAGAATGCATTATGCAGCTAGCTCCAGCGTAGCTGTAGTAGCCTTCTTGAGTGGCACCAGTACGACCCATTTCGAGAAGGTGTCAAAATATTTCAATAGTATGGTGTTCGTTTGGATCGGGGCAGTGGTCTCACAAAGTCGGCCGGGCTGAATAAGGTGGCAAACGGTTCAACTGCCATGCGGGTGAGAATATTGCCCACGGTCTTCCCTTGTCATGGGCCTTAAACTTTTGGCAGCTCAACGGCCGCGGACATACTTCCTCACATCTCGATATAGGCCGGGCCAATATTATTGTTGTGCTATCCGTGTGATGGTTTTCCGAATGCCGAGGTGGCCTGAGTGGGCTGATCGTGGCATCCTTGAGGACTCTTTTATGTCGGTCATTTGGGACGCAGAGTTTCCATGACACGTAGTCGTGATCGTCGGCTCTGTGGTTCAGATGCCTGTAGTTTCCCACTCTCGTATGCATAGTCTCGGTATTTGTCTGGTTCTTCCTTGGTTTGCTGGATCCTTCGTCTGAGCCAAGTCCAAGTTGCTGCGTGCTATTTGATCCCAAAAAGTATTTCCAAGGGTTGTCGGGACAGGGCGCCGACAACCACGTAGTATTTTCCTGCTCTATAGTGGACGTCGTACTGACACTGTTGGAGCTCAAGTGCTGGCCATATCGCTATTCTTCCGTGGGCGCTTTCCAGAGTATTCAACCACTTCAGCACGAGCTGGTCGGCTATAACGCGAACCAATACCCCTCTAAGTAGCAAAGTTGGGAACGAATCTTCGGTACCAGGATGCCATCCGATGCCATGCAGTAGTTCCTTCAGGTTCGTGGGTGGCTTGAGTTCTTTGACGGCAGCAATCCTGTCGGGGTCCGTGTGTATATATCGATATATCGATAAATTTTTTGGATGTTTGCGTGTCGCTCCGTCGTTTTACGTTAATTACAAGTTTAAACCTGCAAATTTACACACTTATCTGCGTGTTAAAACAGTTCCGCAGTGTAAAATCAATAAAATAAAGAGAAAAACAAAACCGCCAACTTAAACTACGTTTAATTGCATATAATAGGCAAAACCAAAGCACAGGCACAAAAAAAAAAAACCAACAACAAAACACGGTCGTCAAATTACCGCACACTGAGCAGCCGCCGAAAAACACGCACAATTGAATGTTTTAAACAACAATATACTGTACTTGTTTAATAAGTTTGTTCCTCTTAAAACTAAAGTAACCAAGCTAAGACATAAACCATGGTTCAGCAGAGATATAAAAAATCTTATGCATCAGAGACAATGCTTTCCTTAAATGGAAGCGTTATAAAACAGAGGAATTTCGTTTAACTTACAAAAGATTAAGAGCAACGGTTACCAAGGATATAAGATCCGCTAAGGGTAACTTCTATAAGTCCAAATTCAAAACTGCTCCACTATCAAACAAAGGTGGACTGAAATGAAAAATTTGGGAATAGGAAAATGTCTACAGAAGACTGAGCACGATGTCAATGTCGAAGAGCTCAACCGAAGGTTCTCGATGACTGGTGTACCTGAAGCGACAAGCAACATGTACCTGAACTCAACCCCAATCTGTGATACTAGTTTCAGCTTTGTGTGTGTCAATCAATGTGATGTCCTTGCGTGTATTCTTAAGGTAAAGTCAATGCCGAAGTTTTAGATGGCATTAGTCAAAATTCATAAAAATCTTACTTCCGAAGATGTTGTCCCACATCACGTATATATTTAACAACGCCATTACTACATCCACGTTTCTGACTGAATGGAAAAAGGCAAAAATATTACCCATCCCAAAAACAAAACAATGACTATAGGCCTATTTCAATACTTCGTTTCTCTCAAAGTTCTTGAAAATCGTATGTCTTCACAGATTGAACACTTTTGACTCAAAACTCGCTGATGAGTCAAAAACAGTCAGGCTTTCGAAAGAAACGAAGTTGTATAATTGCTATAACGGATATTGTGGAAGATATACGACAACAACTTGACAAAAACTGGGTTACGTTCTTGACACTTCTTGACCATAGTAAGGCATTTGACTCTGTAAACCATAACATACTCTGTGCAAAATTGACGAAATTATTCAACTTCTCAGACACTGCAGTCAACTTTGTTAAGTCCTATCTTACAAATCGATTGTAAGCAGTAGTCTCAGGAACAAAAATCTCGACTTTTTGAAACTTTCGCGGGGAGTTCCTCAGGGTTCTGTGTTAGGATTATTATTGTTTTCAATATATGTTAATGATCTACCTAGTGTCTTGTCCGAATGTGAAGTACATCTATATGCTGATGACGTCCAAATTTATGTTAGTAGTCCCGTTAACGAAATAAATGTTTGTGTCAGTACGAGTAACAAGATGCTTTCCATAATAGAGAAATGGGCAAAAAGAGAATGGCCTGGTAATAAACCCAAAAAGTCAAAATGTTTGGTAATTGCTAAAAAAAGTGTTTGCACAAACTATCTGGAGAAACTATATATTGACAATGCACCCATTTCAAATGAAAGACCACGCAGTTAACCTGGGTATAACATTTAGTAACACACTATCATGGAGCAAACATATTTGAAAGGCAACAGGACGTACCTATGGACTGCTACGCCAACTGTCAGTGTCAAAACATTCTTACAGAAGATATAAGACTCCTGATCTCTAAAGTCATTCTTCTCCCGACTTTTTCTATGGTGTTGAAATATTTGGACATAGTGACGCCCGCGACAAGCGCACACTGGTATTAGCCTTTAATTCAATTGTCCGATATGTGTTTTAATTTAAGACGTTTTGACCATGTATCGCTCTTGACAAATAAAATACTTGACCTTAACTTGACCACTTGGATAGATTTTAGAACTCTAGTATACTTTCATAGAATTGTAACGACTCAAGAACCAATTTACCTTCACAGCAAACTTAACCCTGCTACTTCACAAAGAACTAACAACTATTTATGCCCTCGAGCTCATACGCTTTGCTCGAAGAGGCAGTTCTTTGTCATTCCAATCCGCTTATGGAACAGTCTTCCCCATCACATTAAATCAATTAGGAGCGCAACTCAATTTTAAAATAAAATCAAAAGAGCATTTAGGAAACCATTAAAAATAAACAAACACAAAAAAATAAATAAATGAAAAAAAATAAAAGTAAAAAAAAACATAAAAATGTTAATATATAAGTATTTACTTTAAGTACATAATTTTTGTCAAAATGTTCATGTATAATTATTAGCTTTTAGTAGATAACAGATCCAAAATGAACTCTATAAACTCACCCAGTGACTAACGCAATAAAAATAGGTTTATACTTGTAGCGCTAGGATAAAGCATGAAATAAATAAAGCATGAAATAAATAAATACCTTCTTCGCTGACCACGTGACCAAGGATTTTGATCCGGCTTTGGAAAAAGGTGCACTTTTCCGCGTTAATCCGTATGTTCGCTGTTCGAAGGCGAGAGCAGAGGACTATCTCCAGGTTGTGTAGGTGGTCCTCGCAGTCTCTCACCGACGACGACAATGTCGTCTTAATATGCGAATGCGTAGGGTTCCATGTCGTCACCGATCACGGTATCGAGGACCGATTGGAATATTGTTGGTGCCGAATGTAATCCCAAGGGCATTACTTTCCAGTCGGTGGCTTTTCTCGAATTCCTTTGGCCATGGGTATGTGCGGAAAATCCGTTCTTAAAATCGACGAGTGGTAATAAAGCGTGCGTTTTGCAGGCGCTCCAAGATAATGGTTGATCCTGGGCAGTGGGTATGCGTCGGGGATGGGTGAGCGCTGAGTTGCCGGTAGCCCACGCACATACGCCAGGTCTCGATGGATCAATTGATCGACTTGCTCATCGATGCTCCGCATCATGACTGGGATCTTTGGGTATTACCGCTGCTTAATGGGTCGATTATCCCGATGACAATTGTGTGCTCGGCTATGTCGGAGGTCCCGTGGAGATTATCGAACTTCGGTAGTTATGTGTCCGGAAATTCTCGGATCTGTGGTGCTATGTCCGTTGGCCAGGGGATCTGAGACTGGTTCCCGATCGTGTTCGTTGGGATTGGGATTTTTCGGGAACCGAGGCTGGCTTGGGTCTTTCGGGAGAATGGTTGTGTCGAACGCGCTGGGGTCTTCGATCCTACGTGAGTAGTCGCCTATGTGGGTTAGCGTTCTCCTTGGGTGGCGTATCGTCGTGGGTCTGGTAAGATACGTGAGTTGTAGTGTCTCCAGAATGGTGCATTTAGAGGCGGTTCGCAGCGACGTCTTGTGAGGAACTAAATTTTTCTCACAAGGGCTTGAAAAGTGTTAAGAGGGAGAAGGCACGGCAATTAGTGCTCGGCCAGAGAGCCGATCGTAAGGAGAGGGGTCGTCGGGACGAGCGTACGCATGACGCCGAGTACAGTTAGAGAGGCGGGAAGTGGAGGAGCGCTCACAGCGCTCGGGGAGTCAACGGATCAGGCCTGCAGAGATCCAGCGCATGTCCAAATATGAACATGAGATCACGCCACCGCCACTCGTTAGAACGAGGTGGGTGCTCGCGGATTCAAGCGCCGATGGAAAATCACCGACGCCGCGTGATTCAAACGTTTTGCTAGGCAGCGACACGGACGCCCGCGTTTTATAAATGGAGCCAAGCGACAGCGGCACTGGACAGTGAATCGAGGAACAGTAGAAGGGCAGGTGCGTGAATCAAAGCGAGTGAGAGCAACCGCGATAATACCGATAATTCCACGATTTTGGGAACGAACTACGTGAAGAGGACAAAGGAGCAGTATTTCAGCAACGGGCTGAAATAACGACCGGTTGAGCACCAGATACTACTCACCGCTTACGGTTTGTACCAGCGAAAGGGTGAGCTCAGAGTTTGCGGAGCTGCGAGTGGCGGACGAGGCGGTTGCCGAGTCAGAACCCCAGTATCCAATAAAGATCCTGCTACTAGGAGTTCAACCGCATAACCTGTGCGTTTTTCTTGTGTCTGCAAGGCAACAAATAAATTCGTTGCATTGAGCCCGTCGGCCTTTGAGCCATCCCCGCTGATCAGACGGAAATAAACGGTTCGTTACGGTCTCTGTTTTTCAAACAACGACTGGGCGGCGACGATTTCGGACGTGATTCTAGGCAAGGCTGGGTGCATGGCGCTAGTCGGCAGGGCTGCGGATGGTATTTCGGGGAGTCATCGTCTTTGATTCCGGTTCCTGGCGGAGGTGCTGTGGATATCACTTCGATTGTTGGACTCGACCAGCGGGGTCAGCGTGGCTGTTTCCCTGGTGGCTTGATTGTTGCACTGTCGCTGCAGTTGTCGCTGTCATTGTTCGGGGCTGGTGTGTGGGGTTCTGAGGGTGTCCGTGGGTTCACCTTCTCCGTTAAGGGTAGGGTGTGCGATTGCTATGTGGCTGGACTTTGACTTGGGCTTCCTGTGTCGAACGCCGGGTGTGTTTGCTTGGGGTGCCGTTTTCTTTGTGGTAGGTACTCTTTGTGGGAAGTGTATTCGCTGCGATTGGCTTAGTTAAATTTGTTGCTTGATTCGGTGTCTTGGACGTGGTTTGTCAGAACGACGGTGGCGTCGGCGTGGGGTGGTGATCTCGTAGTTTTAGCAGCGTGGTGCCGCATTGGATCGTCGTTTCGATTATGGAAATCCGTGCCGACAATAACATGTTTGGTAGGACCAGGTCGTGGGATCTGAATCTCTCGTTAATCTAGCTTCATGTGTGCCAGTAAAACTTTTGTGATCTCTCTGACTGAGACGTCAGCCAGGCGTATGCGTACGCATGCATCTTGCAGGTTGGAGTTGTTGTTTCTGGTTTTCAGACCAGGTTGGCACTGACGACTCTTCGGGATGCCGTTGTCGATTGTGGCTTCGTTGTCTGTCCTCTATTGTCACCATCGCCATCGCATCAGGGCGTTGTTCACGTGTATTGGGTTTTAGTCGCGGGTCTGAGGAGGCGTCCTGGCTGATCCCGCGTTAGGCGATTCGTCCTTCGAACCGGGATGCTCCATCCACATGCGTTCCCCAGTTCGTGCGACATGGCTGTAGTTGGGCCCGAGGCGGGTAGTTTCCGTAGTTGGCGGCCTAGGGAAATCAGCGGCCGTTACGACTGGTGGTCTGGGCGTGCTGTATTCAGCGACTGCAGAGACTTTCAAGCCGGCTTTGGGGTCCAGTCTCAGTGTTTCCGGTGGTCCCGGAGTGGTGGGCAACGTTCACGCTGGCGAAGAAATTGCTGACACTAGTGTTACTCTTTGTTTATGCCCGTACTGAAGAGTAAAAGGGTATATTGTAGTTGTGGTAAAAGTGGATGTGTGTAAGACAGAGAAGGAATCGTTTCCGTATATATATATGCTTGATCAGCATCAATAGCCGAGTCTATGTCTGTCTGTCCATCCATCTTATTTGACGCCCAGTACTCGGAGACTATAAGAGCTGGAGAAACCAAATTTTGTTTCCTGAAGTAATATCACACTGCTATTTCAAAATTTCGCGCCGCCCACTTCCGCCTCCACAAAGTACAATATAAAATCTGTGGCGTCCACAATTTTGAACAATTTTGTGAACTATGGCCTATCTGCATAGCGCTCTTTAGTAGGGAGAGCACAGCAGCGCTTACCAACGGTAATGATTACATTGATATGGTTGCTCGTTGACATATGTACCATCTTTGCCCTTGACGACGTGGACCAACCTAGTCAGTGGCCAGCGCATTGGAGGAAGGTCCTCGGACTTAATCAGCACGATATCTTTAACACAGAGATTTCGGGCGGACGTTCGCCACTTCGAGTTCCTTGATTCGAGCCACTTGATTCCTCCATCAGCCCAATATTCCAATAGGTTTTAGCTTGCAAGCCGCGAGGTCCGGCACGGAGGTTCCTGAAATAGCCTATCAACCCAAAAGTTATGGGACGTTCCTTAGTAAAAAAAGTGGATGCTGAGCACTGAATGGCAGCGATAAGTTTCCGGAACGACCTCCGGCAGATGGCAAGATGGATCGATGAACGGAGAGAGCAGTCTAATGGAGCTGGGATTTCATGACTTGTCCATTGCGTCCTAATCTACTTATTGTCCGTCCATAAGCTTGCCAGCTGAATGTGTTAAATAAGAAGATGCGTTCCTTGCTGAATATCAGATATCGTGAGTCCAGGATGGTTCAGATGGTGAACAAATTTATGCATGTCATCGAATCGATGCAGGCCAAAGAAGGAGGTTGCACATTTGCAGCTGGACGTGAGATCAACTTGTGGAGACGCTATGAGCAATACTCCCTTTCGATGCTCTATGGTAAATGTTTCAGAAACAGAAAAATGGGGACACTCATTTTTTGGAGCGATGAGCCTGAAAACCACAGCTCTGACTGGATGAGGTGACTGGGAATCGATCCTCGCGACAAAAATATTAGTTGGATTCAACGATATGAAAACATAGCGCCATTCCATGCCTTCCGTCAGCGCTTGAATTGCAGCCACTTGATTTTCCCCGAAGCCTTGAAATTTGGCTGTTTCATCCCGTATTTAAGAAAACGCAGTCGATGAACCCGACCAGCAGTAAAATATCCCGTGAAGACAATAAAAGGATTAATCAATCAAAGAGTTGCAAAGATTCATGGGCCGCTACATTCTTTTTAGTTCATAATACACTTCTCTACCCCTAACATAAGACCCATTATACACCTAGCATAAGTCACCGGAATAATTATAGGAACCGTCGCCCCATTCGCAACGTGACACTTGACCACCAACTCTACTCATTTTTGTCAACTACTGACTCACATACACAACTTGATTTCCGCCATGCTAACTCGACACAATTGTACACAACCCACTGAACCACTGTTAGAGCGTCGACGAAGCACGAATTCCAACCCACAATATGACCACATAGACATAATTTGCGGACTCAGCTGCCCCATACGATGTTGACCACCAGAATTCAGGGCAGTCCATCAGCCAAAAGTTAAGCATGGGGAGTCCATCAACAAATGGTAAAGCACGGAAGTCGATAAGCCGCCCATAAAAAGCAAACTGGTAGATTTGATCAATTTCTCCATCTTCAAAATTGTGAACTTTCGTCTTTACGGCGGGTGGAAGGGGCGTGGCGAAATTTTGGAAATACACTTGTACTGAAGTGATATCACAGGAGCTTGTACAGAAAGTTTAGTTGCTCTAGCTGTTATAGTCTCTGAGATCCAGGCGCTTATCTGTACGAATAGGCAAAAGTCGACACGTTTATGTGTGAGAGCGAGTGAGCGGGAACGATGTTTCTCGAAATGGTTTTCGCTATTGTGGCTATACTAATGATCCGATGCAATTAAGAACAATTCAAAAACAAGACGGACAGACAGACGACTCAGCTATTGATGCTAATCATGAATATTTATACAACTTCAGTCCAACGACTGTTAAACTAATGACCTGACATTTTGATCATTGTGGCTACAATAATGATCCGATCTGAATAATGATGAATAATAATGATCCGATCTAGGAGTGGGAGTATCACATCAGACTGGAAAAAAAATTTGAGTGGTCTAGCTCTAATAGCCTACGAGCAATGAGTGAAAAACAAGACGGACGGACACACGGACAAACGGACGGACAGACATGGCTATGTCGACTCGGCTATTGATGCTGATCAAGAATATATATACTTTATGGGGTCGGAAACGCCTCCCTTCTGTGTGTTTCACACATCCACTTTACCACAAATACAATATAAACTTTTACTCTTCGAGTACGGGTATAAAAAACCAACAACCGTCATCACTTATTTTACAACAATTATTTCATTCGCCAACCTATAAACCAACTGCGCCTTATCTCCTATTTCGGTAGCTTGCCCAATATTTGCTTAAAGTTCCTGCGATCTACAAATTACCTCAGCTTGAGATAGGTCCTCACAGAGGGTCGTAGAAACTCGAAATCGTTGATAAAACGGACCGCTTAGAGGGCGTTGAATTTGCATCCAGCACAGACAAGGGGAAACAGCAGCTGAACTGACGTAGTGTCCCATGCTAAACCAAGAGATTTGGACATTGCTCGTTTTCTTTCTTAGTGACCAGACGTGTTGTTTTTGCGCTCGAAATGTCGAATTTTCAAATGTTGTATCAGTTTTACATTTTACATTTGTTTGCTGCATCTGTCATCTACATCAGTTCTCACAACATCACACGTACACTGCACGAGGCAGAGTGTGTGAGTGTGAGTGTGAGAGAATCAGCAGCAGATATCAACCCTCAAAATAAATGTATATTTTGTTATGGTTGTAGCGGGGGGTGGGGCAGCTTGCTGCTGAAAATTCATTTCATCATTGTGGCTATAATAATGATCCGAACAGACGGACAGACAGACAGACGGACGGACTGACAGGGCTATATCGACACGGCTATTGATGCTGATCAAGAATATATATACTTTATAGGGTCGGAAATTATTCCTTCTCTATGTTACACACAACCACTTTTTACCACAAATACAATATACCTTTTTTACTCTTCAAGTACGGGTATAATTACATGATAACTGCAACTTCAGTCCAACGACTGTTAAACTAATGACCTCATACTTGAGCAATAGATGTCAAACAGTGGTCACAACAACTGCTAAGTCAGCGTCTCTATATGTTAAACGTGGTGTACCCCAAGGATCAGTTCTTGGACCATTGGTATTCTCTATATATGTTAACCATCGGGCATCTGTTCATCTGAGTCCGAAATTTTGACATACACTTGTATTGACGTGTTAACACAGGAGCTAACACAGAAGTTTGGTAGGTGCTTGGTTCGGTGTCTTGGACGTGGTTTGTCAGAACGACGGTGGCGTCGCCGTGGGGTGGTGATCTCGTAGTTTTAGCAGCGTGGTGCCGCATTGGATCGTCGTTTCGATGGCACATAGGAAATCCATGCCGACAATAACATGTTTGGTAGGACCAGGAGTGGGATCTGAATCTCTCGTTAATCTAGCTTGATGTGTGCCAGTAAAACTTGTGTGATCTCTGACTGAGACGTCAGCCAGGCGTATGCGTACGCATGCAACTTGCAGGTTGGAGTTGTTGTCTAGTTTTTTCAGACCAGGTTGGCACTGACGAAACTTCGGGATGCCCCGTTGTCGATTGTGGCTTCCGTTGTCTGTCGTCCTATTGTCACCATCGCCACTATCAGGGCGTTGTTCACGTGTACTGGGTTTTTTAGTCGCGGGTCTGAGGAGGCGTCCTGGCTGATCCCGCGTTAGTCGATCTGTCCTTCGAACCGGATGCCCCATCCACAGATGCGTTCCCCATGCGTGCGACATGGCTGTAGTTGGGCCCGTCAATTTGTGCGTCGATCGCTGACACAATTATCTGCGTGAGAGAGCGGGTAGTTTCCGTTGTTGGCGGCCTTGGGAAATCAGCGGCCGTTACGACTGGCGGTCTGGGCGTGCTGTATTTCGCGACTGCAGAGACTTTCAAGCCGGCTTTGGGGTCCAGTCTCTGTGTTTCTAGTGGTCCCGGAGTGCTGGGCAACGGGGACTTGGAGCGTCCTGCTGATCTGGCTTATGGTTGTTCAACATATGCCAGGCGAACCCAGACACTCGGAGGGAGTGGTCCGGCAACTTGAATGGCAAAGTTCTTAAGTAACTCATCGACAGTTCATTCGCTGCTGAATACAAATTCCTTGGCGAAGGCCTTCAGCACGTCTCGACGGCGCTTGTAAATGGATTGGGGGGGATTTTTCTACAGAGTGGAGCTCGCTTTGTGAGTCCACCTCGTAGGATTCCATTGAGATTGGGTTGAGTTGGCTTCGCGGTACCACTGTTTTCGGCACTTGGGCACTGCGTATACTTTCCGGTGGTTCCCGCGACTGGATTCGCGTGGGTGCGAATCGCACGGGTCTGTTTTTCACGGGCTTGTGTTTTGCTGTTAACTCTGCTATTCTCTCGGCGTCCGTGGGTGTTTAATCCACGTAGCCCCTTTAAGGTTTTCTTAAAGTTTCTTTAAAGTCGCCTTAAGTCCCTGCTCGGGTGCCAACAGAGGTCCTATCTCAGGCTGAGGTTCGCTCAGTCTGTCTTCTTAAAAAGAAATTTGTAGATCGCTGGGAACTTTTTAAGCTGGTGGGGGTTGGCCATGTGACTGAAAGAAGAGCTATGGTGGCGTTAGGTTACCGTGTTTTGGGCTTGTAGGGCAATCGTTCACGCTGGCGAAGAAATTGCTGACACTAGTGTTACTCTTTGTTTATGCCCGTACTCGAAGAGTAAAAAGGTATATTGTAATTGTGGTAAAAGTGGATGTGTGTAAGACAGAGAAGGAATCGTTTCCGTATATATATATGCTTGATCAGCATCAATAGCCGAGTCTAAGTCTGTCTGTCCATCCATCTTATTTGACGCCCAGTACTCGGAGACTATAAGAGCTGGAGAAACAAAATTTTGTTTCCTGATGTAATATCACACTGCTATTTCAAAATTTCGCCCCGCCCACTTTCGCCTCCACAAAGTACAATCTAAAAATCTGTGGCGTCCACAATTTTGAACAATTTTGTGAACTATGGCCATCTGCATAGCGCTCTCTAGTAGGGAGAGCACAGCAGCGCTTAGCAACGGTAATGATTACATTGATATGGTTGCTCGTTGACATATGTACCATCTTTGCCCTTGACGACGTCGACCAACCTAGTCAGTGGCCAGCGCATTGGAGGAAGGTCCTCGGACTTAATCAGCACGATATCTTTAACACAGAGATTTCGGGCGGACGTTCGCCACTTCGAGTTCCTTGATTCGAGCCACTTGATTCCTCCATCAGCCCAATATTCCAATAGAATTTTAGCAAGCAAGCCGCGAGGTCCGGCAACGGAGGTTCCTGAAATAGCCTATCAACCCAAAAAGTTATGGGACGTTCCTTAGTAAAAAAAGTGGATGCTGAGCACTGAATGGCAGCGATAAGTTTCCGGAACGACCTCCGGCAGACGGCAAGATGGATCGATGAACGGAGAGAGCAGTCTAATGGAGCTAGATTTCATGACTTGTCCATTGCGTCTAATCTACTTATTGTCCGTCCATAAGCTTGCCAGCTGAATGTGTTAAATAAGAAGATGCGTTCCTTGCTGAATATCAGATATCGTGAGTCCAGGATGGTTCAGATGGTGAACAAATTTATGCATGTCATCGAATCGATGCAGGCCAAAGAAGGAGGTTGCACATTTGCAGCTGGACGTGAGATCAACTTGTGGAGACGCTATGAGCAATACTCCCCTTTCGATGCTCTATGGTAAATGTTTCAGAAACAGAAAAATGGGGACACTCATTTTTGGAGCGATGAGCCGGAAAACCACAGCTCTGACTGGATGAGGTGACTGGGAATCGATCCTCGCGAGAAAATATTAGTTGGATTCAACGATATGAAAACATAGCGCCATTCCATGCCTTCCGTCAGCGCTTGAATTGCAGCCACTTGATTTTCCCCCGAAGCCTTGAAATTTGGCTGTTTCATCCCGTATTCAAGAAAAACGCAGTCGATGAACCCGACCAGCAAAAAAAAAATATCCCGTGAAGACAATAAAAGGATTAATCAATCAAAAGAGTTGCAAAGATTCATGGGCCGCTACATTCTTTAGTTCATAATACACTTCTCTACCCCTAACATAAGACCCATTATACACCTAGCATAAGTCACCGGAATAATTATAGGAACCGTCGCCCCATTCGCAACGTGACACTTGACCACCAACTCTACTCATTTTTGTCAACTACTGACTCACATACACAACTTGATTTCCGCCATGCTAACTCGACACAATTGTACACAACCCACTGAACCACTGTTAGAGCGTCGACGAAGCACGAATTCCAACCCACAATATGACCACATAGACATAATTTGCGGACTCAGCTGCCCCATACGATGTTGACCACCAGAATTCAGGGCAGTCCATCAGCCAAAAGTTAAGCAAGGGAGTCCATCAACAAATGGTAAAGCACGGAAGTCGATAAGCCGCCCATAAGCAAAAACTGGTAGATTTGATCAATTTCTCCATCTTCAAAATTGTGAACTTTCGTCTTTACGGCGGGTGGAAGGGGCGTGGCGAAATTTTGAAATACACTTGTACTGAAGTGATATCACAGGAGCTTGTACAGAAAGTTTAGTTGCTCTTAGCTGTTATAGTCTCTGAGATCCAGGCGCTTATCTGTACGAATAGGCAAAGTCGACACGTTTATGTGTGAGAGCGAGTGAGCGGGAACGATGTTTCTCGAAATGGTTTTCGCTATTGTGGCTATACTAATGATCCGATGCAATTAAGAACAATTCAAAACAAGACGGACAGACAGACGACTCCAGCTATTGATGCTAATCATGAATATTTATACAACTTCAGTCCAACGACTGTTAAACTAATGACCTGACATTTGATCATTGTGGCTACAATAATGATCCGATCTGAATAATGATGAATAATAATGATCCGATCTAGGAGTGGGAGTATCACATCAGACTGGAAAAAAAATTTGAGTGGTCTAGCTCTAATAGCCTACGAGCAATGAGTGAAAAACAAGACGGACGGACACACGGACAGACGGACGGACAGACATGGCTATATCGACTCGGCTATTGATGCTGATCAAGAATATATATACTTTATGGGGTCGGAAACGCCTCCTTCTGTGTGTTTCACACATCCACTTTTACCACAAATACAATATAAACTTTTACTCTTCGAGTACGGGTATAAAAAACCAACAACCGTCATCACTTATTTTACAACAATTATTTCATTCGCCAACCTATAAACCAACTGCGCCTTATCTCCTATTTCGGTAGCACGCCCAATATTTTGCTTAAAGTTCCCCTGCGATCTACAAATTACCTCAGCTTAAGATAGGTCCTCACAGAGGGTCGTAGAAACTCGAAATCGTTGATAAAACGGACCGCTTAGAGGGCGTTGAATTTGCATCCAGCACAGACAAGGGAAACAGCAGCTGAACTGACGTAGTGTCCCATGCTAAACCAAGAGATTTGGACATTGTTCGTTTTCTTTTCTTAGTGACCAGACGTGTTGTTTTTTGCGCCCGAAATGTCGAATTTTCAAATGTTGTATCAGTTTTTACATTTTTACATTTGTTTGCTGCATCTGTCATCTACATCAGTTCTCACAACATCACACGTACACTGCACGAGGCAGAGTGTGTGAGTGTGAGTGTGAGAGAATCAGCAGCAGATATCAACCCTCAAAATAAATGTATATTTTGTTATGGTTGTAGCGGGGGTGGGGGCAGCTTGCTGCTGAAAATTCATTTCATCATTGTGGCTATAATAATGATCCGAACAGACGGACAGACAGACAGACGGACGGACTGACAGGGCTATATCGACACGGCTATTGATGCTGATCAAGAATATATATACTTTTATAGGGTCGGAAATTATTCCTTCTCTATGTTACACACATCCAACTTTTACCACAAATACAATATACCTTTTACTCTTCAAGTACGGGTATAATTACATGATAACTGCAACTTCAGTCCAACGACTGTTAAACTAATGACCCTCATACTTGAGCAATAGATGTCAAACAGTGGTCACAACAACTGCTAAGTCAGCGTCTCTATATGTTAAACGTGGTGTACCCCAAGGATCAGTTCTTGGACCATTGGTATTCTCTATATATAGTATATATATATTTACCTTCGTGGGAGCATGGTAGGAAAAACAAAATCTCTTCGTGGAAAAAATGTAATTAGGTGGTGCTTCCTTCGTGGGAAGATCGGGGAAAAAGTGGGGAGCGTCCGCTTCTTCAAAAACACATAACTACCAAAGTTCGATAATCTCCACGGGACCGCCGACATAGCCATGCACCCATCAAGCAGCGGTAATACCAAAGATCCCAGTCATGATGCGGAGCATCGCTGAGCAATTGATCCATCGAGACCTGGCGTATGTGCGTGGACTACCGGCAATTCAGCGCTCACCCATCCCCGACGCATACCCACTGCCCAGGATCAACCACATCTTGAGCGCCTGCAAAACGCACGCTTTATTACCACTCTCGATTTTAAGAACGGATTTTGGCACATACCCATGGTCAAAGGAATTCGAGAAGCCACCGACTTCACGATCCCCGGCAGAGTTCTCTATCACTGGAAAGTAATGCCCTTGGGATTACATTCGGCACCAACAATATTCCAATGGGGCCTCGATACCGTGATCGGTGCCGACATAGAACCCTACCCCATTCATATTAAGACGACATTGTCGTCGTCGGACGAGACTTCGAGGACCACCTACACAACCTGGAGATAGTCCTCTCGCCTTCGAACAGCGAACATACGGATTAACGCGGAAAAGTGCACTTTTTTCCAAAGCCGGATCAAAATCCTTGGTCACGTGGTCAGCGACGAAGGTATACACACGGACCCCGACAGGATTGCCGCCGTCAAAGAACTCAAGCCACCCACGAACCTGAAGGAACTACTGCATGGCATCGGGATGGCATCCTGGTACCGAAGATTCATTCCCAACTTTGCTACAGTCGTCCAGCCAATGTCCCAGCTACTCAAGGCCAGACATGGACCGCAGATCAAAAGTCGGCCTTCGACTTCCGTACTCGCTTGCCCCAATTTTCACTGTCAAAATCGCTACAAATAGATGGGAGCAACATCGGAATAGGCGCCGTCCTCACGCAGGAAAGCGAAGGAAAGGGAACAGGTCATTGGGCCGTCATTTGGGCATGCCGCAAAACGACGATGCTACTTAGAGAGGTATTGGTTCGCGTTATAACCAACCAGCTCGTGCTGAAGCGGTTAAATACTCTGGAAAGCGCCCACGGAAGAATAGCGATATGGCTAGCACTTGAGCTTCAACAGTGTCAGTAATGACGTCCACTATAGAGCAGGAAAAATACAACATGGTTGTCGGCGCCCTGTCCCGACAACCCTTGGAAATACTAGCAAGGATCAAATAGCACGCAGCAACTTGGACTTGGCTCACACGAAGGATCCAGCAAACCAAGGAAGAACCAGACAAATACCCAGACTATGCATACGAGAAGGGAAACTCTACAGGCATCTGAACCACGGAGCCGACGATCACGACTACGTGTCAAGGAAACTCTGCGTCCCAAATGACCGACATAAAAGAGTCCTCAAGGAGTGCCACGATCAGCCCACTCAGGCCACCTCGGCATTCGGAAAACCATCACCCGTATAACACAACGCTACTATTGGCCCGGCATATATGGAGATGTGAGGAAGTATGTCCGCGGCTGTTGAACAGTTTGACACCTTATGCAGCTAGGCCAGCATTGTGGGAACAAACGAGGAATATCATGCTAGTGATATTTTTTCGACACCTTTTGAAATGGGTCGAAATGGGTCGAACTGGTGCCATTCAAGAACGCTACTACAGCTACGCTGGAGCTATCTTTTTCGATAACGCATTTTCTGTCATTTCGGCGTTCAGAAACGATTTGTCTGCGACAACGGAACTCAGTTCACCAGCCGCGTGCTTCGCACATTTTCTGCAAACAGCAGGCGTAGACCTGCAACACACCGCACAGTACTGACCCCAAGACGGTGAAGACCATGATTGTACAATTCGGGGAGGACCACATGGGTTGAACTTAATACCCGAGATATCGCTGGCAATCAACTCCAGTGTCTCCAAAACACCTGTTTTTAGCCCCGCCTTCCTTCTACATGGAAGAGAATCTCGCCTACCTGGAGCACCATACGACGAAGTCACAACAGGAACAGAAAGCCCTCTGGACAAGGCACAAACTGAAGCACTAAATTTCCCGGTTCAGCACAAGTGCCAAGACCCAATTCCCCCACCTACTTGGTTGCGAACTCAGCGAGATCAGCAAAAATATCAAGTTCCCCATCCACACATAATACTCGACTTCTCGATTGGGAAATAGACAAGAGAAACCAAAAGCACCGATTTCCCAATCCACACACGCGTCTCGACTTTCCGGTTGGGAATTCGAACAAATAACAACACGACCTCTTACCTCAATAAAAAACCAAACACTTCCTAGCATTAGACACAACTTGCGGGCCCAGCACCTCAGATCGGCTGAAGATAGCGCAAGCTGCCGGTCAATCAGGGCGGTCCACTAGACGACAGTAAAACAGTTGGGCAGTCCATCAGCCGAGAGTCAAACAGTTAGAGCAGTCCAACAGCCAACACCCGACACAGCATATACCCGCGACACACTTACCAGGTAAAAGACATAAATACAAGTAAAACAAATAAATGTAGGAAAAACATAAGTAGGAGTGCCACTAGCATGAATCGAGTGGAGTAACGCAGAGTTAAGTAGGGAGAGAAAGATATCAAAATATCGGATCAGTGAGAGTGTACATATGTCATGAGAGAAAGGGTTGTGCGTGCTCTGCTTAGAGAAAGAAAAAATAACATTAGGATTTGTGAAATTTACGCTAATTATCTCTATTATCCGAAATCGCAGTGGAGTGCTTGGCTGCCAAAACGTGTAGTGCCACAAGCGAAAAGAGGATCCACAGGAAGAAACGGACGATAGAGGACCTGGAACCGAGAACCAGCGACGGAAGCTTCGTCTTCACTGGCCCCTCAGTGTCGAAGACAGAGTTGGCTAAGGCCTTCTATCGCCTTGGACACAGCGAGGAGCTGCAGGAGGCGGAGCCACAAGTCACGGCTCCCAACATCCTGGTCGACTCAGGTCCACTACCTGTGACGGATGAGGAGGGTCAGACTCGACGTAAACGGCTTTCAGGATACAGGCATCGGAAAAAAGACTTCGTGGTATAAACCAAAGACCCCAGAAACGCTGACCGCGAGGGAAAGGAACCTGAAAAAGAAGCACGAACAGAACGTGCGGAGGTACGAGCGGCTGAACAGAGTCGTTCCTGTCAACGGAGACCAAACCCCCCCAAGCGCACACGCGACGGTGGCAGAGGGCCCCAAACCGTCGTCCTCACCGTCAGCAGTAACTGGCACGAAATCGATGGTGGACCAACCCTCAAAGTCATCGTCTGCGAACGCGCGAGAGAGTAAAGGGAGAAAGGTATACGGGAAGCAGAAGGGGAAGACCACACCTCAGTCGCAGAACACGCAAGCACCAACACCCTCTGGACAGAAGGCAACGGTGAAACCGACTGGTCGAGAGCGAATGTTCAAGCGGCGGTCCTCCGCAGAGGACGGATGACTCTACAAAAGCTACCGAGCCGAAGAAGGCGAAACCAGAGGTGAAAACCTAGTCCTCAACGAACTTCTTCTTCACTTGGGGAGGAGCGGATATAAGGTCGTGGCCTATGCGGACGATCTAATGATCCACACAATACCCACAATAAGTGACCTTCTGGAATCTGCACTGGGAACGACCGCTTGCTGGGTACACCAAAACGGTCTGGGGGTTAATCCCCAAAAGACACAACTGGTATTGGTCTCACGAAAATATAAGATACCAAACTTCAAACGACCAGCAATTGGTGGAACGACGAACGAAGCCAAGTATCTTGGTGTCATCCTAGACTCCAAACTCTCCTGGAAGAGAAACACGGAGGAAAGGAAGAAAAAGGCAATGGCAGCTTTCTACATTTGAAGGAAGACCTTTGGGCGAACATGGGGCCTACAACCGCACATCATCCATTGGATGTATACAGCGGTAATAAGATCCATTCTGACGTACGGAAGCTGGGTGTGGTGGGAAGCGGCCAACACCAAATCCCACCTAGAGAACCTTCGTAAAGTCCAACGGGCGGCATGCCTTGGGGTCACTGGATCTCTCAAATCTACCCCACAGGCTGCTCTGGACACCATGCTAAACCTGGAGCCCATAGACCTCCACCTTAAGTGCAAGGCTGCGACAAGCGCCGAGAGGCTCTCAGCCGCGCGGTTCTTTCGCCATCGCCTTGTGGCCACGCCACAATACTCTGTAAGGAGGAAAGTGGAACGGGTGAACCCGGTTGCTCCTACTGTGTCTCGGAGTTTTGATGGAAGATAAATTTTAAAGGACACATACCGGACAGAGAGGAATGGATGCGTAACGCTGCCCTTGGGCAGAACGGGCTCTCCATCTTCACTGACGGGTCAAAGACAGTTGAAGGGACAGGAGCTGGAATCTTCTCTGAACAACTAGCAGCCAACATATCCCTGAGGCTACCAGACTGGTTCAGTGTATTTTAGGCGGAGATATACGCAGTGTGGCAAGCGGAGAAGTTGGTATATACCTTGGAGATACCTCCGAGGAACATAGCAATCTGCGTTGACAGTCAAGCTGCTATCAAAGCCCTGGATTCCTGCAAAATCACGAGCAGACTCGTACGTTATACGGTGGACGCAATAAACCAGATCAGGGCGCACTCAATCAAACTCACGTGGGTCCCGACTCACACCGACATTGTGGGCAACGAGAGTGCGCACGAGTGTGCCATAAATGGATCGGCTAAGCCATTGGCGGACGCAGTCAGCGAAATGCGGAGGCCACTACGAGACATCATCTCGCAGATGATGGGTCGAGCTAGAAAGAGATCAGACAGACGGTTCAACACAACTTGAAACTGTGAGATCTCCTGCTCGCTCTGGCTGCACTATGACCCTAAACGCACGAAGACTCTCCTGGGCTTCAGGAATAGTCAGTTGCGAACACTGACGGGAGCTATAACGGGGCACTGTGTCATCGGCCACATGGCCACTAGATACAGACTGCCCCACCTTGACTTCTGCCGCAGCTGTTGGGACGAGGAGTAATTAGAGAGAATCCAGCACCTTCTCTGTGGCTGTCCTGCACTCCTGTACTCATACTCGGCAGCGCCTTTCACGAGGACCTAGACAGCCTGGCAAACATGCCTCTTTATAGAGGCCTCGGGATGGTTTGGGAAACCTCCTTAGGCACCGGACAATATTCCATGACGAGTGTGGGCATCACAATGGGCAGCATTTTGCCTCCGAGCGACCTCGACTTCGGTGGAGCAGCTCTATAAACCTAACCTAACCAAACCACCTCTAAAATATAAATATGTGAAATAAAGAAATAAATTATCTCCTACATAAATACGGAAAAAAATAATTATTAAACCAAACTCAAGTGTCAGCATTTTCTTCGCCAGGCGCGAACATTTGCCCTGCAAACCAAAACACTCTAACCCAACGCCACCTTAGCTCTTCTTTCGGTATCACGGCCAAGCCGTGATCTTAAAAGTGTCCAGCGATCTACAAATTTCTTGTAGAAGAATCCTGGACGGACTGAGCCTACCTCAGCCAAAGATAGGTTCTCACAAGTGGCGCCCGAGCAGGGACTTTATGCAACTTTAAGGGGTACGTTAATTGAAGACCCACGGCTGTCGAGAGAGAATAGCAGAGCTAACAGCAAAACACAAGTCCGGGAGAAAACCCGACCCGCGCAAGTACACGAATCCAGTCGCGAGTGCCACCGGTAAAGTATACGCAGTGTCCAAGTGTTGAAAACAGTGATACAGTGACTTAAACACCGCGGTAATAAAGCAACACAATCGCCATTGAAGCCAACCAAAAGGGCCCATGAAGCGAGCTCCACATCGGTGAAAAATCCCGGAGAAAAAACCAGCTGCCTCGGACCATGGCCGAACTACTCACCAACCGATCTAGTCGTTGGTTCCGTACCAACCAATATCAGGGTTCTGAAGTATTTCCTGCCGCCACGGTATTTGGACAATCATGTCGAACAATTGGACGACATGATCCGGACCCGCAATTTCATCGAAATAAGGCTACTCATGCACCACGCCTGGGACGACACAGCTAAGGAGCTTTACAAGATCTACGACAACGCCCTGCCAGTATACCAGCTAGCCGGTTAGCCGCAGAGTTCGAAAGTGAGAAAGAGCGGAACACCCCCCAATCACCCACGCACCAATGCGAAGCCCATCAACCTCATTGGGAATCGGCAGACCCATCCAGGAGACAGTCGTCAAATCCAACTAGGCGCCTGAACCAAGACGTCGCCATTCGCATGATCCCAACTCCCATTGCCAACCCACGCGCAGCCTGTCCCCGATGTCAAGCTGGACACGCCACCTACGACTGTAACAACCCCTCGATCCTATTCTGTTGGGAATGCAGAAAATGCGGCACTCTGGCCCTTGACTGCTGCCGCAGACGACACGCGTCCTCGACTAACACGGGATTAGAACCCACTACACTTTATTGATGGCCGGATAGGAGGACGACCAACGGAAGCCAAAATCGACACCGGGGCATTCCGAAGCTTTATGAGCGACAACCTGGCCCGAAAACTAGACAACAATTCCAACCTGCAAGACGCATGCGTCCTAATACGCCTGGCTGAAGGCTCAGTCAGAGAGATCACAGAAGTACTACTGGCGCACATCAACCTGGATCAACGCGAGGTCCAGATTACACTCCTGGTCATACCAAATATGTCGGCAATTACTATGTGCCTATGTGCTGTAATGTACTGAGGTAGGCTCAGTCTTTCCAGGGTTCTCTACAAGAAATTTTGTAGTATTGCTGGAACTTTAGGGCAGGACTTGGCCGTGAGACCGAAAGTGGAGCGGGCGTGGAGTCTGGTTACCGTGTAGGTAGTTTGGTAATCGCACTTGGCAATGAAAGGAAAACGCTGACACCTGAGTTTTGGTGTGTGCGGTAATATGGTTTTTTTTGCGTCACCTGATTTGTGTTCGCGCTCGGCGAAGAAATGATGACACTTCGTTGAGTTTGTATTGATGTTATTAAATGGTTTTATTTGTGATCTGTAAAACCATTCTGGTTCTGGTTCTGGTGTCGTGTAGTGGTTTCTTGTATTGTGTTCATGCTGAGGCGTGGTGCTGATAGCCGCGGCGGATGTACTGCCGTTACTGTTGACGATCGGCTGATGGACTGCCGTTTTGGTTTATGATAGGCGATGGACTGCCGTTTTGATTTAAGATAGGCGATGGACTGCCCTGATTGATCGCGGGCTCGGGCTATTTAAGCCCGATCTCAATGGCTGATTCCGCAAGTTTTTGGTTACTAGAGTGGGGGTCGAGTTCTCCACGCGTGCTGCCGACACGGTCATTGCCTCGGTTGCACCGAGAAATGAGCTGAGTCTAGTTTTGGCAATTTGGTCATTGATTCGGTTGCACCGAGAAATGACCTGTGTGGAGTTGTGTAACTCGGGGGGAGACTGTAGCGCGTGTGTCGATTCTGCATAAATCGATCGGCGCGTGGGACTTGGAAATTGTACAGTGTCAGGTGTATGGTGTTTGTGTTGTTGGTGTATAGATTATACATATATGACAAAGTAACTTAGTGCTATGAATATGAATATGTATATGAATGTAACGGGCCCTGGTCCCAGGGTTCGTTACTGTGCCATCAAAACAAAGAATACGGCGCCCAACACCGCAACAAAGAATATGACACCGAAACCAACCACAGCGAAAATGAAGCATCGGCTCACGACGGAAAACACGAATCCGAAACAAGCACCGATAAACTGCAACCAAGCAAACGGGAAAACAAATCCCACGGCCACTACGGAACACCTGCGTCCTAAGCCAAGCACAGGGAACCCACATCCCAAACAAACAACAAGGATCTCACACATGAGACCAGCACAAACGCACCTGGCGCTCGACACAGGGAACCCTGGTCCAAAACAAACCACGAGGCCCATGCATCCCAAGCAAGCCACATGGATCCCACACACGAGACAAGCATAAACACACTTCAACCCGGCGCTCGACACAGGAAGCCCAGGTCCAAGTCCAGCCAAGGTGAATATACGGACTTCCTCAAAAACGACAACCAGCCGCGAACAATGACAACGGCAGCGACAGTACGATAGAAAAGCAACGAGGGAAGCCACGCTAACCCCACGCTGTTCGAGTACAACAATCGAATTGATTTTCTCAGGATCTCTCCGCCGGGAATGGGAATATAAGACGATGACTCCCCGAAACACCGACCGCAGCCCTTTCGTACCCCTGGCCGACGCCACACCGATCTATGCCAACCCAATGGAGTACCTTCCGCGTACTGACGTGCTCCTAGCGCCATGCACCAAGCAATGCCTAGAGCCAAGAAGGAAATCTTCGTCGCCCAAACAAACCGTTGCTACGAAAACAGAGACGTCGCTGAGACCCTTCTGTTCATCCACCAGTCGGTAGATCCTACAACACATGTATCTCACCAGACCCACGAAACTACGCCACTCATGGCCAACGCTAGCCCGATCGTCGCCCACATACGCGACTACGCACATAGGATCGAACCCCACAGCGCGTTTGACAAAACCATCTTCCCGGAAGACCAAAGCCAGCCCTTTCACACCGAAACCACCGATCCCACCGAACACGATCCAACCGGTCTCAGATCCCTGGCCGCCGGACGTTGCACCACAGATCCAAGTATTCCTGGACAACGAACTACAAAAGTTCGATCAACTCCACGGGACCTCCGACATCGCAGATCTCATTATTGTCATGAGAGATAATCGACCCATTAAGCAGCGATACTATCCAAAGAACCACGCCTACCTGGAGCGCTACTTGACGAGGTCACACCAGGAACAGGAAGCCCTCCCGACACAGCACACACTAAAGCAACCCGACTCCAAGAAGTATTCGCGATAGATCGGAATAACATCCAACGGGCAAGTCAAGAATAAGGACAATGGCGGTGGGCTCACTGCTACTGGTCCGACAACATCATCTATCACGGGTGTAACAAACCCTGGAGCCAGGGCTCGATACAATTACAAATAAAATAACCTTCCCCCTCTCTAGCCTTAAGGACCACAGACTCTAAGCTCCAAAGTTCCCAAATACACAGCACCAACTACACACACACTTCAATACGAGGTGACTGGTTGCGTCCCCCAGGGTTTGGTGCTGGGCCCTCTACTCTGGAATGTGATGTACGACGGCATCTTGCGACTCAGGCTCCCCCGAGGAGTGCACGTGGTGGGCTTCGCAGACGACGTGGCCATACTGGTGGTTGCGAAAGAGCTGACCTTGGCGGAGTCGACCTGCAACCAGACGATCTCGCTCATCCAACAGTGGCTGGAACAAGTAGGACTTGATCTCGCGCCTCAAAAGACCGAGGCAGTGCTGGTGTCCAGCCGCAAGAATGTGGAGACGGCCTGCATCAGGGTCGCAGAAACCACAGTGACGTCCAAGAGCGGTGAAATATCTGTGGGTCATGACCAACACACGGCTCTGTTGCCGAGAGCACCTGGCCTACACGAGTGCGAAGGCGGCGTCCGGTAATGCGGCATTGGCAAGACTAATGTTGAATACCCGTGGACCAAAACACTGGCGGAGACTCCTTTTGACTAGCGTGACAAGATCTGTAATGCTCTATGCGGCGCCGGTCTGGTCCAACGCCGTCAAAACGGCGAGCTACGCCCGAGGACTAGTATCCACGCACCGCCTCTCCTCGCTACGGATCATCTGCGCTTTTCGAACGGTCACCGACGAGGCAGCCCACGTGATCGCTGGAGCGGCTCCCATCGAGCTGCTCGCGGACGAGCGGGCTATGTACTTCAGGGAGACTCATGGAAGAGGCATCACCGACGCGGAGAAGAGACATGTGCGCACGGCATGCAAGTAGCAGAGCTTGGCCAAGTGGCAACATCGCTGGGATACGTCCACCAACGGACGGTGGACTCACCAGCTCATCCCGGCCATTGAGCAGTGGGTGGAACGTAGGCACGGGTAGGTAAATTTTCACCTGGCGCAGCTCCTCAGCGGCCATGGTTGCTTTCGCAGCTACTTGTACCGTTTTGGTCCCGAACAGTCTGCGAGGTGCTGGCCTGGTGCCACTCATGCTCTAGTCTCCGGAGCACTGCGAAGCGGGCAGCAACTTCGCGGCGTCTTTCACGACAAAAATGCGCGGTGTTGAGCGCGAGAGAAGGGAACGGATAGCCTAGGCGACGACCCCGCATGTGCAAAGCAATGCTTCTCGGCCGTACCGCACATGAACGACTCGCCCAGTCAGATCCATTAACAACTCTGTACAGACATAATATTAGGATAATAAATGAATTTAAAAAAAAAAAACACACACACACACTTTACTCTCAAATTACACAATCACCACACGTTGCAAGTTCCAAGCCACTTGCCAGTTGGGAAGTCGAACCCGACAGCCTCGCGCCAAGACGCTCAAGAATACTTGCGTACTCAGCCTTCCAGATAGGCCTTAAATAGCACGACAACAACAACACTGCACGGCTGAAGGGCTGTCGGCTAGCAGCTGAAAATTATTTTCATCATTGTGGTTATCCGATCTGACCCAGATTCAGCAATCTGGAAGATATGGTTATTCTCAAGATAGTGCATTTTGCATTATTTTCTATATTCAAAGTTCTAGACTTACGTGTTTTGTGGTAGTCGGAAGGGGGCGAAATTTGGATAAACACTTTGTGAGGACCTATCTTAGGCTGAGGTAGGCTCAGTCTGTCCAAGATTCTTCTACAAGAAATTTGTAAATCGCTGGGAACTTCTTAAGCTGGATTCTCGATCAACATCAATAGCCGAGTCGATATAGCCATGTCCGTCCGTCCGTCTGTCCTTCTGTCAGACCGTCTTGTTTGTCGCCATTGCTCGAGAGCTACTTCACTTCCGACTCCATGAAGGGCGCTTATCTGTGGTGTCCACAATTCGGAAGGTAACAGAAAACGAAAAATACAGAATCATAGAGAAAGCCCATACACCTATCAGAAGTCTGAATCTAAATTGTATGGTATCATTGGTATAGTCACAATGGAGAAAAGCATTTGGTGAAGCATCGTACCCTCTGCTCTCTCTCACACGCCAAGGCGTCTGCTTTGGTAGTTCGTACTTTGTGTATCCTGGATCTCAGCGACTAAAAGAGCTAGAGCAACCAAACTTCCTGTCCAAACTCCTTAGAAAACAACTACAATGCTAGTGTATTTCAAAATTTCGCCCCGCCCATTTTCCACCCCCACCAAAAACAAAGTTCTCTTGAAGATAGGCATAAAAGATATGCAGTATCGTAGGGAATGACCATATCTGCCAGATTTCTGAATCTGGTTCACACCGAATTATTATTATAGCCACAATGATAGAATGAATTTTCAGCAGCGAGCATTCAGCATACTTCCTTAATTCTTGAAGAACCTGTTTATAGAAAAGTAAAGATTTGTTTGTGCAAACCATGCCACATTCTCTTGAGATATTTTCAAATACGCGTTCATTTCCTATATACATACTTTCTTAATTCTTAATTCTTGCTGCGTCTAAGCAACTCTCTCTCGCTCTTCGTCTACCGCTCATGTTCGGCTCAGAAACCGCGCCGAGCTTCTCTATGATGGTCTCACGCTCTCCCTAAGACCCTATGCTTAGAGCATAGGGTTCCTGCTCTTTCCTCTGCATTTTTAGTCTGGACCTAATCATCATCGCATTCGGTTTATTGTGTACCTAACCCACAATTATATTTTTATACTTATTATAAATAAAATGAAATACATAAAATTGTAGTTCCAATTGAAATATCTGGACTCTTTACTAAAAAGCTTAAACTACAATAGCTATTAAAAACGCTTAATAGCTTAACATTTGGTGACCCCGACGTGATTGTGCAATAATTAATTGATCAGTACAATTACAAACTACATATAAACTAAATAATTCTCAAGTGCCTTTCGTTTTTCTGGTTTCGCTCGCCTGTACATAGCCAGTGCCATCGACCAGATAGCTGCTATACAAGCAAATACACATACATCCGCCCTTGCATACACGAATTGCGCTTGAGGTTTCCGTTTATTACGCGCTTTGCCCTTTGTTTTCCTCGCTACGAACGTTTTCAGAGCGGCTACTGCTATGGATGCTGCCAACAACACTCCAGTTACCAGGGAGCTAAACATGGTGTCTTTTTTGAGGATGAAGTTAACGGAACTCTGTGAAAAGGTTAAGAGATTGACTACCGCTTGGGAAGATGAGGCTGCTGTCTGCGATTATTACACACTAGTGGGGAAGTTGGAGCAGTTTGAGAAGCTGATCGCGCAATTTGAGACAATTGAACTGCAGCAAGATTCACAGTGCACTAGGCGACAGTTTTGAAATGCTTGCCAGTGCTCTCAAGGCTTCGATTCGGCGTGAAATCGATAGGATTAGTGGGTGTATGCCTCTGCATTCTACGGTTGCTGGACCAAATTTAACTTCTGGTTTTGCTGGTTCTTAGTTTAACGCTCATATTCAGGCACTCCAGGCGTTGGGAACATCCGAGCAGATCGCAGGATGCAATTTTGTGCAGGTGCTGCTGCGTTAACTTGATCCAGCGACTCATGCCAAGTGGGAGGAACGTTTAGAGGATGCAGCTTTCGTCAACCTGATTCCGTCATGGGAGTCTATGGCCTCATTTTTGGAGCAGCGATGCAGGACGTTGGAAACCGTGGATTTTGCTATGGCAACCTATGCGCCGAGCTGTCAGGTGGGTAGGAGTAGAAAACCTAACAATTCTAAATCTACACTTGTTGCCTTTAATCAAACTATATCAGGCTGCGTGCTGTGCAATGACAGCGCTCACGAAATAAATCATTGTCCCTATATCATATCATATCATATGTTCATATCACTGTCCCCTCAAATGGCCATAAAGAAGCCAAGAAATTTTCTTTATGCCGCTCCAGCAAATCCGTACCTGTGGGCGTAGGCACCACATTCTCCTGAAGCGTCCACATCTTCTGCACTTATTGCCCAGGGTCTCAGTTATGATGTCGTTCTGCTAGCCACGGCAACTGTCTTGATCAGAAATCGTTCCGGAGTTTTCATTCCCTGCGGAGCGTTGCTTGACTTCGGCTCGCAGCTCCATGTGATAACTTCTCGTTTTGAAAATCAGCTTCAGCTTCGGAAAATAAAATCATCGACGTCAGTATCAGGAATAGGTGACTCTACCTTTGTCACGGATGGAGTTTCAGTCAACGTTAGCCTGCACTCTCGGTCATCGGAATACTCAACTCTCATCACCGCTGTCGTAGCCTCTAGCATAACCGATCGGCAGCCTAGCTTTGGAATAGACACTCGCAACTGGAATATTCCATCAAACCTGCCACTAGCTGATCCAGAGTTTCATATCCAGAGATTTTTAGGAGGTGGAAAATTGCACCGAGGCCATAGTAAAGTCTTCCAAAGAAGAGCTAGATTGTGAAGCTCACTTTGTTCAGCATTTCCGCCGATTGCAAACCGGCGATTATTGTGTTCGGCTGCCAGCAAAATACAAACTGGATCTCTTGGGCGAATCGTATCATGAAGCGCTGCGCAGGTTCTTCTGTCTTGAACGGAAGTTAGATCGTCATCCTGATGTAAAGTCTCTGTATGCTGCCTTCATAAATGAGTACCTTGACCTAGGCCACATGTCACTCGTTCCTGCTGAGTCAATCAACGTCTGTCGATATTTTTTGCCTCATCATTGCGTCACGAAAGAGGTTAGCTCTACAACCAAGCTTCGGGTCGTTTTCAATGGATTTGCATCAACTTCATCTGGCTATTCTTTAAACGACGTTTTAATGTCGGGCCCGTAATCCAACCGCTTTCGATCATATGCAGTTGCGATTACAGGGGATATTTGCAAGATGTACCGATGTGTTAGGGTTTCACCCGAGGATAGTAAGAGACAGTGTATTCTGTGGACGAATTCCATGGAAGAGGAGTTGCGTGTGTTTAAGCTGGACACCGTTAAGTATGGGGCGAAGCCTGCCTCTTTATAGGTCTCTCAGGAAGAGACTGTCCGCATTCGTGAGCAAACTACCGGAATTTTGTCTAAAGGACAGTTCCGACTGAGGAAATGGTGTTCAAACGTCCCTGCTGTGCTTAATGGAGTTCCTGAGGAGGACAAGGAAACTTATTTGAAGTTCGACGATGGCAGTGATTTTACCAAAACATTAGGACTTGCTTGGGATCCAGTGTCTGATAAACTTTTATTCTCTTTTTCGGCTCTACATTCGTCTTCGCATCCCTGTAGGCGTCCCGTCTTGTCAACAATAGCGCGGTTCTACGACCACCTTGGACTAGCTGAACCTGTCATTACTAATGCCAAATACTTTCTCCAGCAGTTGTGCAAGGAGAAGTTGTCCTGGGATGAAAGCTTGCCATCCATACTGAAGCATTGAAGCTTATGGAGCATTGAAGCTTTGTATTGTATCAAAGGGTCAGCGGTCCACCAGTCACTTGCTTTGTGCAAAATCTCGTGTTGCTCCATAAAAGACACTCACTGTACCAAAGCTGGAGCTTTGTGGAGCGGAGTTGCAAGCTAGGCTCATGTCTGAGATAGCTGGAATGAATTTTTCAAAGGAAGGTGTTACTGTTGGTGTGATTCGTCGGTTGCGCACTCTTGGATTCGGGAGGAGCCGTCCAGATTCAATGTATTTGTCGCAAATAGAGTGGCAACGAACGGAATTGACTGCAAAAATGGAGTGGCATGATGTTCCCACAGCTTTGAACCCGGCTGACATTCTCTCTCGAGAGGCTCTACCAGTAGAGTTTCTTTGTGACTCCCATGATGACTGGGCACCCACGGTGTTACCTGATAGGCCAACCATGGAGCTTCATCGGAAGGTTTTGCTGGTAAAATCGTCCTACGTGGATATTGTAGCTGATTCCAAGTATGCGAACTCTTTTGCTTTCTTGCAACGCGTGTTTGGATACATTTACAAATTTGTCAACCGGATTCGGCACACCGGACTCACTGTCACTGATATTGAACATGGAGCTCAGTTGTTGGAGCGGCTAGTTCAGCGTACGGAGCTATGGGGAAGACATGAAATCACTGCGGCCCAAGGGAGTGGTCTCCTCATCCAGTTCACTCGTATCATTGAATCCTTTCATTGATAATTTTTGACTTCTTAGAGTTGATGGTCGTCTAAAGAACTCTTCGTTGGATTTTAATGGCCGTCATCCCATCATCTTGCCCAGCAGCCATCCGCTAACTCTTTCAATAATTGCTCACTTTCACGAACGGAATCTGCACGCTGGACCTCGATCTCTGCTTGGATTAATCCGATCCCAATATCGGCCTATTTGGGGGGAGGAAGACGGTAACCAAGGCAGTAAATAAGTGCGTAAGATGCGTTCGAATTAAGCCTAGAATATTGAGCACATCATGGCAGATCTTCCGAAGGAGCGGCTCGACGGTTCTCATGCCTTTGAGATCACAGGCGTAGATTTCTGTGGCCCTTTTTTTCTAAAGCCGGAAGCACGCAACAAGGCTTCAATCAAATGCTATGTCTGCGTTTTCATTTACTTTTGCAACTTATGCTGTTCATTTGGAGCTGATCAAGGATCTATTTATAGTCTTTTTATGCAGGGCTTAAAGCGGTTCATATGCACCAGTGTAGCATGTCACCTGCAACGCTAGTTGCTGTAGCGGTGCCACTCGAGCTGGTCTGGGGTGTATACTATAAGGGGTGCACGCGCTGGCTCCGGCTTTATGATCGGTAGTAGGAGTGGGTTCCGATATTGCCTTATAGATACGTGCTCGCTGTTTGGGCAAAATCTTATTATTTATTATCGCGTGCGTACCTTTGCTAAAACCTTTTGACCAATATGAAGGGGATAGGGGAACAACTTAGGGAACGGGAACTTAAAGAAAGAAGGGAAAAAAGAAACGACTGCAATGACGGTTGGCTCTGCGGGTGTTTTTGCAACAGCCAATGCCCACCCAACCTTGATCCACCCATTTCCGTGATTATTTGTATTTTGGGGGATCCCTTTTTTCGATTCCGTCAGGTCTACCACCACTTATTCTTCCACCTCGATTCTCGCATGGCCTCTAAGAAAAGTTCTCTAGCAATTCATAATTAACAATATTTATTATAATAAAGGAAAAGTAATGACATAAAGAAAAATATTGTTACTGGGTATAAAATAAAAATATTATCTAATAGAACATTGGTATATAAATATATTGGATATAAGTATAAGAATATAAGAATCGGAATATAAATAAGAATATTAAATATAATTTTGATAATAAGTAAATAGAAAAAAAATATCGACCAAAAAAAAAAAATGAAGTTACTTTAAAGAGAACTAGTTAGGTGATCATGGGTGTAAAGCTTCCCATTACATTCAAAAGCTTCGACAAAGCCTCGCTCCGGTTAAGCTCCAAAAGCTCACGAGCGCAATACTCCAAAAAATTACAATTTAACGAAAAAAAAAAAAACCGATTCAATATTAATTATGTGTAAAGCATGTAAGCAATCATGATTGTTGATATATATATTTAATGCAAAAGTGGTCGTTTTGTTCACTTACGTAATTTTTCATCCATGTCCAAAAAAAAGATCTTTCGGCGATGGGAGAACGAACCTGGAAACTTTGCGAGAGAGAGAGCGCACTACGATCACACATACTACTTCACACATAATAAATTTTGACCGCGTTACGTTTTCCTCGAATATTTATGGGGGGGTTAATTTAATTTGATAATTTTAACATTAAATTCTTATATATTTAATTTTTCATTTATTTTCCTTTTTTTTCAATTTAAATATTCATTTTTCTTCTAAGAGACATTACTCAAATTAGGTATTAGTGCCTGCACGGCAAAAGCACGGAGCTGCTGATAATAGGCAAAAGCACTGCGCGGCTGCGCTGCTGCCTCACAGGGTCAACGACCTATACCGAGAACATATGGTATTTTGGTTTGGGCGCAATTCACTTCGAGTTTTTCTCCTTTTTTTTTCTTTCACAGCTTTATAAAAAATAATTAAATTGTTGAAGAACAAATTTTTAGAACCCCATGTGGTGTATAGGTTATGTTGAACGGGGTACCAAAAAACTTTTCGTGTCTGGTTTTAAGCCATGGACAACGTTGATTGTATGGGACGAGAAGGCGTTTAAAAACCACTTTTCACTGGTCACTATTGGGGGTCACTATTTGCTGGGGATGACGATACTCTGCGGCGGCTGCGTGGCAGGTGCTCTCGGTCGGAGGTGAGGGTGCTTGACTGCCTACGGCGAAAGCTTCCCAGCTTTGTGGTGGCCAGCAGAGTGGTGGAGATCAATACAATATTTAAAAATTGTACACCGATCCTTCTCTCGGCACAGGGGACACCGTAGATTCATCCTTCCAGTGTTTCCTCGAAATAAAGGCCAACTTCGGGTCAGGTCAGGCGATTCTATAGGCGGAGATAGCCAACTTCTTCCTCTTTTTTCGGTCGTTGAATCTCGGTACGCCCAAGTACGTCCGTACAGTTGGAACGCCACGAGAAGAGAGACCGACTTTTTTTTGCGGAAATCAGATCTTGCCAGAAAAAATTTTTGTTCCCTTTTGTGGTTTTCAAAATGACAGTGGGAAACAGACAGGGATTGGAATTGTCAACCAAAAGGAATTCGCGAGAAATATCGACTGCTTAGTCGTAATGGCCTCCGCTAGATGGCGTGGTAAAAGCTCAGCTTGCACTATAAACTATATATTATAAATTTTGGCTTAGCATAGTTCCAGGCTGAATTTTAATATTTAAAAAATTTTCCTCAAGAACAAGCGCACTACATATTCCCCCCCACTTAAATCAGGAACTTGGGTGGAACACAACAAAGTGGGATCCGCGCTTGTAATAATTCTGGTCAAGGTTTTATATCCTTCGCATGAAATTTACCTACCAGGCGGCCTTGAAGATCTTCTAATTCGTAGTAGCAGTTTCCTAGTTTCCTTCGTACTCGGGACTTGACAAAGTTTGGTGCCAACTTTGCACTAAATCCTTTCGCAAAATTGCTTTGCTGAAAGTTACGTCTATACTTCTTGTCCGTCCCTATAGGAAATTTGTCTAGTCCGTAAGTTATAAGCTTTAGCATTACGAAAGTGTTGGGCCTGTATAGAATCCTTAGCTTTGCTGCGAATTATGTCGAATGAATCTTCTCGCGAAAATTGGACGCTGCGATCTTCTAGCATCTCTAGGCTACGAAGCAATTTATAGCTTGTTAGCATCAGTTACCATATGTTGTCCAAAGGCAAGCCGATACGGAGAATTATTTATGGCCAAGTGATGGCTAGAGCGCAGTGCACAACAAATGCTACTTAATTTCTCATCCCAATTGCGTTGATCCGGGTCAACATAACTTTTAATCGCCGCGAGAACGGATCTATTCAGCATTGGCTTGGGAGAGTAGAAGGCAGTATAGGTATGAGAGATATTATATTTGTCAAGCAGTGAGTTAAACGTTTGAGATTTGAATTGAACTCCATTGTCAGATACAATGGTTTCTGGGATACCAAAACAGTGGAAAAGCTCTTCTTCCAGATATCTCTTTATTGAATCTGCGGTAAATTTTCGTACCGGCTTCAAAAAATGGAAACTTTGACAGATGGTCTAATACGACAAAGATGCCGATATTGCCTGACCTGCTTCTCGGATATGGTCCTAAAAATCTACAAATAATTTTTGGAAGAATCGAGAAGGCAGTCCCGTATTTCCCATCGGGGGCTTTAAGGTTTGATTTGGATGCTTCGTGGCTTTACAATTATTGGCAATTATATGGCAATTATTGATCATTTTTCTGACATCTGAAACCAAGTTGGGCCAGTAATAAAATCGTCTGAGTCTTTCGAGTGTCTTATTTATTCCACTGTGTGCGCATAGGGGATCCTCATGGGCGGCTTTAGCGCGGTTTCGACAAGGGATGGTGGGATCAAAGCTTCCAGCTGGAATCGTCTGAGATTTTGGCTCCATCGAAATGTTCTGAACGACGAAAGATGCGATCATCTTGAATTTTTAGGTCGGGCAAAGATGAACTATTCAAACGAATCCTATCTTTAATCGCCTGATATTCTGGAGACGTGAATTCTGGAGAATCTGGGTCAACCATCATGCTATTAATAGACAAAGAAGGATAAGTCTTCCGAGTGTATACGGGACAGGGCATCGGGTACTACATTGTCACTGCCTTTTCGGTGTAGGATTTTAAATTCAAATCCCTGCAACTTTAATGACCAACGGGCCAACCGTGAGCTGAGATCAGCCTGCGACATTAGCCACTTTAAGGAGGCATGATCTGTAATGATGGTGAATTCCTGGCCTTCAATGTATGCCCTAAACTTTTACGGCTAACACTGCAGCGTAACACTCTTTTTCCGTAACTGTGTATTGCCTCTGGCACTTGTTAAGTTTTTGGACATAAAGGCAATCGGTACTTCGGCACCAACGTTATTTTTGCATTAACACTGCCCCTACGCCTGTATGACTTGCGTCACAGTGTAATGAGAACGGTATAGAGAAATTTGGGGCTATGTAAAACTGGCGCGGAGCACATTTGTGACTTTAAGGACTCGAAAGCCATCTGAGCATCGTCAGTCCAGACGAACTTGCGCTTAGGTTTCAGAGTATCTGATATGGGTGCACTAATAGCTGCGTAATTGTGAATGAATTTGTGGTACCAGCCCGTCATTCCAAGAAATCGTCGAACTTGTTTCATCGACTGAGGCACAGGAAATCCCTAACGGAAGCTATTTTGTCGGGATCAGTGCGAATATTTCCACAACCAATTACGTGCCCTAAGTATTTAACCTCTTTTCGGCAAAATTTGCTTTTCTCAACATTTATAGTGAGATTGGCAGAAGAAAAGTTGAGAAGCCACAAGAGACAACACTTCCAGATGGCGGTCGAACGTATCCGATATAACTAATAGGTCGTCTAAATATATAAAGATTTCATTTCGTAGATGGGCCGGAACAAGTTTATCCATAGGTCGTGACATGGTGCAGGGAGCGTTGGTAAGACCAAAATGGCATAATCGTGAATTCATATAAAGGACGGCCAGGCACGGTGAAAGCTGTCTTGTCCCTACTACTTGGATCAAGAGGAATTTGCCAAAACGCATCCTTTTAGGTCAATACTTGTGACGAACTCAGCTTTCGGTAATCTACTCAAAATTCCATCTATAAGTGGCATTGGGTAAAAGCATCCTTTACGGTAACTGAGTTTTATTTTTCGACAGTCGATACACAACCTAACTTTCCCCGGTTTCTTTACCAACACGACGGGTGAAGACCACGCGCTGGTTGATTCCTGTATTACGCCAAGATTGATCATGCGGTCTAATTCTGCGTACATTAGCTTTTCAGTTGCGGGTGACACTGCATAGTGGCGTTGCTTGATAGGCTTTGCATCGGCCACCTCTATCGTATGAGTGACAACAGAAGTCTTCCCTAAACCTTGCTTGGAGTACGACGGAAACAGATTTATTACTTCCTGAAGTAATAGTTGTTGAGAGGGAGAAGAGTCATCATTGTGGGGTCTTCCAAAGTTTCAATAATTAGACTTTTTGTCATAAGATGCAACGGTAAAAGGTCAAAAGTTGTCCAAAAATCAATTCCTAGGTAAAGATCACCTGTCAGGAAGGTACAATATAAAAGCAAAGTTCCTTGGATTCCCCTCTGTACGTGACTTTTGTGGAAACTTTACCAATTATACTTTTGGCTTTTCCCGTCTGCAGTTTTACCTTCAGAGAATGGGGTTTATACTTGACCTTACTTCGAAGAACATCGGAAGCGCAATTTCCTCCGATGCAACTAACTGAAGCTCCAGTATCCATTAGACCAACTACTGGTTTACCGAAAAGCATAATCTGAGCATGGGGTTGTAAGTCATGGAGTTTCCAACTACAGAAGATAGCAGTAAACTTCTTTCAAGTCTACATTTTTCTTAAATTCGTTTCTTCGGTGCTGAGATCGGTTTAGAGGGCGTTAAGGTGATCTGCGTATACGCTATTTGATACGTCCGGTATAATAAGGTCAGTATAATGTGGATAGTCATTTATTCGGTATTGGTCGCTTGGTTGACCAGTTTGCGTGCACTTTTCGGTGGTGCACGCGACAACGAGTTTTTTGTACTGGTGGGGCTGCATTTTCTACAACTGGGCTTATACGTATCTGCCCTGCCACAACCGTAGCAGAATATTCTACGTTCTTTCTAGGCATTCTTGATAGCGATGGCCCTTGCCAGCACAATTCCAACAGACGAACTCTACAGCGGAAACCTCAAGATCCTCTTCAGCGGATAATTCGTCATTATCGGTGACAATAGATTCGTCTAATATGGCATTAATTTGGCGGCGTGGTAAAGCACCGGGAGCAGCAAGGGGAAGCTTTGATTTCTTACTGACTGCATGAATATTTCTCGCGTTCGGACAAGGTGACGCAAGGATTTCACAGTCGCAGCCGATTCATACAATATCTCATGCTGAATATCAGCTAAGAGATTTGCTTTCGCAGTGTTCCACTAATGCTGTCTCAGACATAGGTTCGGAAAGTTTGTCTGCCAAGGCGGCAATAGCGCCATAAAATCGTCAAAGGTCTCGTTTGGTCGTTGCTTCCTTAATTCGATCTCCGTTCGGATATTCCTTATCAGTCCTATCGTCCTTAAATTGGGCACGCAAGGCTACACATAAGTCCGTCCAACGGACTTAGGGACACTTTTATGATAGCGCAAAACCATTCGCTGGCGCTCCCATCAAAAAAAGATTACTAGCATATCGAGCTGTTATCGCGAAGTTTCCGTCCAAAGTTTGTTTTGACAATGCCTCAATACGATAAATAAAGTCCTCAATCGACATTGTAATGATACCTTATTTCAGACTGAGGTAAGCCTCAGTTCGTCCAGGGTTCTCTACAAGACTTTTTGTAGATTGCGGGGACTTCAAAACAAAGGCTTGGCCGTGAGACCGAAAGTGGAGCAGGCGTAGGATCTAATTACCGTAGGTAGTTTGGCACTTGGCGATGAACAAGAATTAAACCGTTCGGTGTCGTGCTCGGTGAGGAAAATGCTGACACCAGAGTTTTTGGTGTTTGGTAATAATTGGTTGGGTTTACCTTATTTCCGCTGAGGGTTCGACGAAGAATTGACGACACGTTGTTGGGTTTTGTTTTGATATTATTTAACTGGTTTTATTTGTCGTATAAAATGTCTTGTGGTTTCGTGTATAGTGTTCGCGGAGGTGACGCGACTTAGAATAGGCGATGGACTGCCGTTACTGTTTACGATAGGCGATGGACTGCCGTTACTGTTTACGATAGGCGATGGACTGCCCTGATTGATCGAGGGCTCGGGCCATTTAAGCCCGATCCGGCGGCTGAGTCCGCAAGTCTGGGTGCGGGTTTGGTGTCGGGTTCTCCTCCGCGTGCCACCGACACGGTCATTGCCTCGGATGCACCGAGAAATGAGCTGAGTTCAGGTTGTGGTCATTGGCTCGGTCGTACCGAGGAATGACCTGCGTGGAGTTGTGTAACTCGGGGAAACTGGAGTTGGGTAACTCTTGTGGAAATTATGGCGCGTGTGTCGATTCGGCAGAAATCGATCGGCGCGTGGACTTGGAAATTGTACAGTGTCAGATGTATGGTTTTGTGTTGTTGGTATATAGATGACAACGTAAACTTAGTGCTATTAGTACGAATATGAAATGCAAAGTAACTTAGTGCTATCAGTGTGAATATCTATACGAATGTAACGGTTGTTGTTACCCCCCCTTCTTCCGGGTGGGGCTGCAATTGGCCGCTTTGGTTACCCTGGGTCGGCAAAAGTTTCTTGTCAACGTGTTTTGGCGTTTCTATTGGTGGTCGTCCGGGGGTCGTCGTCGCTGGTGTCGTTTGCTTCCTCAGCAGGGTCGCTGTCCAACGTGTCGTGGTACTCTTTCAGGTCGTTGATATTTGCGACTTTCAGTTTCCGACTTCCCGGTGTTGCAACTTGACGATATTTGTTGACGCGAAACCTTTGACTTTGAATGGCCCATCATATTTTGGGGCCAATTTCGCAGCGAAACCGTCGGCTGCGTTGGAAAGGTGGTGTTGCCTGATCAATACTAGTTGACCCACCGTGGGGCGCCATTGTCGTCGGCGAAGATTGTAGTGACGGATTGTTCTTGACTCGCCCGCTGAATGTTGTTCCGCACTATCGCGAATACTTCTTTTTAGTCGGGTTGCCTTAGTGTGAGCTGTATCCGGAGGGCTTCCTGTCCCTGGGTGTAACTTCGTCGTATAGTGCTCCAGGTAAGCGAGGTTCTCTCCCGTGTAGCAGGAAGGCGGGCTGAATCCAGTTGTTTCCGAGACACTGGAGTTGATTGCTAGTGAGATTTCGGGTACGAGTTCGTCCCATGTGTTTTGATGATCCCTCTACGAATTGTGCAATCATGGTCTTCACTGTCCGATTGGCCCGCTCCGTAGGGTTTTCCTGGGGCAATACGGTGTGGTGTGTTGTAGCTCAACGCCGGCTGTTTGCATAAACAGGCGGAATGAGCGGCTGGTGAACTGTGTTCCATTGTCACAGACGAATCGCTTTGGTACGCCGAAGTGACTTAGAATGCGTTCCCGAAAAGCTAGCTCTAGGGTAGCTGTGGTAGCTTTTCTGGCGGCACTAGTTCGGTCCATTTTGTGAAGGTGTCGAAGAATACCAGAAGCATGGTGTTCCCTCGTTTTGATCGGGGAAGTGGCCCTACGAAGTCGGCGCATAGTGTGGCGAATGGTTCCTCTGCCCTGCGTGTAAGCATCTTACCCACGGGCTTGCGTTGCAGTGCCTTGAACTTTGGCAGCTCAAACAGCTGCGTACGTATTTTCGCACATCGCGATATAGGCCGGGCCAATAGTATCGTTGTGTTATCCGTGTGATGGTTTTCCGAATGCCGAGGTGGCCTGCCGTTGGCTGATCATGGCATTCCTTGAGTACTCTTTGGCGTCGGTCTTTGGGACGCAAAGTTTCCATGACACGTAGTCGTGATCGTCGGATCCGTGGCCCAGATGCCTGTAGAGTTCTCCATTCTCGATGACGTAGTCGGGGTATTTATCGGGTTCCTCTTTGGTTTGCTGAATCCGTCGTGTGAGCCAGGGGCAAGTTGTTGCGTCCTCTTTGATTCTTGCTAGCGTCTCCGGGTTGTCGGGACAGGGCATCGGCGACCACGTTTTGTTTCCCTGCTCTGTAGTGGACGTCGTATTGATACTGTTGGAGTTCCGAGTGCCCACTCGCTATTCTTCCGTGGGGCTTTCCAGAGTGTTCAGCCATTTCAGCGCGAGATGGTCGGTTATAACGTCGAACCGGTATCCTTCTAGGTAGCAGCGTAGTTTTCGGATTGCCCAAATGACGGCGAGGCATTCCTTGTCTGTGGCGGGAGTTTCCCTCGGCCTGGTTCAAGCGTCGGCTGACATAGGCGATGACGCGTTCCTTTCCTTCGATCTCCTGCGTGAGTACGGCGCCTATGCCGAGGTTGCTCTCGCATCGGTTTGTAGTGTGAGAACTTGACGTTGAAATCGGGGCAAGCAAGTACAGGAGCGGTCGTGAGTAGTTCCTTTAGTTGGTCGAAGGCCGCTTGTTGATCTGCAGTCCATGTCCATGTTTGTCCCTTCTTGAGTAGCTGAGACATTGGTTGGACTACTGTAGCAAAAGTTTGGCACAAATCTTCGGTACCATGATGCCATTCCGATGCACTGACGTAGTTCTTTTAGGTTCGTGGGGTGGCTTTTGAGTTCTTTGACGGCGGCAATCTTGTCGGGGTCCGTGTGTGGATACCTTCTTCGCTGATGACGTGACCAAGATATTTGATCCGGTTTTGGAAAAAATGTGCACTTTTCCGCGTTTATCCGCAGATTCGCTTTTCGGAGGCGAGAGAGGACTATTGCCAGGTTGTGTAGGTGGTCCTGAAGTCTCGTCCGACGACGACAATGTCGTCTAAATAGGCGAATGCGTAGGGTTCCATGTCGGCTCCGATCACGGTATCAAGGGCCCGTTGAATGTTGCTGGTGCAGAATGTAATCCGAAGGGCATCACTTTCCATTGATAGAGACCTCTGCCGGGGACCGTGAAGGCGGTGGCTTCTCTGCTTCCGTTGGCCATGGGTATTTGCCAGTATCCGTTTTTTAGATCGAGGGTGGTTATGAAGCGTGCGTTCTGTAGGCGCTCCAAGATGTAGTTGATTCTGGGCAGGGTATGCGTCAGGAATAGAGTGAGTGTTGAGTTGTCGGTAGTCCACGCACATGCGCCATTTTGCCGTTCTTTTTACGTACGAGTACGATGGGGGCGCTGTGTGGGCTTCTGTGAGGGTTCGATGAGACCTTCTTGAATCAATTGGTCGACTTGCTCGTCGATAATCCGCATCATGGCTGGGTTCTTTTGGGTAGTACCTCTGTTTGATGGGTCGATTATCCCTCATGACGATGGTGTGCTCTGCGATGTTGGAGGTCCCGTGGAGATTATTGAACTTTGGGAGTTCCGTGTCCAGAAATTCTTTGATCTGTGGCGCTATGTCCGGCGGCCAGGGATCGGAGATCAGTTCTGGGGTCGGGTTCGGTGAGATCGGGGGTATCGGGGTCCCGTGGCTGGCCTGGGTCTTCTGGGAGGATGGTTGTGTCGAACGCGCTGGGGTGTTCGATCCTACGTGGGTAGTCGCTTATGTGGGCGACGATCGGGGTAGCGTTGGCCGTGAGTGGCGTAGCTTCGTGGGTCTGGCGGTATATCTGGGGGTAATGTCTCCAGATCTACGTATGGCCAGGCGGGTCTCAGTGACGACTCTGTGTTCGCAGCAACGACTTGTTTGGGCGACGAAGATTTCGACGTGGTGTTAGGCATGGCGTGGTGCATGGCGCTAGTGGGCACGTCAGTACGCGGAAGGTACTCCAGTGGGTTGGCGAAAATCGGTGTGGCGTCGGCCGTGGGTACGACAGGGCTGCGGTCGGTGTTTCGGGGGTCATCGGGCTAGATTCCGGTTCCGAGTGGAGAGGTTCTGTGGATATTAGTTCGATGATTGGACCCGACCAGCAAGGGATTTGCGTGGCTGTTTCCCTCGTGGTTTGGTTGTTGCACTGTTGCTGCCGTTTTTCGTTGTTCGGGGCTGGTTGTCGTCGCTGAGGGTGTCCGTGGGTTCACCTTCTCCATGGAGGGTAGGGTGCATGGGTGCGCGGTGGCTGAACTTGGACCTGGGCTTCCTGTGTCGAGCGGGTTCCAGTTCGTTGGGGTTTGTCTCGTGTGTGAGATCCTTGTGGTTGGTTCGGGATGCGTGTGCCCCGTAGTTTGTTTTGATCCTGGGCTTCCTGTGTCGAGCGCCTGGTTCACGTGTGTTGATTCTTGTCTCGTGTGTGAGATCCTCGTGGTGTGTTTGGGATGTGTGTTCCCTGGGTTTGGCTTAGACGCGGGTGCTCCGTAGTGGCCGTGGGATTCGTTCTCCCGTTTGCTTGGTTGCAGTTTACCGGTGCTTGCTTCGATTCGTGTTTTCCGTTGTGGGCCGGTTCTTCGCTTTCGCTGTGGTTGGTTTCGGTGTCGTATTCTTCGTTGCATTATTGGGTGCCGACTTCTTTGGGGTAGGTCGGGGACGTGTGTTCGCTGTGGTTGGTTTCGGTGTCGTATTCTTCGTTGTGATATTGGGGCCGTATTCTTTGTGGTAGGTCGGGGAAGTGTGTTCGCTGTTGACCTAGATTTCTTGTCGCTGGGGTCTGTGAAACTTGTACGTGGTTGGATTGAACTGACGGTGGCGTTGGCGTGAGGTGGCGATCTTGTAGCTTAAACAGCGTTGTGCCGCATTGATCGCCGTTTCGATGGCACATAGGAAGTCCATGCCGACTATAACTTGCTCCAGCATGTTAGGGGAGGACCAGGAGTGGGATTTTGGCCCCTCGTTGATCCAGCTTAATGTGCGCCAGTAGAACTTGTGTGATCTCTGACTGAGCCGTCAGCCAGGCGTATGCGGACGCATGCATCTTGCAGGTTGGAGTTGTTGTTTAGTTGTCGGGCCAGGTTGTCGCTGACGAAACTTCGATGCCCCGGTGTCGATGGTGGCCTCCGTTGTTTGTCCTCCCATTGTCACTGTCGCCACTATTCGGCCGTCGTTCACGTGTAGTGGGCTGCTTAGTCGCGGGTCTGTGGAGCGCCGTTCTCGGCTGATCCCGGTCAGTTGAGGACGCGTGTCGTTTCCCCGACGTGGCTCGGCGGCAGCAGTCGACGGTTCGAGTGCCGCGCTTTCCACATTCCCAGCAGAATAGGATCGAAGCGTTGGTGCAGTCGTAGGCGGCGTGTCCAGCTTGACCACATCGGCGACAGGCTGCGCGTGGGTTGGCAATGGGGGTGGTGATCATTCGGTGGGCGATGTCGTGGTTCGTTGCATTATTTTGATTCGATGACTGTCTGCGCGGTGTGTCGGCTGAATCCCACTGGGGTTCCGAAAGGGGGGGTACGGTAGGACTCACCTTCTCTGCGGTCTGGGTGTCTTGCCGGCCTGGTGTCTCTTGGTGGGGATTCGCATGGGTGCGGAGTCGTTGCGTGTTTCCTCCTCGTGAATAAGCTCGTACTCTGCCGCTAATCGGGTTAGCTGTGACAAGCTTTTTCCAATTCGTCTCGTCGCACGTATAGTTGGAGTCCTGGCAGGGCGTTGTCGTAGATCCTATAGAGTTCTTTAACTGGGTCGTACTCGGCATGGTGCATGAGTAGCCGTATCTCGATGAGATAGTCTTTGAATGGTTCTCCCACCGCTTGCGGCCTCGGATCTGGTCCTCCAATTGTTCGAAATACCTTTGGCGGCAGAAAATACGTCAGAAACTCCTGGCGGGAAATATGCCCAGGAACCACCTGTAGTTGGCTGGTACGGTGCCAGCGACTGGCTCCGGTCGGTGAGTAGTTCGGCCATGCTCCGTGGCAGTTGGTTGGTGTCCACCCGTAGGCGCGTGCGCGTTCCTCGAGTAGTTCCAGAAACGATAGTGGGTCATCTTCTCCGTTGAACTGGATGCCCCATCCGCGGATGCGTTCCGCTGTGCGTGCGACGTGGTTATAGTCGGGCCCGATTATGGGTGCGTCAATCGACGGTATGATTAGCTGTGTAGGCGCACGGGAGGTTTCCATAGTGGGTGGCCTTGGAAGATCGGCGGCTGTGACCGCTGGTGGTCGCGGCGCGGGCTCTGGGGCTGCGGGGACAGTCAAGTTGGCTTTGGGGTCCCATCTTCCGGTGCATGATGGTCCTGGATTAGTGGGCAGCGGGGAATTGTAGCGTCCTGCTGGTTTTGCGTATTGTCTCTCGAGTTTCTGCCAAGCGAGTCCAGGCACCCGGCGGAGTGGTCCGGCGACTAGTGTGGCAAAGTTGTTTGCGCAACTCTTCAACAGTTCCTTCGATTGTCAAATTCGAATTTTGGCGAAGGCCTCCAGCTCATCTCGGCGGCGCTTTTGTAGATCCAGCCGATGCTGACGCCTGATTGGCGACTGGCTCGCTGGTGTGGGAAATCAATGCTCGCGTCGTCTTCGTAGGCTTCCATGGTGATTTTTCGTTTGTGTTGTTTTGTGCACTTTTCACTTTTAATCACTGCGTTTTACTTTCCCGGCACTCGCGACTGGATTCGGGTGGCGAATTTGTTTTACCGGACTTCTACGATTAGCTCTTATATTTCTGTCTCGATGGCCGTGGGTCTTTAATCCACGTAGCCTCGTGTTAAGGTTTCTCTTTAAGTTTCCTTAAAAGTTTCCAGAAGGCTGGCTTTGAAATCTCTTTAAAGTTTCGAAAAGTCCCTGCTCGGGCGCCACTTGTAATGATACCTTATTTCAGACTGAGGTAAGCTCAGTCTGTCAGGGGTTCTCTACAAGACTTTTTTGTAGATTGCTGGGACTTCAAAACAAAGGCTTGGCCGTGAGACCGAAAGTGGAGCAGGCGTAGGATCTAATTACCGTGTAGGTACTTCGCACTTTGGCGATGAACAAGAATGTTAACACCGTTCGGTGTCGTGCTCGGTGAGGAAAAATGCTGACACCAGAGTTTTGGTGTTTGGTAATAATTGGTTGGGTTTACCTTATTTCCGTTGAGGGTTCGACGAAGAATTGACGACACGTTGTTGGGTTTTGTTTTTTGATATTATTTAACTGGTTTTTATTTGTCGTATAAAATGTCTTGTGGTTTCGTGTATAAAAGTTCGCGGGAGGTGACGCGACTTAGAATAGGCGATGGACTGCCGTTACTGTTTACGATAGGCGATGGACTGCCGTTACTGTTTACGATAGGCGATGGACTGCCCTGATTGATCGAGGGCTCGGGCCATTTAAGCCCGATCTGAGTGCTGAGTCCGCAAGTCTGGGTGCGGGTTTGCGTCGGGTTCTCCAGCGCGTGCCACCGACACGGTCATTGCCCTCGGATGCACCGAGAAATGAGCTGAGCCTAGGCTGTGGATTGGCTCCGGTCGTACCGAGGAATGACCTGCGTGGGTTGTGTTCGGAAACTGGGTTGGGTAACTCTTGTGGAAATTATGGCGCGTGTGTCGATTCGGCAGAAATCGATCGGCGCGTGGACTTGGAAATTGTACAGTGTCAGATGTATGGTGTTTGTGTTGTTGGTATACCTGAATGACAACGTAACTTAGTGCTATTAGTACGAATAATATGAAATGCAGTACCTTAGTGCTATCAGTGTGAATATCTCTCTATACGAATGTAACGGTTCGTTACAACATACTAGCCTTTCCTGTAAATCTCAGTTTCAATTAGACATTATCTGGCTAACACGATCTGCACGAAGCGAAGAAGCGGCGGAAACTCCTGGGCCGAGCATTGGCGAGTTTGTCCCAAATTCGAGAGTCCGGGTATAACCGGTGACGAATTATTTCCCGACTGATTAAGCCCCGAAAACTGATATCTGGCCACTCGAGGACAATCGGAAACGTTGTTCCATCGTTTGCTGCTCTATTTCAGCTACAGGCTGCATCCGAGCTGTATTAATGTTTTTGCGAAACGGACGGAGTAATTCGAAGCCCATCAGAGATCGCTTGAACTAACCGATTAGTTTGATCAGCCATGCTGGTCGCCAGCATTCGCGTCTGTTAACATAGCTACTCTAATCGCGTCAGCAATAGACTGCTGAATAGGTGTCTGCCAGTTTGTTGGCTGGTTCTGTTGAGTATTGTCAGAAACTTAGACATATTGGTTTCTCTCTGGTTGGACATCTCTGGAGGGTTTGACACTTCAGTTCTTTTTCTTTTGACTTCTAGTCCGAAGGGACTGAGAAACAGAGGGCATCCGTGAACTGAAGCGCTATTTGGACCACTGGGACTAAGATTCTCAGATGTGATGAAGCAGATATGATATTTAGGTCTTGCTGACACTTTTTGGGACACTGTTTTTATTAGCAACTTTAGAGGTAAAAAACACGCTCTATGAAAGCTATTACCCCACAACTTGCCGATAATAGTTGGGCCTGATAAAACAATTATTTTTCTGTGCAAATCTGACAAGTAAACATCCCCAGTATCCACTGAGAGCCTTCAAATTCCTCTGTACTACGAGATACCACCATTTCGGTACAGGAACCAAATAATATAATAAATATAAAAAATAATAAGAAACGGTAATAAAACAAAAAATATTATATAATGCAAAAAAATACAAAAAAAAAAAGATATATGTAAATATATACAAAAAAAACTTAGAGCCATGCAATCGCCGTTAGGTAAGAATAGAATAAAAAAGACGTATTGCAGTGTTTACAGGGAAGGAAGGGAAAGAACAAGGTAAACCATTTATAGCTGAAATCTGCATCCAAGGCTTAGTTCGCGGCGCGCGATTGATATTTATAATCGTGAATCACTCATCGGCAAAAACTAAGAGGTCAGGATCAGCATTATAGTTTCTTTAATGCGGTGCTGGATCGCAACCTTTAGGTTTAGAAGTCCAAAGTCACCTAGGCTTACTGAATCTTGCGACTGGTAATCTTCTCAGGTTACTAAAGAAAACTAAAAACCAAGAAGAAGGAACAATCTCAGTCAAATTTCTCAATAAAATTTGAAGTATGATGTCGTTTCCAGGGTGCTAGCCACTAGCTTAGTTCGTTTACCACGGAGTATAACCAATAAAAGTTATAACACTTCCAGTGTATCAGAACTTCTACACACTGGTATACCCTAATAAGATACTAGGCCGTGTAGGCCATGTTTAGCTTACACGGATCCAAAGTATCCATTGGATAGCTAAGACACGCAAATCGAAATATATGGACAACCGGTCTAGCAAAAGTTTTAAGGTAAGGTGTTACATATGACCAAGGTGTTTGTTTATAATCGGGCAGGCCGGATCGGGCCCCACGTTAGCGCCATTAATAAGATAAATGTATGGCGCTACCTGCAACGCTAGTTGCGCTGTAGCGGTGCCACTCGAGCTGGTCTGGGTGTATACTATAAGGGTGCACGCGCTGGCTCCGGCTGTATTATCGGTAGTAGGAGTGGGTTCCGATATTCCTTATAGATACGCCGTGCTCGCTGTATGGCAAAATCTATTATTTACGGCACGCACTTTTAAGTAAAACCTTTTGACCAATATGGCAATTAGGAACAACTTAGGGAACGTAAACCAAAAGAAAAGAAGGGAAAAGAAACGACTGCAATGACGGTTGGCTCTGCGGGGTGTTTTTTGCAACAGCCAATGCCCACCCAACCTTGATCCACCCATTTCCGAGATTATTTGTATTTTGGGGATCCCTTTTTTGATTCCGTCAGGTCTACCACCACTTATTCTTTCCACCTCGATTCGCATGGCTCCTAATAAAAAGATCTCTAGCAACGGTACTAACAATATTTATTATAATAAAAGAAAAAAGTAATGACATAAAGAAAAAATATTGTTACTGGTATAAAAACAAAAATATTATCTAATAGAACATTGGTATATAAATAAATATATTGGATATAAGTATAAGAATATAAGAATCGGAATATAAATAAGAATATTAAATATAATTTGATAATAAGTAAATAGAAAAAAAAATATCGACAAAAAAATGAAGTTACCTTTAAAGAGAACTAGTTAGGTGATCATGGGTGTAAAGCTCCCATTACATTCAAAAGCTTGATAAAGCCTCGCCCGGTTAAGCCCAAAAGCTCACGAGCGCAATACTCCAAAAATAAATTTAACGAAAAAAAAAACCGATTCAATATTAATTATGCGTGTAAGCATGTAAGCAATCATGATTGTTGATATATATATTTAATGCAAAAGTGGTCGTTTTGTTCACTTACGTAAATTTTCATCCATGTCCAAAAGATCTTTCGGCGATGGGAGAACGAACCTGAAACTTTGCGAGAGAGAGAGCGCACTACGATCACACACATACTACTTCACACATAATAAATTTTGACCGCGTTATTTGAATATTTATATGGGGGTTAATTTAATTTGATAATTTTAACATTAAATTCTTATATATTTAATTATACCCGTACTGAATTTTGCAGGGTATATTGTACATATTTGTGGTAAACTTACGTGTTTTGTGGTAGTCGGAAAGGGGGCGTTTGATAAACACTTTAGAACCTATCTTAGGGCTGAGGTAGTGGCTCAGTCTGTCCAAGATTCTTCTACAAGAAATTTGTAAATCGCTGGGAACTTCTTAAGCTGGATTCTCGATCAACATCAATAGCCGAGTCGATATAGCCATGTCCGTCCGTCCGTCTGTCCTTCTGTCAGACCGTCTTGTTTGTCGCCAATACTGCTCGAGAGAGCTACTTCACTTCCGACTCCATGAAGGGCGCTTATCTGTGGTGTCCACAATTCGGAAGGTAACAGAAAACGAAAAAATATGAATCATAGAGAAAGCCCATACATCAGAAGTCTGAATCTAAATTGTATGGTATCATTGGTATAGTCACAATGGAGAAAAAGCATTAGCGGTGCAGTCGTAGGCGGCGTGTGGCACCGACCACACGGCGACAGGCTACTCCTGCGGTCTGGTAGTTGCCGGCCTGGTGTATCGTGATGGGATCTCATGGGTGCGGGGTCGTTGCGCGTGTTTCCTCTCGTGAATAAAGCTCGTACTCTGCCGCTAATCGGGTTATGTGACAAACAAAACAAAGTTCGTCTTTGAAGATAGGCATAAAAAGGTTGCAGTATGGCGGGGCGTTGTCGTAGATCCTATAGAGTTCATGAATCTGGTTCGTACTCGGCATGGTGCATTATAGCCGTATCTGATAGAATGAGTCTTCAGCAGCGAGCATTCAGCCCACCGCTACCCCTTGAAGAACCTCGTTTTATAGAAAAGTAAAAATTGTTTGTGAAAAACTTTCATGCCTTGGCGGCTTGAGATACGTCAAATACGCGTTCCTGGCCTAAATATACCGGGAACTAATTTGTAGTTTTGCTGCGTGCCAGCGACTGGCTCTCGGTCTTCGTCTTCGGCTCATGTTCGGGCAGTTGGTTGAGGGTGTCTTTATGATGGGCGCGTGCGCGTTCCTAAGACCCTATGTTTAGAGCGATGGTGGGTCATCTTCTCATTTTTAGTCTGGATGCCCCATCCGCGGATGCGGTTTCCGCCGTGCGTAACCCGTGGTTATATTTTCGGGGCTTTATTATAAAATAAAATGAAATACATAAAATTGTAATTCTCTGTATGTGGGCGCACTAAAAGTGTTTCCAAACTACAATGGCTAAAAACGATTAATAGCTTAACATTTGGTGACCCCGACGTGATTGTGCAATACCAATTGATCAGTACGTACAAACTACATTTAGGGGTCCCATCTTCCGCGTTTTCGTTTTCCTGGATTAGGCGCCTGTACATGCCTGATCGACCGCGGGCTCGGCATTTAAGCCAAATCAAGTCATCCGCCCTGCAAAGTCTGGGTGCTGGGTGGGTGTTGCTTATTACGCGCTTTGCCGACACTTGTTTGCCTCGGATGCACCGAAAATGTTTTCAGAGCGGCTAGGCCGTGGATGGTCATTGGCTCGGAGTTACCAGGAGCTAAAACATGGTGCTGTGAGGATGAAGTTAACGGAACCTGTGAAAAGCTGTCTGGAGTTGTGTAACTCAAAGGGAAGATGAGGCGCGTGTCTGCGATTCTTACAAACCGATCGGGTGTGACTTGGAGCAGTTTGAAGCTGATCGCGCAATTTGGAGACAATTGAACTGCAGCAAAGATTCACAGTGCACTAGGCGACAGTTTTGAAATGCTTGCTGCTCTCAGTTTCGATTCGGCGTGAAATCGATAGGATTAGTGGGTGTATGCCTCTGCATTCTACGGTTGCTGACCAAATTTAACTTCTGGTTTTGCTGGTTCTAGTTTAACGCTCATATTCAGGCACCCGCAGGCGTTAGAACATCCGGCAGATCGCAGGATGCAATTTTGTGCAGGTGCTGCTGCGTTAACTCTGATCCAGCGACTCATGCCAAGTGGGGGAACGTTTAGAGGATGCTGCAGCTTTCGTCAACCTGATTCCGTCATGGGAGTCTATGGCCTCATTTTTTTTTTTTGAGCAGATACCACGGGACGTTGGAAACCGTGGATTTTGCTAAGTGGCAACCTATGCGCCGAGCTGTCAGGTGGGTAGGGTAGAAAACCTAACATTTCTAAATCTACACTTGTTGCCTTTAATCAAACTATATCAGGTTGCGTGCTGTGCAATGACAGCGCTCACGAAATAAATCATTGTCCCTATATCATATCATATCATATGTTCATATCACTGTCCCCTCAAAATGGCCATAAAGAAGCCAAGAAATTTTCTTTATGCCTCCGAAATCCCGTACCTGTGGGCGTAGGCACCACATTCCTCCTGAAGCGTCCACATCTTCTGCACTTATTGCCCAGGGTCTCAGTTATGATGTCGTTCTGCTAGCCACGGCAACTGGCGATGAAATCGTTCCGAGTTTTATTCCTGCGGAGCGTTGCTTGACTTCGGCTCGCAGCTCCATGTGATAACCTCGTTTTGAAAAATCAGTTTCAGCTTCGAAAATAAAATCATCGACGTCAGTATCAGGAATAGGTGACTCTACCTTTCACGGATGGAGTTTCAGTCAACGTTAGCCTGCACTCGGTCATCGGAATACTCAACTCTCATCACCGCTGTCATAACCTCTAGCATAACCGATCGGCAGCCTAGCTTTGGAATAGACACTCGCAACTGGAATATTCCATCAAACCTGCCACTAGCTGATCCAGAGTTTCATATCCAGAGATTTTAGGAGGTGGAAAATTGCACCGGAGGTTATAGTAAAGTCTTCCAAAGAAGAGCTGATTGTGAAGCTCACTTTGTTCAGCATTTCCGCCGATTGCAAACCGGCGGTTATTGTGTTCGGCTGCCAGCAAAATACAAACTGGATCTCAAGGCGGAATCGTATCATGAAGCGCTGCACCCGGAGTTCTTCTGTCTGAACGGAAGCTTGATCGCTGTCATCCCTGATGTAAAGTCTCTGTATGCTGCCTTCATAAATGAGTACCTTTGACCTAGGCCACATGTCACTTCGTTTCCTGCTGGTCAATCAACGTTCGTCGATATTTTTGCCTCATCGCATTGCGTCACGAAAGAGGTTAGCTCTACAACCAAGCTTCGATGGTCGTTTTCACGGATTTGCATCAACTTCATCTGGCTAATTTTTAAACGACGTTTTAATGTCCACGGCCCGTAATCCAAACCGCTTTCGGATCATATGCAGTTGCGATTACAGGGATATTTGCAAGATGATGTGTTGGGGTTTCACCCGAGGATAGCGGCGGTTGTGCGTATTCTGTGGACGAATTCCATGGAAGAGGAGTTGCGTGTGTTTAAGCTGGACACCGTTAAGTATGGGGGCGAAGCCTCGCCTTTATAGGTCTCTCAGGAAGACTGTCCGCATTCGTGAGCAAACTACCGGAATTTTGTCTAAAGGCCGAAGTTCTGACTGAGGGGAAATGGTGTTAAAAACGTCCCCTGCTGTGCTTAATGGAGTTCCTGAGGAGGGGACAAGGAAACATATTTGGAAGTTCGATGGCAGTGGATTTACCAAAACATTGGGAGACTTGGGGATCCAGTGTCTGATAAACTTTTATTCTCTTTTTCGGCTCTACATTCGTCTTCGCATCCCCTGTAGGCGTCCTGTCTTGTCAACAATAATAGCGCGGTTCTACGACCACCCTTGACTAGCTTGAACCTGTCATTTACTAATACTTAAAAATACTTTCTCCAGCAGTTGTGCAAGGAGAAGTTGTCCTGGGATAAAGCTTGCCATCCATACTGAAGCATTGAAGCTTGCTGGAGAGCATTGAAGCTTTGTATTTGTATCAAAGGGTCAGCGGTCCACCAGTCACTTGCTTTGTACAAAATCTCATTGTTGCTCCATAAAAGACACTCACTGTACCAAAGCTGGAGCTTTGTGGAGCGGAGTTGCGTTAGGCTCATGTCTGGGGAGATAGCTGGAACGAAATTTTCAAAGGAAGGTGTTACTGTTGGTGTGATTCGTCGGTTGCGCACTCTTGGATTCGAGGAGCCGTCCAGATTCACCGTATTTGTCGCAAATAGAGTGGCAAACGAACGGAATTGACTGCAAAATGGAGTGGCATGATGTTCCCACAGCTTTGAACCCGGCTGACATTCTCTCGAGAGGCTCTACCACCAGTAGAGTTTCTTTGTGACTCTATTGATGACGGGCACCCACGGTGTTACCCGGATAGGCCAACCATGGAGCTTCATCGGAAGGTTTTGCTGGTAAAAATCGTCCTACGTGGATATTGTAGCTGATTCCAAGTATGCGAACTCTTTTGCTTTGCAACGCGTGTTTGATACATTTACAAATTTGTCAACCGATTCGGCACACCGACTCATCAATACCGGATATTGAACATGGAGCTCAGTTGTTGGAGCGGCTAGTTCAGCGTACGGAGCTATGGGAAGACATGAAATCACTGCGGCCCAAGGGAGTGGTCTCCCTCATCCAGTTCACTCTGTATCAGCGATTCAACCTTTCATTGATAATTTTGACTTCTTAGAGTTGATGGTCGCCCAAAGAACTCTTCGTTGGATTTTAATGGCCGTCATCCCATCATTTGCCCAGCACATCCGCTAACTCTTTCAATAATTGCTCACTTTCACGGTGAACGGAATCTGCACGCTGACCCTCGATCTCGCTTGGATTAATCCGATCCCAATATCGGCCTATTTGGGGAAGACGGTAACCAAGGCAGTAAATAAGTGCGTAAGATGCGTTCGAATTAAGCCAGAATATTGAGCATATCATGGCAGATCTTTCCGAAGGAGCGGCTCGACGGTTCTCATGCTTTGAGATCACAGGCGTAGATTTGTGGCCCCTTTTTTCTAAAGCCGGAAGCACGCAACAAGGCTTCAATCAAATGCTATGTCTGCGTTTTCTTACTTACTTTTGCAACTTATGCTGTTCATTTGGAGCTGATCAAGGATCTATTTATAGTCTTTTTATGCAGGGCTTAAAGCGGTTCATATGCACCAGTGTAGCATGTCACCTGCAACGCTAGTTGCCAGCGGTGCCACTCGAGCTGGTCTGGGGTGTATACTATAAGGGTGCACGCGCTGGCTCCGGCTGTATGGATCGGTAGTAGGAGTGGGTTCCGATATTGCCTTATAGATACGTGCTCGCTGTTTGGGCAAAAATCTTATTATTTATTATCGCGCGTACCTTTGCTAAAACCTTTTGACCAATATGAAGGGATAGGGGAACAACTTAGGAACGGGAACTTAAAGAAAGAAGGGAAAAAGAAACGACTGCAATGACGGTTGGTTCTTGCGGGTGTTTTTGCAACAGCCAATGCCCACCCAACCTTGATCCACCCATTTCCGTGATTATTTGTATTTTGGGGATCCCTTTTTCGATTCCGTCAGGTCTACCACCACTTATTCTTCCACCTCGATTCTCGCATGGCTCCTAAGAAAAGTTCTCTAGCAATTCATAATTAACAATATTTATTATAATAAAAGGAAAAGTAATGACATAAAAGAAAAAATATTGTTACTGGGTATAAAAAAATAAAAATATTATCTAATAGAACATTGGTATATAAATATATTGGATATAAGTATAAGAATATAAGAATCGGAATATAAATAAGAATATTAAATATAATTTTGATAATAAGTAAATAGAAAAAATATCGAAAAAAAAATGAAGTTACTTTAAAGAGAACTAGTTAGGTGATCATGGGTGTAAAGCTTCCCATTACATTCAAAAGCTTCGACAAAGCCTCGCTCCGGTTAAGCTCCAAAAGCTCACGAGCGCAATACTCCAAAAAAAAACAATTTAACGAAAAAAAAACCGATTCAATATTAATTATGTGTAAGCATGTAAGCAATCATGAGATTGTTGATATATATATTTAATGCAAAAAGTGGTCGTTTTGTTCACTTACGTAATTTTTCATCCATGTCCAAAAGATCTTTCGGCGATGGGAGAACGAACCTGGAAAACTTTGCGAGAGAGAGAGCGCACTACGATCACACATACTACTTCACACATAATAAATTTTGACCGCGTTACGTTTTCCTCGAATATTTATGGGGGTTAATTTAATTTGATAATTTTAACATTAAATTCTTATATATTTAATTTTTCATTTATTTTTTTTTCAATTTAAATATTCATTTTTCTTCTAAGAGACATTATTCAAATTAGGTATTAGTGCCTGCACGGCAAAAAGCACGGAGCTGCTGATAATAGGCAAAAGCACTGCGCGGCTGCGCTGTTGCCTCACAGGGTCAACGACCTATACCGAGAACATATGGTATTTTTGGTTTGGGCGCAATTCACTTCGAGTTTTTGTCCCTTTTTTTTTTTTCACAGCTTTATAAAAAATAATTAAATTGTTGAAGAACAAATTTTAGAACCCCATGTGGTGTATAGGTTATGTTGAACGGGGTACCAAAAAAAAAACTTTTCGTGTCTGGTTTTAAGCCATGGACAACGTTGATTCACGTGGGACGAGAAGGCGTTGAAAACCACTTTCACTGGTCACTATTGGGGGTCACTATTTGCTGGGGATGACGATACTCTGCGGCGGCTGCGTGGCAGGTGCTCTCGGTCGGAGGTGAGGGTGCTTGACTGCCTACGGCGAAAGCTTCCCAGCTTTGTGGTGGCCAGCAGAGTGGTGGAGATCAATACAATATTTAAAAATTGTACACCGATCCTTCTCTCGGCACAGGGGACACCGTAGATTCATCCTTCCAGTGTTTCCTCGAAATAAAGGCCAACTTCGGGTCAGGTCAGGCGATTCTATAGGCGGAGATAGCCAAATTCTTCCCTCTTTTTCGGTCGTTGAATCTCGGTACGCCCAAGTACGTCCGTACAGTTGGAACGCCACGAGAAGAGAGACCGACTTTCTTTTTGCGGAAATCAGATCTTGCCAGAAAATTTTTGTTCCCTTTGTGGTTTTCAAAATGACAGTGGGAAACAGACAGGGATTGGAATTGTCAACCAAAAAGGAATTCGCGAGAAATATCGACTGCTTAGTCGTAATGGCCTCCGCTAGATGGCGTGGTAAAAGCTCAGCTTGCACTATAAACTATATATTATAAATTTTGGCTTAGCATAGTTCCAGGCTGAATTTTAATATTTAAAAAATTTTCCTCAAGAACAAGCGCACTACATATTCCCCCACTTAAATCACACTGGGGTGGAACACAACAAAGTGGGATCCGCGCTTGTAATAATTCTGGTCAAGGTTTTATATCCTTCGCATGAAATTTACCTACCAGGCGGCCTTGAAGATCTTCTAATTCGTAGTAGCAGTTTCCTAGTTTCCTTCTGTACTCGGGACTTGACAAAAGTTTGGTGCCAACTTTGTGACTAAATCCTTTCGCAAAATTGCTTTTGCTGAAAGTTACGTCTATATACTTCTTGTCCGTCCCTATAGGAAATTTGTCTAGTCCGTAAGTTATAAGCTTTTTAGCATTACGAAAGTGTTGGGCCTGTATAGAATCCTTTAGCTTTGCTGCGAATTATGTCGAATGAATCTTCTCGAAAATTGACGCTGCGATCTTCTAGCATCTCTAGGCTACGAAGCAATTTATAGCTACTAGCATCAGTTACCATATGTTGTCCAAAGGCAAGCCGATACGGAGAGAATTATTTATGGCCAAGTGATGGCTAGAGCGCAGTGCACAACAAATGCTACTTAATTTCATCCCAATTGCGTTGATCCGGGTCAACATAACTTTTTAATCGCCGCGAGAACGGATCTATTCAGCATTGGCTTGGGGAGAGTAGAAGGCAGTATAGGTATGAGAGATATTATATTTGTCAAGCAGTGAGTTAAACGTTTGAGATTTGAATTGAACCCATTGTCAGATACAATGGTTTCTGGGATACCAAAACAGTGGAAAAGCTCTTCTTCCAGATATCTCTTTATTGAATCTGCGGTAAATTTTCGTACCGGCTTCAAAAATGGAAACTTTGACAGATGGTCTAATACGACAAAAGATGCCGATATTGCCTGACCTGCTTCGGATATGGTCCTAAAAAATCTACAAATAATTTTGGAAGAATCGAGAAGGCAGTCCCGTATTTCCCATCGGGGGCTTTAAGGTTTGATTTGATGCTTCGTATTTTACAATTATTGGCAATTATATGGCAATTATTGATCATTTTTCTGACATCTGAAACCAAGTTGGGCCAGTAATAAAATCGTCTGAGTCTTTCGAGTGTCTTATTTATTCCACTGTGTGCGCATAGGGGATCCTCATGGGCGGCTTTAGCGCGGTTTCGACAAGGGATGGTGGGATCCAAAGCTTCCAGCTGGAATCGTCTGAGATTTTGGCTCCATCGAAATGTTCTGAACGACGAAAGATGCGATCATCTTGAATTTTAGGTCGGGCAAAGATGAACTATTCAAACGAATCCTATCTTTAATCGCCTGATATTCTGAGACGTGAATTTGAGAATCTGGGTCAACCATCATGCTATTAATAGACAAGAAGGATAAGTCTTCCGGAGTGTATACGGGACAGGGCATCGGGTACTACATTGTCACTGCCTTTTCGGTGTAGGATTTTAAATTCAAATCCCTGCAACTTTAATGACCAACGGGCCAACCGTGAGCTGAGATCAGCCTGCGACATTAGCCAATTTTAAGGAGGCATGATCTGTAATGATGGTGAATTCCTGGCCTTCAATGTATGCCCTAAACTTTTACGGCTAACACTGCAGCGTAACACTTTTCCGTAACTGTGTATTGCCTCTGGCACTTGTTAAGTTTTTGGACATAAAGGCAATCGGTACTTCGGCACCAACGTTATTTTTGCATTAACACTGCCCCTACGCCTGTATGACTTGCGTCACAGTGTAATGAGAACGGTATAGAGAAATTTGGGCTATGTAAAACTGGCGCGGAGCACATTTAGACTTTAAGGACTCGAAAGCCATCTGAGCATCGTCAGTCCAGACGAACTTGCGCTTAGGTTTCAGAGTATCTGATATGGGTGCACTAATAGCTGCGTAATTGTGAATGAATTTGTGGTACCAGCCCGTCATTCCAAGAAATCGTCGAACTTGTTTCATCGACTGAGGCACAGGAAATCCCTAACGGAAGCTATTTTGTCGGGATCAGTGCGAATATTTCCACAACCACCATGTGCCCTAAGTATTTAACCTCTTTCGGCAAAATTTGCTTTTCTCAACATTTATAGTGAGATTGGCAGAAGAAAGTTGAGAAGCCACAAGAGACAACACTTCCAGATGGCGGTCGAACGTATCCGATATAACTAATAGGTCGTCTAAATATATAAAGATTTCATTTCGTAGATGGGCCGGAACAAGTTTATCCATAGGTCGTGACATGGTGCAGGGAGCGTTGGTAAGACCAAATGGCATAACTGTGAATTCATATAAAGGACGGCCAGGCACGGTGAAAGCTGTCTTGTCCCTACTACTTGATCAAGAGGAATTTGCCAAAACGCATCCTTTAGGTCAATACTTGTGACGAACTCAGCTGGTAATCTACCAAAAATTCCATCTATAAGTGGCATTGCAAGCATCCTTTACGGTAACTGAGTTTATTTTTTCGACAGTCGATACACAACCTAACTTTCCCCGGTTTCTTTACCAACACGACGGGTGAAGACCACGCGCTGGTTGATTCCTGTATTACGCCAAGATTGATCATGCGGTCTACCCTGCGTACATTAGCTTTTCAGTTGCGGGTGACACTGCATAGTGGCGTTGCTTGATAGGCTTTGCATCGGCCACCTCTATCGTATGAGTGACAACAGAAGTCTTCCCCTAAACCTTGCTTGGAGTACGACGGAAACAGATTTATTACTTCCTGAAGTAATAGTTGTTGAGAAGGAGAAGAGTCATCATTGTGGGGTCTTCCAAAGTTTCAATAATTAGACTTTTGTCATAAGATGCAACGGTAAAAGGTCAAAAGTTGTCCAAAAATCAATTCCTAGGTAAAGATCACCTGTCAGGAAGGTACAATATAAAAGCAAAGTTCCTTTGATTCCCCTCTGTACGTGACTTTTGTGGAAACTTTACCAATTATACTTTGGCTTTTCCCGTCTGCAGTTTTTACCTTCAGAGAAAGGGGTTTATACTTGACCTTATTTCGAAGAAATCGGAAGCGCAATTTCCTCCGATGCAACTAACTGAAGCTCCAGTATCCATTAGACCAACTACTGGTTTACCGAAAAGCATAATCTGAGCATGGGGTCGTAAGTCATGGGAGTTTCCAACTACAGAAGATAGCAGTAAACTTCTTTCAAGTCTACATTTTTTCTAAATTCGTTTCTTCGGTGCTGAGATCGGTTTAGAGGGCGAGCAAGGTGATCCGCGTATACGCTATTTGATACGTCCGGTATAATAAGGTCAGTATAATGGATAGTCATTTATTCGGTATTGGTCGCTTGGTTGACCAGTTTGCGTGCACTTTTCGGTGGTGCACGCGACAACGAGTTTTTTGTACTGGTGGGGCTGCATTTTCTACAACTGGGCTTATACGTATCTGCCCTGCCACAACCGTAGCAGAATATTCTACGTTCTTCTAGGCATTCTTGATAGCGATGGCCCCTTGCCAGCACAATTCCAACAGACGAACTCTACAGCGGAAACCTCAAGATCCTCTTCAGCGGATAATTCGTCATTATCGGTGACAATAGATTCGTCCAATATGGCATTAATTTGGCGGCGTGGTAAAGCACCGGGAGCAGCAAGGGGAAGCTTTGATTTCGCTACTGACTGCATGAATATTTCGCGTTCGGACAAGGTGACGCAAGGATTTCACAGTCGCAGCCGATTCATACAATATCTCATGCTGAATATCAGCTAAGAGATTTGCTCGCAGTGTTCCACTAATGCTGTCTCAGACATAGGTTCGGAAAAGTTTGTTCGCCAAGGCGGCAATAGCGCCATAAAAAAATCGTCAAAGGTCTCGTTTGGTCGTTGCTTCCTTTAATTGATCTCCGTTCGATATTCCTATCAGTCCTATCGTCCTTAAATTGGCCACGCAAGGCTACACATAAGTCCGTCCAACGGACTTCAGGGACACTTTTATGATAGCGCCAAAACCATTCGCTGGCGCTCCCATCAAAAAACAGATTACCAGCATATCGAGCTGTTATCGCGAAGTTTCCGTCCAAAAGTTTGTTTTGACAATGCCTCAATATGATAAATAAAGTCCTCAATCGACATTGTAATGATAGCCTTATTTCAGACTGAGGTAAGCTCAGCCCGTCCAGGGTTCTCTACAAGACTTTTGTAGATTGCTGGGACTTCAAAACAAAGGCTTGGCCGTGAGACCGAAAGTGGAGCAGGCGTAGGATCTAATTACCGTGTAGGTACTTCTGCACTTGGCGATGAACAAGAAAGTTAACACCGTTCGGTGTCGTGCTCGGTGAGGAAAATGCTGACACCAGAGTTTTTGGTGTTTGTAATAATTGGTTGGGTTTACCTTATTTCCGTTGAGGGTTCGACGAAGAATTGACGACACGTTGTTGGGTTTTGTTTTGATATTATTTAACTGGTTTTTATTTGTCGTATAAATGTCTTGTGGTTTCGTGTATAGTGTTCGCGGAGGTGACGCGACTTAGAATAGGCGATGGACTGCCGTTACTGTTTACGATAGGCGATGGACTGCCGTTACTGTTTACGATAGGCGATGGACTGCCCTGATTGATCGAGGGCTGGGCCATTTAAGCCCGATCTCGAGTGCTGAGTCCGCAAGTCTGGGTGCGGGTTTGCGCGTCGGGTTTCCAGCGCGTGCCACCGACACGGTCATTGCCCGGATGCACCGAGAAATGAGCTGAGTTCAGGCTGTGGTCATTGGCCTGGTCGTACCGAGGAATGACCTGCGTGGAGTTGTGTAACTCGGGGAAACTGGAGTTGGGTAACCTTTTGGAAATTATGGCGCGTGTGTCGATTCGGCAGAAATCGATCGGCGCGTGGGACTTGGAAATTGTACAGTGTCAGATGTATGGTGTTTGTGTTGTTGGTATATAGATGACAACGTAACTTAGTGCTATTAGTACGAATATGAAATGCAAAGTAACTTAGTGCTATCAGTGTGAATATCTATACGAATGTAACGGTTCGTTACACCCCCCTTCCGGGTGGGGTTGCAATTGGCCGCTTTGGTTACCCTGGGTCGGCAAAAGTTTCTGTCAACGTGTTTTGGCGTTTCTATTGGTGGTCGTCCGGGGGTCGTTGTGATCGCTGGTGTCGTTTGCTTCCTCAGCAGGGTCGCTGTCCAACGTGTCGTGGTACAATTTTCAGGTCGTTGATATTTGCGACTTTCAGTTTCCGACTCCCGGGTGTTGCAACTTGACGATATTTGTTGACGCGAAACCTTTGACTTTGAATGGCCCATCATATTTTGGGGCCAATTTCGCAGCGAAGCCGTCGGCTGCGTTGGAAAGGTGGTGTTGCCTGATCAATACTAGTTGACCCCACCGTGGGGCGCCATTGTCGTCGGCGAAGATTGTAGTGACGGATTGTTCTTGACTCGCCCGCTGAATGTTGTTCCGCACTATCGCGAATACTTCTTTTAGTCGGGTTGCCTTAGTGTGAGCTGTAATCCGGAGGCTTCCTGTCCCTGGTGTAACTTCGTCGTATAGTGCTCCAGGTAAGCGAGGTTCTCTCCCGTGTAGCAGGAAGGCGGGGCTGAATCCAGTTGTTTCCGAGACACTGGAGTTGATTGCTAGTGAGATTTCGGGTACGAGTTCGTCCCATGTGTTTTGATGATCCTCCACGAATTGTGCAATCATGGTCTTCACTGTCCGATTGGCCCGCTCCGTAGGGTTTTCCTGGGGGCAATACGGTGCGGTGTGTTTAGATCAACGCCGGCTGTTTGCATAAACAGGCGGAATGAGCGGCTGGTGAACTGTGTTCCATTGTCACAGACGAATCGCTTTGGTACGCCGAAGTGACTTAGAATGCGTTCCCGAAAAGCTAGCTCTAGGGTAGCTGTGGTAGCTTTTTTATGGCACTAGTTCGGTCCATTTTGTGAAGGTGTCGAAGAATACCAGAAGCATGGTGTTCCCCTCGTTTTGATCGGGGAAGTGGCCCTACGAAGTCGGCGCATAGTGTGGCGAATGGTTCCTCTGCCCTGCGTGTAAGCATCTTACCCACGGGCTTGCGTTGCAGTGCCTTGAACTTTGGCAGCTCAAACAGCTGCGTACGTATTTTCGCACACGCGATATAGGCCGGGCCAATAGTATCGTTGTGTTATCCGTGTGATGGTTTTCCGAATGCCGAGGTGGCCTGCCGTTGGCTGATCATGGCATTTTTGAGTACCCTTTTGGCGTCGGTCTTTGGGACGCAAAGTTTCCATGACACGTAGTCGCGGATCGTCGGATCCGTGGCCCAGATGCCTGTAGAGTTCTCCATTCTCGATGACGTAGTCGGGGTATTTATCGGGTTCCTCTTTGGTTTGCTGAATCCGTCGTGAGCCAGGGGCAAGATGTTGCGTCCTCTTTGATTCTTGCTAGCGTCTCCAAGGGTTGTCGGGACAGGGCATCGGCGACCACGTTTTGTTTTCCTGCTCTGTAGTGGACGTCGTATTGATACTGTTGAGAGTTCGGAGTGCCCACCTCGCTATTCTTCCGTAGGGCTTTCCAGAGTGTTCAGCCATTTCAGCGCGAGATGGTCGGTTATAACGTCGAACCGGTATCCTTCTAGGTAGCAGCGTAGTTTTCGATTGCCCAAATGACGGCGAGGCATTCCTTGTCTGTGGCGGAGTAGTTCCCCTCGGCCTGGTTCAAGCGTCGGCTGACATAGGCGATGACGCGTTCCTTTCCTTCGATCTCCTGCGTGAGTACGGCGCCTATGCCGAGGTTGCTCGCATCGGTTTGTAGTGAGAACTTGACGTTGAAATCGGGGCAAAGCAAGTACAGGAGCGGTCGTGAGTAGTTCCTTTAGTTGGTCGAAGGCCGCTTGTTGATCTGCAGTCCATGTCCATGTTTGTCCCTTCTTGAGTAGCTGAGACATTGGTTGGACTACTGTAGCAAAAGTTTGGCACAAATCTTCGGTACCATGATGCCATTCCGATGCACTGACGTAGTTCTTTAGGTTCGTGGGTGGCTTGAGTTCTTTTGACGGCGGCAATCTTGTCGGGGTCCGTGTGGATACCTTCGCTGATGACGTGACCAAGATATTTGATCCGGTTTTGGAAAAATGTGCACTTTTCCGCGTTTATCCGCAGATTCGCTTTTCGGAGGCGAGAGGACTATTGCCAGGTTGTGTAGGTGGTCCTGAAGTTCGTCCGACGACGACAATGTCGTCTAAATAGGCGAATGCGTAGGGTTCCATGTCGGCTCCGATCACGGTATCAAGGGCCCGTTGGAATGTTGCTGGTGCAGAATGTAATCCGAAGGGCATCACTTTCCATTGATAGAGACCCTGCCGGGGACCGTGAAGGCGGTGGCTTCTCTGCTTCCGTTGGCCATGGGTATTTGCCAGTATCCGTTCTTTAGATCGAGGGTGGTTATGAAGCGTGCGTTCTGTAGGCGCCCAAGATGTAGTTGATTCTGGGCAGTGGGTATGCGTCAGGAATAGAGTGAGTGTTGAGTTGTCGGTAGTCCACGCACATGCGCCATTTGCCGTTCTTTTACGTACGAGTACGATGGGGGCGCTGTGTGGGCTTCGTGAGGGTTCGATGAGACCTTCTTGAATCAATTGGTCGACTTGCTCGTCGATAATCCGCATCATGGCTGGGTTCTTTTGGGTAGTACCTCTGTTTGATGGGTCGATTATCCCTCATGACGATGGTGTGCTCTGCGATGTTGGAGGTCCCGTGGAGATTATTGAACTTTGGGAGTTCCGTGTCCAGAAATTCTTGATCTGTGGCGCTATGTCCGGCGGCCAGGATCGGAGATCAGTTCTGGGTCGGGTTCGGTGAGATCGGGGGGTATCGGGGTCCTGTGGCTGGCCTGGGCCTTCTGGGAGGATGGTTGTGTCGAACGCGCTGGGGTGTTCGATCCTACGGGTAGTCGCTTATGTGGGCGACGATCGGGGTAGCGTTGGCCGTGAGTGGCGTAGCTTCGTGGGTCTGGCGGTATATCTGGGGGTACGTCTCCAGATCTACGTATGGCCAGGCGGGTCTCAGTGACGACTCTGTGTTCGCAGCAACGACTTGTTTGGGCGACGAAGATTTCGGACGTGGTGTTAGGCATGGCGTGGTGCATGGCGCTAGTGGGCACGTCAGTACGCGGAAGGTACCCAGTGGGTTGGCGAAAATCGGTGTGGCGTCGGCCGTGGGTACGACAGGGCTGCGGTCGGTGTTTCGGGGGTCATCGGGCTAGATTCCGGTTCCGAGTGGAGAGGTTCTGTGGATATTAGTTCGATGATTGGACCCGACCAGCAAGGGATTTGCGTGGCTGTTTCCCTCGTGGTTTGGTTGTTGCACTGTTGCTGCCGTTTTCGTTGTTCGGGGCTGGTTGTCGTCGCTGAGGGTGTCCGTGGGTTCACCTTTCCATGGAGGAGGGTAGGGTGCATGGGTGCGCGGTGGCTGAACTTGGACCTGGGCTTCCTGTGTCGAGCGGGTTCCAGTTCGTTGGGGTTTGTCTCGTGTGTGAGATCCTTGTGGTTGGTTCGGGGTGCGTGTGCCCCGTAGTTTGTTTTTGATCCTGGGCTTCCTGTGTCGAGCGCCTGGTTCAAGTGTGTTGATTCTTGTCTCGTGTGTGAGATCCTCGTGGTGTGTTTGGGATGTGTGTTCCCTGGTTTGGCTTAGGACGCGGGTGCTCCGTAGTGGCCGCTGGATTCGTTCTCCCGTTTGCTTGGTTGCAGTTTACCGGTGCTTGCTTCGATTCGCGTTTTCCGTTGTGGGCCGGTTCTTCGCTTTCGCTGTGGTTGGTTTCGGTGTCGTATTCTTCGTTGCATTATTGGGTGCCGACTCTTTGGGGTAGGTCGGGGACGTGTGTTCGCTGTGGTTGGTTTCGGTGTCGTATTCTTCGTTGTGATATTGGGGCCGTATTCTTTGTGGTAGGTCGGGGAAGTGTGTTCGCTGTTGACCTAGATTTCTTGTCGCTGGGGTCTGTAACATGTACGTGGTTGGATTGAACTGACGGTGGCGTTGGCGTGAGGTGGCGATCTTGTAGCTTAAACAGCGTTGTGCCGCATTGGATCGCCGTTTCGATGGCACATAGGAAGTCCATGCCGACTATAACTTGCTCCAGCATGTTAGGGAGGACCAGGAGTGGGATTTGGGCCTCTCGTTGATCCAGCTTAATGTGCGCCAGTAGAACTTGTGTGATCTCTCTGACTGAGCCGTCAGCCAGGCGTATGCGGACGCATGCATCTTGCAGGTTGGAGTTGTTGTTTAGTTGTCGGGCCAGGTTGTCGCTGACGAAACTTCGGGATGCCCCGGTGTCGATGGTGGCCTCCGTTGTTTGTCCTCCTATTGTCACTGTCGCCACTATTCGGCCGTCGTTCACGTGTAGTGGGTTGCTTAGTCGCGGGTCTGTGGAGGCGTCGTTCTCGGCTGATCCCGGGTCAGTTGAGGACGCGGGTCGTTTCCCGACGTGGCTCGGCGGCGGCAGCAGTCGACGGTTCGAGTGCCGCGCTTTCCACATTCCCAGCAGAATAGGATCGAAGCGTTGGTGCAGTCGTAGGCGGCGTGTCCAGCTTGACCACATCGGCGACAGGCTGCGCGGGTTGGCAATGGGGGGGGGTGATCATTCGGTGGGCGATGTCGTGGTTCGTTGCATTATTTTGATTCGATGACTGTCTGCGCGGTGTGTCGGCTGAATCCCACTGGGGTCTCCGAAAGGGGGTACGGTAGGACTCACCTTCTCTGCGGTCTGGGTGTCTTGCCGGCCTGGTGTCTCTTGGTGGGATTCGCATGGGTGCGGGGAGTCGTTGCGTGTTTCCTCTCGTGAATAAGCTCGTACTCTGCCGCTAATCGGGTTAGCTGTGACAAGCTTTCCAATTCGTCTCGTCGCACGTATAGTTGAGTCCTGGCAGGGCGTTGTCGTAGATCCTATAGAGTTCCTTAACTAGGTCGTACTCGGCATGGTGCATGAGTAGCCGTATCTCGATGAGATAGTCTTTGAATGGTTCTCCCACCGCTTGCTTGCGGCCTCGGATCTGGTCCTCCAATTGTTCGAAATACCTTGGCGGCAGAAAATACGTCAGAAACTCCTGGCGGAAATATGCCCAGGAACTACCCTGTAGTTGGCTGGTACGGTGCCAGCGACTGGCTCGGTCGGTGAGTAGTTCGGCCATGCTCCGTGGCAGTTGGTTGGTGTCCACCCGTAGGCGCGTGCGCGTTCCTCGAGTAGTTCCAGAAACGATAGTGGGTCATCTTCTCCGTTGAACTGGATGCCCCATCCGCGGATGCGTTCCGCTGTGCGTGCGACGTGGTTATAGTCGGGCCCGATTATGGGTGCGTCAATCGACGGTATGATTAGCTGTGTAGGCGCACGGGAGGTTTCCATAGTGGGTGGCCTTGGAAGATCGGCGGCTGTGACCGCTGGTGGTCGCGGCGCGGGCTCTGGGGCTGCGGGGACAGTCAAGTTGGCTTTGGGGTCCCATCTTCCGGTGCATGATGGTCCTGGATTAGTGGGCAGCGGGAATTGTAGCGTCCCGCTGGTTTTGCGTATTGTCTCGAGTTCTGCCAAGCGAGTCCAGGCACCCGGCGGGAGTGGTCCGGCGACTAGTGTGGCAAAGTTCTTGCGCAACTCTTCAACAGTTCCTTCGGTGTCAAATTCGAATTCCTTTGGCGAAGGCCTCCAGCTCATCTCGGCGGCGCTTGTAGATCCAGCCGATGCTGACGCCTGGATTGGCGACTGGCTCGCTGGTGTGGAAATCAATGCTCGCGTCGTCTTCGTAGGCTTCCATGGTGATTTTTCGTTGTGTTGTTTTGTGCACTTTTCACTTAATCACTGCGTTTTTACTTTCCCGGCACTCGCGACTGGATTCGGGTGGCGAATTTGTTTTACCGGACTTCTACGATTAGCTCTTATATTCTGTCTCGATGGCCGTGGGTCTTTAATCCACGTAGCCTCGTGTTAAGGTTTCTCTTTAAGTTTCTTTAAAGTTTCCAGAAGGTTGGCTTTGAAATCTCTTTTAAAGTTTCCGAAAGTCCCCTGCTCGGGCGCCACTTGTAATGATACCTTATTTCAGACTGAGGTAAGCTCAGTCTGTCCAGGGTTCTCTACAAGACTTTTGTAGATTGCTGGGACTTCAAAACAAAGGCTTGGCCGTGAGACCGAAAGTGGAGCAGGCGTAGGATCTAATTACCGTGTAGGTACTTCGCACTTGGCGATGAACAAGAATGTTAACACCGTTCGGTGTCGTGCTCGGTGAGAAAAATGCTGACACCAGAGTTTTTGGTGTTTGGTAATAATTGGTTGGGTTTACCTTATTTCCGTTGAGGGTTCGACGAAGAATTGACGACACGTTGTTGGGTTTTGTTTTTTGATATTATTTAACTGGTTTTTATTTGTCGTATAAATGTCTTGTGGTTTCGTGTATAGTGTTCGCGGAGGTGACGCGACTTAGAATAGGCGATGGACTGCCGTTACTGTTTACGATAGGCGATGGACTGCCGTTACTGTTTACGATAGGCGATGGACTGCCCTGATTGATCGAGGGCTCGGGCCATTTAAGCCCGATCTCGAGTGCTGAGTCCGCAAGTCTGGGTGCGGGTTTGGCGTCGGGTTCTCCAGCGCGTGCCACCGACACGGTCATTGCCTCGGATGCACCGAGAAAATGAGCTGAGTCTAGGCTGTGGTCATTGGCTCGGTCGTACCGAGGAATGACCTGCGTGGAGTTGTGTAACTCGGGGAAACTGGAGTTGGGTAACTCTTGTGGAAATTATGGCGCGTGTGTCGATTCGGCAGAAATCGATCGGCGCGTGGGACTTGGAAATTGTACAGTGTCAGATGTATGGTGTTTGTGTTGTTGGTATATAGATGACAACGTAACTTAGTGCTATTAGTACGAATATGAAATGCAAAGTAACTTAGTGCTATCAGTGTGAATATCTATACGAATGTAACGGTTCGTTACAACATACCAGCCTTTCCTGTAAATCTCAGTTTCCAATTAGACATTATCTGGCTAACACGATCTGCACGAAGCGAAGAAGCGGCGGAAACTCCTGAACCGACATTATGAGTTTGTCCCAAATTCGAGAGTCCGGGTATAACCGGTGACGAATTATTTCCCTGACTGATTAAGCCCCTGAAACTGATATCTGGCCACTCGAGGACAATCGGAAACGTTGTTCCATCGTTTGCTGCTCTATTTCAGCTACAGGCTGCATCCGAGCTGTATTAATGTTTGTTGCCGAAACGGACGGAGTAATTCGAAGCCCATCAGAGATCGCTTGAACTAACCGATTAGTTTGATCAGCCATGCTGGTCGCCAGCATTCGCGTCTGTTCTAACATAGCTACTCTAATCGCGTCAGCAATAGACTGCTGAATGGGTGTCTGCCATTGTTGGCTGGTTCTGTTGAGTATTGTCAGAAACTTAAGACATATTGGTTTTCTAAGTTGGACATCTCTGGAGGGTTTGACACTTCAGTTCTTTTTTTCTTTGACTTCTAGTCTGAAGGACTGAGAAACAGAGGGCATCCGTGAACTGGAAGTAGACGGACCACTGGGACTAAGATTCTCAGATGAAGCAGATATGATATTTAGGTCTTGCTGACACTTGGGACACTGTTTTTTATTAGCAACTTTAGAGGTAAAAACACGCTCTATGAAAGCTATGCCCACAACTTGCCGATAATAGTTGGGCCTGATAAACAATTATTTCTGTGCAAATCTGACAATGTTTCCCCAGTATCCACTGAGAGCGCTAAATTCTCCGTACTACGAGATACCACCATTTCGGTACAGGAACCAAATAATATAATAAATATAAAAATAATAAGAAACGGTAATAAAACAAAAATATTATATAATGCAAAAATACAAAAAAAAAAAAAAAAAAAAAAGATATATGTAAATATATACAAAAAAACTTAGGAGCCATGCAATCGCCGTTAGGTAAGAATAGAATAAAAAGACGTATTGCAGTGTTTACAGGAAGGGAAGGGAAAGGAATAAGGTAAACCATTTATAGCTGAAATCTGCATCCAAGGCTTAGTTCGCGGCGCGATTGGATATTTATAATCGTGAATCACTCATCCGGCAAAAACTAAGAGGTCAGATCAGCATTATAGTTCTTTAATGCGGTGCTGGATCGCACCAACCTTTTAGGTTTAGAAGTCCAAAGTCACCTAGGCTTACTGAATCTTGCGACTCGGTAATCTTCTCAGGGTTACTAAAGAAAAACTAAAACCAGAGTAAGAAGGAAACAATCTCAGTCAAATTTCTCAATAAAATTTGAAGTATGATGTCGTTTCCAGGTGTAGCTAGCCACTAGCTTAGTTCGTTTACCACGGAGTATAACCAATAAAAGTTATAACACTTCCAGTGTATCAGAACTTCTACACACTGGTATACCCTAATAAGATACTAGGCCGTGTAGGCCATGTTTAGCTTACACGGATCCAAAGTATCCATTGGATAACTAAGACACGCAAATCGAACATATGGACAACCGGTCTAGCAAAGTTTAAGGTAAGGTGTTACATATGACCAAGGTGTTTGTTTATAATCGGGGCAGGCCGGATCGGGCCCCACGTTGGGCGCCATTAATAAGATAAATGTAGCATGTCACCTGCAACGCTAGTTGCTGTAGCGGTGCCACTCGAGCTGGTCTGGGGTGTATACTATAAGGGTGCACGCGCTGGCTCCGGCTGTATTATCGGTAGTAGGAGTGGGTTCCGATATTGCCTTATAGATACGTGCTCGCTGTATGGGCAAAAATCTTATTATTTATTATCGCGTGCGTACCTTTGCTAAAACCTTTTGACCAATATGAAGGGAATAGGGGAACAACTTAGGGAACGGGAACTTAAAGAAAGAAGGGAAAAAGAAACGACTGCAATGACGGTTGGCTCTGCGGGTGTTTTTGCAACAGCCAATGCCCACCCAACCTTGATCCACCCATTTCCGTGATTATTTGTATTTTGGGGGATCCCTTTTTCGATTCCGTCAGGTCTACCACCACTTATTCTTCCACCTCGATTCTCGCATGGCTCCTAAGAAAAGTTCTCTAGCAATTCATAATTAACAATATTTATTATAATAAAGGAAAAGTAATGACATAAAAGAAAAATATTGTTACTGGGTATAAAATAAAAATATTATCTAATAGAACATTGGTATATAAATATATTGGATATAAGTATAAGAATATAAGAATCGGAATATAAATAAGAATATTAAATATAATTTTGATAATAAGTAAATAGAAAAAATATCGACCAAAAAAAAAATGAAGTTACTTTAAAGAGAACTAGTTAGGTGATCATGGGTGTAAAGCTTCCCATTACATTCAAAAGCTTCGACAAAGCCTCGCTCCGGTTAAGCTCCAAAAGCTCACGAGCGCAATACTCCAAAAAAATTACAATTTAACGAAAAAAAAAAACCGATTCAATATTAATTATGTGTAAGCATGTAAGCAATCATGATTGTTGATATATATATTTAATGCAAAAAGTGGTCGTTTTGTTCACTTACGTAATTTTTCATCCATGTCCAAAAGATCTTTCGGCGATGGGAGAACGAACCTGAAACTTTGCGAGAGAGAGCGCACTACGATCACACATACTACTTCACACAATAAATTTTGACCGCGTTACGTTTTCCTCGAATATTTATGGGGGTTAATTTAATTTGATAATTTTAACATTAAATTCTTATATATTTAATTATACCCGTACTGAAGAGTATTAGGGCGTGCGTACATATTTGGTAAAAGTGGATGTGTGTATAACACACAGAAGGAGGCGTTTCCGACCCCATAAAGTATATATATTCTTGATCAAATCAATAGCCGAGTCGATATAGCCATGTCTCGTCCGTCCGTCTGTCCGTCTGTCCGTCTGTCCGTCCGTCTTGTTTTTCACTCATTGCACGTTTTTATTGGGAGCCAGACCAATCAAATTTTTTTTCCAGACTGACTGATATCTCCACCTAGAAAAGTGTTTCAAAATTTCGCCCCGCCCACTTGCGCCCCCACAAAGGGCATATCTGTGGTCGTATTTATTAAAGATAGCAGAAAACGAAAAATGCAGAATCATAAAGAAAATATTGTTACTGGGTATAAAATAAAAATCTGAATCGGATCGGATCATTAATATAGCCACAATAGACAAAAACATACGAAAAAACTTCGGCTCCATAAATAAGAACACAAAATCGAGTCGATTTAATTTTAAATTTTGTGTCGCCTGGATCTCGAGACTAAAAGCTAGAGCAACCAAACTTTTGGCCAATAACTCTGTGAGGTGAAACCTGAACAAAAGTATTTCAAAATTACGCCCCGCCCCTTCCGACCCCCTCGCTCGGACGAAAATCCAAAATTTTGACGATAGAAAAAAAACTAAAAAAAAGTATTGTAGAGGAAATGACCATATCTACGAAGATTCCCGAATTTGGTTCAATCGGATCATTATTGTAGTGTAATGATCAAATGTGATTTTCAGCAGCGGGAATCATGATTGTTTTCCCTCGCCCGATTGCTGCGTAAGTCATTGGTCGTTTTGTTGATTGTCGCAGTAATTTTCACACACACATCCATGTCAAACATGCTGCCTCGTGCAGTGTACGTGTGTTGAACGAACTGATGAAGATGATGTAGATGTAGATGTCGATGACAGATGTAGCAAAAAAAAATGTAAAATGTAAAAAATGATAAAACATTTTAAAATTCGTTACATAAATCACATGAATATTGACTGGGGGTTAAAATTAGATAATTTTCGAAGCGACTCCGTATATTTCTTTTTCGTTTTTCATTTATTTTCCTTTTTTCAATTTAAATATTCATTTTTCTTCTAAGAGACATTATTCAAATTAGGTATTAGTGCCTGCACGGCAAAAGCACGGAGCTGCTGATAATAGGCAAAAGCACTGCGCGGCTGCGCTGCTGCCTCACAGGGTCAACGACCTATACCGAGAACATATGGTATTTTGGTTTGGGCGCAATTCACTTCGAGTTTTTTTCTCCTTTTTTTTCTTTTTCACAGCTTTATAAAAAATAATTAAATTGTTGAAGAACAAATTTTTAGAACCCCATGTGGTGTATAGGTTATGTTGAACGGGGTACCAAAAAAACTTTTCGTGTCTGGTTTTAAGCCATGGACAACGTTGATTCACGTGGGACGAGAAGGCGTTGAAAAACCACTTTTCACTGGTCACTATTGGGGGTCACTATTTGCTGGGGATGACGATACTCTGCGGCGGCTGCGTGGCAGGTGCTCTCGGTCGGAGGTGAGGGTGCTTGACTGCCTACGGCGAAAAGCTTCCCAGCTTTGTGGTGGCCAGCAGAGTGGTGGAGATCAATACAATATTTTAAAAATTGTACACCGATCCTTCTCTCGGCACAGGGGACACCGTAGATTCATCCTTCCAGTGTTTCCTCGAAATAAAGGCCAACTTCGGGTCAGGTCAGGCGATTCTATAGGCGGAGATAGCCAAATTCTTCCTCTTTTTCGGTCGTTGAATCTCGGTACGCCCAAGTACGTCCGTACAGTTGGAACGCCACGAGAAGAGAGACCGACTTTCTTTTGCGGAAATCAGATCTTGCCAGAAAATTTTTTGTTCCCTTTTGTGGTTTTCAAAATGACAGTGGGAAACAGACAGGGATTGGAATTGTCAACCAAAAGGAATTCGCGAGAAATATCGACTGCTTAGTCGTAATGGCCTCCGCTAGATGGCGTGGTAAAAGCTCAGCTTGCACTATAAACTATATATTATAAATTTTGGCTTAGCATAGTTCCAGGCTGAATTTTAATATTTAAAAATTTTCCTCAAGAACAAGCGCACTACACCAGACGAAAGCTGACCCCTGCTTCGTTCGCTGAACCTGATGTAACTCAGCTATACTTCAATCGCCTGAACGGCCGGCAGCGCGTTTCATATTTGCAGCAGATTTTCTGGTCTCGATGGAAGGCAGAGTACATCACGTCATTGCAAAAAACGCTCAAAATGGCGCACGTCGAAGCCTAATTTGGCAGTCTCAGATATGGTCCTCGTCAAGAATGAGAATCTGCCTCCCATGAAGTGGCCACTAGCTAGGGTGGTAGAACTACTACCTGGAAGAGATGGTGTTGCCCGCGTCGCTGTTCTGAAGACGCCATCTGGAATCACCAAGCGAACCGTCAACAAGCTGTGCCTGCTTCCCCTTAAGGATACTGTTGAAAGTCAGGCTTCCAACGGGGGGAATATGTTGGGTCAGGCAGCATAACGCGCGCCAGCGGTCTGTCACTTATGTCTCTGTTTCGTTCATCTTGCTGCTGCACCTGCTGCGTCTAAGCAACTCTCTGTTGCTCTTCGTCTACCGCTCATGTTCGGCTCAGAAACCGCGCCGAGCTACTCTATGATGCTCTCAAGTTCTCCCTAAGACCCTATGCATAGGGCAGATACATAAAATTTTTTTACAAATTTATTGTATATTTTTATATACAGTTTAATATATTTAGGTATTATAAAGTAAGTGCAGTGTTTCATTTAAATAAAAATACGTGTTTTGGGCTTAAAAAATGCTCAGTCAGGACAAATGTGATTTATGTGAAATTGTTATACGGGTAGAGTTACTCGAAGAGTAAAGGGTATATTCTATTTGTGGTAAAATGGATGTGTGTGCATAGAGAAGGAATCGTTATGGTATGGTCAATTCCTACGATACAGCACTCGTACTCGAAGAGTAAAAGATATATTGTATTTATGGTAAAAGTGGATGTGTTTAACATAGACAAGGAATCATTTCTGATCCCATAAGGGACTGTCCATATTTAACGTAATCACGATTACGCTGATTATTGAAAGATAATCATTCAAAGAACAACACGTGTAATCCCCAATGGGAAGAAATCTCGGAATTATGAATTGTTGGCCAAACATCAAAAGATCGCCATGATATTTTAGCACGTGTTTTTAGAAAAAAATTGAAATCACTCATGGACTTAATTGTCAAACACGGTGCATTTGGATCTGTTCAATGTTTGATGTATTCAATTGAATGGCAGAATTGAATGGTTTGCCTTATTCGCATATTTTGATTTGGCTGATTGAAAAAATATAAGGCATTATCAAATTGACGATGTGATTTCGGTCGAAATTCCAGATCGGATAGTGGATCTTGAATTTTTTGAAGTGGTCACCAAAAATATGATTCTCGGTCCATGTGGTGCATTGAATTTGAATGTAGTTAAAGGGAAATGTTCCAAACGTTTTCCAAAAATTTGCTCTCCGATACCGTGACGGGCAACGATGGATATCCCGAATATCGGCGTCGATCAACTGAAGATAATGGCCATTCGGTAAGTTTGAGAGTTCAAAATAAAGATTTGGAAATTCATAATCGTTGGGTTGTGCCACCGTTATTATCAAAGATTTATAAAGCGCTCATAAACGTAGAGGTCTGATATTCAGTTCAATCTATTAAATACATTTGCAAGTACATCCACAAAGGAAGTGATATGGCTGTTTTTGCAGCAGTTGCTAATGATACCGATGAAATCACTCACTTCAAAGGCGAAGACAATTGGAGACGCCGTTTATGGTCAGCCAGAATTGTTTCACCCAGGACGAGTGCGACAGGATGAATTTATACAGTTTATCCTCATAATCAAGAGTGTTATTATTTGCGATTGTTGAATCTTTTGCGAACTGTTGATGAAGAATTGTGTGGGACGTATTGCGAAGCATGCTAACGATTAAATTTTTCTTGAGAATGACATGCATTGGGATCTTACACTTAAGCGTGCAGTCCAGCAAAGCCAACTGAACATCAAAATCATTTGTCAGAGGATTTTTTACATCGATTGCGCCGTCAAACGGGTGATATAAACCAGGACTATACGCCGAAAAGTTACAACGAAGCATTGATCGCTATTGAAGACATTTGCTTGATAATGACAAGCAAAGCATTAGCACAATTAGGTATGACAGCGCCTAATCGTGAAATACACGACCTTTTCAACAAAGAACTGGAGCGTTAACAACAGTATGATCGCGCCGAGCTTAATGCGTTTTTGCAAAACAATAAGCCAAGGTTAAATATCAATCAAAGAACGGTTTACGACCAAATATTTCGAGCAATCGAAGAACAACATGGTGAACTGGTAGGTAGGAGGTAGGCTCAGTCTGTCCAGGGTTTTACCTCTACAAGGAATCTGTAGATGGCTGGAACTTTGTGGCGAGGGCTTGGCCGTGGGACCGAAAGAAGAGCTCTGGTGGCGTTATGTTACCGTGTGGTGGTAGCGGTGAGGGGGGGTGTTCGCGCTGGCAAATAAAATAAATACGATCGAGTTCTTTGGTTAAAATGGTATTTATTGGTACTTAATGTCTTGTGTCTCGTGTGTACGGGGGAGGGGCCGGTGAAGTGTCGATGCGGCTGGCGGTGTGATTGACGTTGGATGAACTGCCCGTACTGTTGGATGATAGACTGCCCCGATTGATCGGCGGCTCGCGCTATTTAAAGCCGGCACCTTGTGTGTGGGGCTGCTGAGTCCGCAGTTCCGTCATAAAACTAGGAAGTGCTAGGTGTGGGGTTTTTTAAAAGTGGGTTAAGGTGTGGAAATGAGTTTTGGGTCAGTGTCTTGTGAATGAGTTTTGGGTCTAGGTGTGGAGAGTGAGTTTTGTTGACTATGCAGCCGAAATAGTGGCTGAGGTATGTGGGCGCGCTTTCGCTGATTTTGCATCGCGGAAATTGATAAGTGTATATGGGTCGGATTGACCGTCCCGAGGGTCGGTATAACTCTTATGTGTAGTGTGTCTTAGTCTGCTAATGAATGTATGTGTAGGGGTGTAGGTACTGTATCAGGCCATGGTCCATGGTCCATGGTTCATTACATCTTTTCGGATGCAGCTGAGGGTACCGGAAAAACGTTTGTCATTTCGATTATTTAAGCTACCATTCGAGCACAAGGTAGAATCGCATTGGCTCTGGCTTCGCCTGGCATCCCTGCCACACTTTTGGATGGTGGTCGCACGGCTCACTCTGCCCTTAAGTTGCCCTTTGACTTGCAGGCTGACTATAGTCCTACATGCAACATTTAAAACGAGAAAGAACGTACGGAGTCGCTGTAGGCGCGACTCTACTTTTATACCCGTACCCATTCTGTACACATGTGATTTATGTGGAATCTTCAAATGTTGTATCATTTTTTACATTTTACATTTGTTTGATGCATCTGTCATCTACATCTACATCAGTTCTCACAACAACACACAGTTTTGCTATTTTTCAAGTGCGGCTGTGTTTTCATGCGAGCTCCGAGTTTTCGACGCAAAAGAATCCGTACCACACCTGGAAAGCAGAAGGAGAACGGGTTAGAGCAGCGCACTGTTGCGACGGTACGTACTGCGCATTGTGGCTGATCTTGCCGACGTCCCGCCGGGTGGCAGGGGCACAAACAGTCGTGCTACACACAGGAGGGGGTGAACCTCTGTTTTGGCGCCTTCCACCGTCCATCGCGTTAGTGGGAGGAAAACAGAAACAACTTTCACTCATCCTGATTGTTTTGACTGGAGCTTCTTCACCGAGCAGCTGATCGGGCAGAGTTGCTTCCAGCACGGAGTTGCCAGACAGCAGCGAATCGACGCAGGGCTGCCAGACCGGCCAACCGGTTAGAAGTTGGGCGCCAACTTTAAAAAATAATTAAGGCGTAGCAATGGAAGAGGAGGAAAGATGGGCATTTGAGCGGAGGTCGAGCCTGCAACGCTCACCACCGCAGTGGCAGACGCCTAGAGGCATTTGGCCCAGAGAGCAGGCAGCCGAGAAACGACCGCACCTAGGCCTCGGAACGACATCCCCAATAAAAGGAGCACCTAAGGGTGATGCAGCAGCCAACTCTGACACTATCAGCCCCAGCGGAAATCCCAGTCAATCCCTTTGACTTCAGCGGCGCTACAGTAGACAATAGTTCCACAGGGCCGGCGGAATGCGGAGACCTTCGGGAAATCCTGACGACTCTGGTCGACAAATCGACGGAATTATCAAAAATGATGAAGGACGCTCGTTACCTCAACAAGGAATGAAGGAGCTGGCGCAGAAAGTGGCCAGATTACAAAAGAGCGCGCTTTTCAGCCTGGACGCTAAGTCCCGGAGGAGCGAGGATGTAGAGCGGCAAGACCAGGAAACCCAGTGCTCCCCAGAACCGATCGGGCACAAGACGCACGTAGAAAGGAAGCCAAGGCGTACACCAAAACGCAAAAAGGACCGGAAGGACTCCCCTACAGAGCAGCCTCACCAACAGACTGCCCGACGGACCGTGCCAGCCGCTCCCTCTGCAGATGACTGGACCGAAGTCAAGGGTAGGTCGCATGTCCGACAGCCTAGGGCACGTTCCGACGCCATCATCATCGAGGCAAAAGGACAAGATGACCTACGCGGAGATGCTGAACCTGGTCACTCGGAGCCAAAGCGAAGAGCTAAAGAGTGTCGGCGAGAACGTGCGCAGGGTAAAGTGCACAGCCAAAGGCGCGCTCCTGCTGGAGCTGAATGGAACCACCCCGGAGACAACGAGGCGGCTCCGAGATAACATCGGTAATGTTTTAGGAGGCAAGGTGGAAGCGCGAGCGCTAACCCAGCAGACGAGATTAGAGGTCGTCGATCTGGACGAGATGGCCTCCATGGAAGACCTGAAGAACGCCCTCATCGAGCAAATGGGCATTCGACTCGATGCAGACGCCATCAGAGTCTGCGCCCTGCTTTCGGCGGCACTCAGCGGGCTATTATCAGCCTCCCGGCCACTCTGGCAACGAAGGCGCTTTCCGTTGGTAAGGTCAAGGTTGCCTGGTCCGTCTGCCGTATCCGGGAACGCAATCTCCCAACCAAGTGCTTCAAGTGCTTAGAGCTGGGTCACATCGCAGCGAAGTGCAAGAGCACAGTGGATAGAAGCGGGTGGTGCTTCCGTTGTGGAGCTGCGGATCACAAGATACGCGACTGCCACAACGAGGCTAAATGCTTCTATTGCGCCAGCAAGGGCCAGCCAAATAATCATGCAGCAGGAAGCGCCAGGTGTCCAATGGCACCCACAGCGCAGGAGAAGGTGCGAAACAACCGTCATGATTAGGTTCTACCAAATTAACCTGAATCATTGTGAGGCAGCCAGCGACCTGCTCACCCAGTCGGTTCGCGACCAGAGATCGGATGTCGCCATCATCAGTGAACCATACCGATCCTCAGCTGATGGTTGCTGGGTCCAAAGCGCGTCAGGCAAAGCAGCGTTATGGTCCTGTGGTAGGCCGCCGATGCGGCCAACATCGTGTGCAGCATATAGGCACTTCGTCCGAGCAAAGCTTGCGAGCCTCTGGGTCTACAGCTGCTACTTTCCACCGAGCCTGAGCCGCCAGAGCTTCGCAGCAGCCATGGACGAATTTGGCTGACGATGCCAGAGACCACAAGCCTACCATAATCGCAGGAGATTTTAACGCATGGGCCCAAGAATGGGGCAGTGACATCACTAGAGGTAGCAGCTCCCGATGCCATCAATAAGGGACAATCACTTCTGGAAGCCTTTGCGACCCTTGACGTGGTCTTGCTGAACCAGGGCACAGCAAACACGTTCAACAGGGGAGGCGCCGGCTCAGTTATCGACCTTACCTTCGTGACGAGCTGCTTTTCCCCACGGGCAAACTGGCGCCTAGGAAAAATCTACACGGCCAGCGATCACGAGGCGCTACTCTTCTCAGTCGGCGGAGGAACTGCACGAACCTCGAACCACACAGCACAGAGGACGGCATACAAGCCCGAAAGCATGCAGGTTCAACGATTCCTGGACGAGATGAGGGACCTGACAGTCGGAGGATCAGAGCAACAGATGGCCACACAGCTCACGTTCCAGCTTCGACTCGCATGCGAAGCAAGCATGACCCGGAGAAAAATGTTCAGGGGCACGCAATCGCCGACCTACTGGTGGAACAACGAGATCGCGGATGTCAGGCGCACCTGCCTGTCAGCCAGAAGGAGTTACCAGAGGGCTCGCAGAAGGAACGACAGCGACTGGCCGAGTCTCCACACGGCCTATTGCGTTGCCAGGAAGGCACTGAAGAACACCATTAAGATGAGCAAACGGGAGTGCTTTCTGCAACTCTGCGACTCAGCCGAGCACGACCCTTGGGGAAGAGCCTACAAGACGGTGATGAAAAGGCTGCACACTAGCAACGCAGCTCCCTCCGACCCGCACCAACTCATGGCCATCGTGGAGGCGTTGTTCCCACCCAGGACGCATAACCTCCCCCAAAATGACGAAGCGCTGCGGCACCCATTCGAGGTGGAACCGGTAACGGCAGACGAGGCCATCATAGCGGCCCGCAGGTTGAAGCCAAACAAGGCCCCAGGTCCCGACGGAATTCCCAACAGGGCAGTGAAACTGGCAGTCTCGTACAAGCCACAAGAGTTTGCGACGGCGTTCACGAAATGTCTCCAAGAAGGCCTATTCCTGCGCAATGGAAGACACAGCACCTTGTGCTCTTACCAAAACCGGGCAAGCCGCCAGAGGACCCCTCTTCGTTCCGCCCGATATGCCTGATCGATGCATTAGGGGAAGACGATGGAGCAAATAATTTGCACACGGATGGAGAGGGCGGTGGACGGAGCCGGGGGCTATCTGCCAACCAGTTCGGCTTCCGAAAGGGCAGCTCTACAGTGGATGCCATCGGCAGAGTTGTCCGGATAGCAGCCGAGGCCGCAGAGGGAACGCGATGGAAGGGTGGCAATAAGGAATATTGTTTAATTGTCACCCTGGACGTAAAGAACGCATTCAACTCGGCGAGTTGGGACTGCATTGTCAACTCACTGAGTCAGATGGGCATCCCTCCATATCTGCAGGCGATCGTAGGCAGCTACTTTGACGGGAGAATGCTGAACTTCGGCACAGCGGCTGGCATGCAATCCCACCGTATTTCGGCAGGCGTTCCTCAAGGCTCGGTGCTGGGCCCGCTACTCTGGAACATAGCGTACGACGGAGTTATGCGGCTGACACTACCAACCGGTTGTCAGCTCACGTGCTACGCGGACGACGTAGCCCTTTACAGTGGTGTCCAAACATCTACAAACGGCAGAAGAAACCTGCAACGCGGCCATACAGATGATAGCGGACTGGCTTCGTTCTGTGGGGCTGGAGTTAGCGGCTCAAAAACGGAGGCAGTGTTGGTCAGCACTCGATCAACTGTGGAGACAGCGCACGTCCGTATAGGAGACCAGACCATAGCGTCGAAGCGAGCCATCCGCTACCTAGGCGTGATGATCGACACCAGGCTCTGCTTCCGGGAGCACCTGAGCTTTATACAGGAGAAAGCGGCCAACACAAGCCGAGCCCTGTTTCGCCTGCTACTAAACACCCGCGGACCGAAGCAGGGAGAAGACTACTGCTGACCAGCGTTGTTCGTTCAGCCATAACGTACGCGGCTGCAGTATGGGCGGACGCCATCAAAATCGCCAGCTACGCCAGGGGCGTCAAGTCGATACATCGGCTCTGCGCTCTGCGAATATGCTGTGGCTTCCGGACGATATCAGACGACGCTGCGCTGGTCATAGCAGGAGTTCTCCCCATCGATCTCCTAGTCGTCGAGGAGAAGAACGTTGCATTGGCAATCAAGGCAGGAGTCGAACGTAAGGCGGCGCGAGAGCAGGCAAGAGAGGTGAGCCTCAGTGTGTGGCAAAGTCGCTGGGATAGTTCGGAAAACGGCCGGTGGACCTACCGTCTTATCCCAGATGTGAGAAGCTGGACTAATAGAGGCCACGGCGCGGTGAACTTTATACCACGCAACTCATCAGCGGACACGGCTGCTTCGGCCAGTACCTGCATAGATTCGGGCACGAAGTTTCGCCACATTGCAGATGGTGCGGCGCCGGTACAGAGGACGCGGAGCACATCATGTTTGTCTGCGGGCGTTTCGACCAGACGAGGGAGAGAACTATGGCAGTCTGTTGGCAGGCGGTTGTCACCCAGCAACCTGGTGGAAGCAATGACAGGAGACGAAGCGGTATGGTCAGCAGTAACCAATTTTGCTGCCGCCGCGTTGAAAAGAGCTCCGGAGATGCGAGCGCCTTAGAAGGGAGGCAGTATAGGAGGAATCACCGTCCCTGCGAAGCAATGCTTCGCGGCCGTCCCGCAGGGACACTGAACTTCCTCTGACTCTCCACATACCCTGGCGGCAAACTTAATTTAATTTTATCCTATCATCTAATACATAACATTTATTAAGCTTTTAGTAAATAGTCTCAGTATGCGTAATTTTTAAAATAAACGAGATAAGGAATTAAAAAAAAAAAAAAACAACAACACACGTACACTGCACGAGAAAGAGCGTGCGAGTGTGAGTGTGAGAGAATCAGCAGCAGCAACCCTCAAAATAAATGTATATTTTGTTATGGTTGTAGCGGGAGGTGGGGCAGTTCGCTGCTAAAAATTCATTTGATCATTATGGCTACAATAATGATCCGATCTGAACCAAATTCGGGAATCTGGTAGATATGGTCATTTTCTACCATACTGCATTTTTGGTTTTTTTTCTATCTTCAATATTGTGGATTTTTCTCTTTTGGGGGTGTTTGGTTGCTCTAGCTCTTATAGTTTTTGAGATCCAGGCGACACAAAATACAAAAAACCAAAATTACTCGTTTTTGTGTGAGTGCGAAAGAGAGGGAGCGAAGTTTTTTCGTATGTTTTGTCTATTGTGGCTTTATTAATGATCCGATCCGATTCAGATTTGGGCCCCTGATAGATATGGGCTGTCTCTATGATTCTGCATTTTTCGTTTTCTGCTATCTTCAAAATTGTGGACGCCACAGATGTGCGCCCTTTGTGGGGGCGGCAGCGGGCGGGGCGAAATTTTGAAAAATTTTTCTATGAGTGAGATATCACATCAGTCTGAAAAAAAATTTGATTGGTCTAGCTTTAATAGCCTTCGAGCAATGAGTGAAAAACAAGACGGACGGACAGACGGACAGACGGACGGACAGACATGGCTATATCGACTCGGCTATTGATGCTGATCAAGAATATATATACTTTTATGGGGTCGGAAACGCCTCCTTCTGTGTGTTACACACATCCATATTTACCACAAATACAATATACCCTTTTACTCTTCGAGTACGGGTATAAAAAAGAGAGTGCTGCAGCAATGCTCTCTTGTTGTATGGGATGTACTATGGCCAAGAAAATGTCACTGGAAGCACTTAATCTACGTTGAAAGATAATCGATTGTTTGGTGGTGCATTGATATTTTTAGCAGGTGATTTCAGACAAAAAATTGCTGCTGTAATCAAACAAGGAACTGCTTCTGATGAAATTAATGCGTGTTTGAAAACATCTAATTTGTGGCACTCTGTGAAAACACTTAGATTGACTATAAATGTACGTGTTCAATTGCAAAACGATGCTTCTGCAGATTTGTTTTCCAGACAACTTTTAGACATTGGTAATGGCATACATCCCGTTGACAATTCTGGCTTTATAACGCTTCTAAATAATTTTGCACTTTTTGTGTCATTGAAGGAATACTTGATTCGGTGTGTTTCCAAATTTTGCACAAAATTATATAAACCATGACTGGTTGAGGGAATGAGCAATTTTGGCCGGAACAAATAAAGATGTCAATGAGATCAACGCATCTATTTTGAATTCCATTCCAGGAGAAATGGTTGCGTATAGGTCGATTGATACAATTATCAATCAAGATGATGTAAATTATCCAGTCGAATTTCTAAATTCGTTGGATTTACTTGGATTGCCGCCATACTATTTACAAGTAAAAGTCGGAGCCACCTTAATTATGCTGCGGAATCTTAATCCACCACGACTTTGCAATGGTACAAGACTTGCTGTGAAAAAAGTTATGACTAATTTACTTGAAGCAACTATTTTGATTGGGAAATGATTCCGACTGACATGCTATTTGATTTCAAACGACTACAAATTCCCATTCGTCTTGCTTTTGCTATGACTTTTAATAAATCATGATGCTGTTAACACCGATGGTAATGCACAAAACGTTGGAACTATGATAATATTTCCGTCATCGTATGTTGGAAGTCCACGTCATATGTTTGAGTACGCCCAAGATGCGATGTCATACGTTCGCCGTTACGGTCAACCAGACCTCTTAATCAACTTCATGTGTAATCCACAATGGGAAGAAAATCTCGGAATTATTGTTTGTTGGCCAAACATCGAAAGATCGCCATGATATTTTAGCACGTGTTTTTAGACAAAATGGAAATCACTCATGGATTTAATTGTCAAACACGGTGCATTTGGGTCTGTTCAATGTTTGATGTATTCAATTGAATGGCAGAATTGAATGGTTTGCCTTATGCGCATATTTTGATTTGGCTGATTGAAAAAATAAGGCCTTATCAAATTGACGATGTGATTTCGGCCGAAAATCCAGATCGGACAGTGGATCTTGAATTTTTGAAGTGGTCACCAAAAATATGATTCACGGTCCATGTGGTGCATTGAATTTTAATGTATGGTTGAAGGGAAATGTTCCAAACGTTTTCCAAAAATTGCCCTCCGATACAGTGACTGGCAAATCCATCCCGAATATCGGCGTCGATCAACTGAAGATAATGGCCATTCGGTAAGTTTGAGACATCAAAATAAAGATTTGGAAATTGATAATCATTGGGTTTGTGCCATATTGACCGTTATCAAAGATTTATAAAGCGCACATAAATGTAGAGGTCTGCAATTCAGTTCAATATATAAAATACATTTGCAGGTACATCCACAAAGGAAGTGATATGGCTGTTTTGGAGCAGTTGCTAATGTTACCGATGAAATCACTCAATTTCAAATGGGCAGATATATCAGTCTAAATAAAGCAGTATGGCGCATAATATCATTCCCCATCCATTAAAGGCATCGATCCACCAACAACTCTTGCCTTTTTTGCGTTGTATTAAGCAGATGATTTTGCGAAAACATTGCTATACGCTGAAGTACCCGAATATTGTACGAATTATCGTCAAACGGCTTCGCGTAGAAGCCGTTCATGGTCAGCCAAATTGTTTTACTCAGATGCGATAGGACGAATTTATACAGTTCATCTTAATATTCAAAATTATTATTATTTGCCATTGTTGATAATAAATGTTCGTGGACCAACATCATTTGAATCTTTGTGAACTGTTGATGAAGAATTGTTTGGGACATATTACGAAGCATGCGAACGATTAAATTTTCTTGAGAATGACATGCATTGGGATCTTACACTTAAACGTGCAGTCCAGCAAAGCCAACTGCATTGTGGCAAAAACATCAAAATCATTTGTCAGAGGATTTTTACATCGATTGCGCATCAAACGGGTTATATAAACCAGGAATATACACCGGAATTTTACAACGAAGCTGTTTGAGGGGCCAAGCTTTTTTGGCACCTATTTAGTTCCCAAATCAATAAAAACACAATCGATTTGAAACGTTATAAGATGTTTAATTATACCGGCGACTAGCGAAAGCCAATTGCTCGCTATTTTGCAAGGCCAGATAAAAGCACACAAGAGGGCTCGGTATGCAATCTATGCGGAGAGATTGGCATAGAACTACTTAAGCAACGACGGTCGATCAAAGCTAGAGCCGAAGCGGCAGGTGTAGAGCGCCCTTTAACAGAGCGAGCGCAGCAGCACTGCCGAACGCTGGAACAACATGAGCTTAGGGTCTTAGATGCTCTTATACAAATACGTAATGCTACATTAAAATTGACGCTTAAATAGCCGCTGGCCCGAACATACTCACCCCGTCGGAAGCTCGCCTTTCAACTGATTTTTCGAGGGGCAGCAAGCACAGCCGAGTAACGGCCCTCCTGATGGTTCCTGAAGCCGTCCTTAAATCAGCCACGCGGCATACTCCATCCTTGCCTGGACACGACATATATGCATGCACTATATGCCTCCTTACTGGCATCACAAAATCCATTAATCTGCAAAGCTGCAATGGAAGGATGGACAAGGCGAGGAAATGAAATGCGGGAGATGCTTGCCAAACTGTTTCTCAGGTCAATCCTAGTTGAGTGCAGCGCTGTCGGTAGGCTCTCATCCCAGTCCAAGTTTTCTGTCCAAAACTGCTGAAGGAAGATCTTGCACCTGACAATAACAGGATTAATTAATCCAAGAGGGTCGTAGAACCGCGCAATCGTTGATAAAACCGAACGCTTGAATTCGACGCCTTAAATTCGTGTCCAGCGCAGACAGGGCAAACAAGAGCTGATCTGACGCAGGGTCCCACGCTAAACCAAGAGTTTTTGTGATGTCGCTTCCATCATGAAACCACAGAGACTGCTCCACGTCGCCTTCTGGAATTCCATCAAGCACCTCCTGGCTACTCGAGCACCATTTTCTAAGCTTGAGTAAACGAAGTTTGGCGCATCTTTTCCATGACCTCTGCGACCGAGATGTCGCCAGAGATGAATCATCAACATAGAACTCCTGTTTCAGAGCAGCTGAGCCAAGAGGGTAGGGCTCACCTTCGTTGCCAGCTGGTGCATTGAGCGGACAGCTAAAAACGATGCAGCCCTCGTACCATATGTGACGGTATCCAATGTGTAGACCAGAACATCGGACTGGATGGAATCTCGCCAAAGGATACACTGGAGATAATTGTCAGGTGGAGATACCCTTACGCAGCGGTACATTTTACAAATGTCACCAGTGAGAGCGACGGGATATGTGAGGAACCGGATCAGAATGGTAAACAATGCAGGCTGAATAACAGGACCTGTCATCATCACATCATTTAAAGAGCATCCAGTTGATGTAGCTGCAGAGCCATCGAAAACGACACGGAGCTTTGTCGTGGTACTGTCCTCCTTTAAAACGCAGTGATGAGGCAGAAAAACACCTGCAGCGGTTACGCGAGTCAGGATGGATTTCGGACATATGCTGCAAGTCAATGTAATCCTTCATAAAAGCCGAGTAACGGTCCTTGAGCGTGGGATTACGATCCAGTTTTCGTTCCAAACTGAGGAATCGTCGATACGCCTGAGTATAAGACTCTCCCAAGCTTTAAGCTTGCTTTAAGCCAAGCTTTTCTCCGAATCCGGAGAATTTTGAGTTCCCAACAGCGACGAGCTTGATACCCTCTGTCCACTAGCAGATACGATCCACCCAAGCCGGGTCTTCTGCAGATGCGGCAATCCGTCTATGAGCTTGATTTGACTTTGGGCAGTAAGAGAGGTAGACGCATAAGACGGCATACTGCCAGCAGAATCCTGAACCGGCGAAATAGGTCCTGGTTGTACTGCACGTTCTAGAGTTGAAACAGCTGGGGAGCTTTGCGCTATGGATGAGTCGAAGTGCAATAAGGTATGATGCTTTTTCCGCAAACTCTACACTGGCCACCGGTACATACACAAGTCCGATGACCCGACTTTATGCAGTTAAAACAGAGTAAAAGCTTCTTCACTTCCTTGTGACGAAGAAAAGGAGATATATTTGTGAAGATGCTGCATGAGTATATTCCGTGGACCACTAAATGGCAGAAAGGGCATTCAGATGAGTCAGCGGAAAAGTTAGAGGCAAAAAAGCTTTTCTTTAGATGTAGTCTACACACCTTTTTCCCACCTGAGCGCTACATCTGAGTTCTCCATGTTCTGGCATCGCTTCTCCAGAGAACCGTAGAACTACCCAGCTGTAGGTATCCTGTCCGATGACGCAGTCTCTTCCCATTTGGTTTGTGTCTTCGCATCTAATTTTTGCAGCAGCATGTGGATTATCATGCATCCCAATGTCTGCAGGGCACGCGTATGCAAGTTGACTGCGTCCGAAAACTCCCGAAGCGTTTTAGCAGAAGGCGAATCTACCTTCTTGAGCCCAAGAATGTGTGCCTGGAAAACAAGTCGCTTATTATTAAAGCGTTTTCTAAGTATGTCCAAATCCACACGATAATTGGCACTGGAGAGCTCAACGATCGAACCGAATCCAGGGCAGAATCCGAGAGACATAAGCGGAGATGTTGGAACTTCTCGATTTGACTGAGGTCTGGATCTCCTTCGATGACCGAATTGAACATTGCAATAAAATCCGCATTTTATTTATCCACATAGCCACCGGAGCCGCCAACAAATCGAGGCGCACATCTATTTCATACGCACTTAGTTTGTCGATTTTATTCAGCGAGAATGACTCGCCAAGACGGTGCAGACGATCATGCAGGGACTGAACCTTACGTTTGTAAAGCCTCAGCCTTTTTCAACCATCGCAATATTTTCGCCCGCGACTGTATTCATCTCGTTGTCCATGCTAAGCGGTGAAATGCAAACGAAACAACGGAAAATGTAAGACCGCTTACGCGACGTCGAACACAGCGGGATCAAGAATGGAAGAACGAAAATTCAAGAACCGCGGCTGCAGCGGCGCAGGGCAATAGAGATTCGGCGATTAATACACGGAATATTTGACGGCTGCAGTCTCACTTAGCTTGCACTTTAACTGTTTTTATTGGCACAAAATGAAATTTTGGTATTTACACAGCACATCAACGAATTTATTGTTAGATTTTTTAAAGGTTTTAACAAAACGCGATTCAAATTGTAGGTCGTGTCGGGGGTCACCAGTGTTTCAGGGGACACGCTTTTTTTGGCACCTATTTAGTTCCCAAATCAATAAAAACACAATCGATTTGAAACGTTATAAGATGTTTAATTATACCAGCGGCTAGCGGAAGCCAATTGCTCGCTCTTTTGCAAGGCCAGATAAAAGCACACAAGAGGGGCTCGGTATGCAATCTATGCGGAGAGAGATTAGCATAGAACTACTTAAGCAATGACGGTCGATCAAAGCTAGAGCCGAAGCGGCAGGTGTAGACAGCCCTTTAACAGAGCGAGCGCAGCAGAACTGCCAAACGCTGGAGACAACATAAGTTTAGGGTCTTAGATGCTCATATACAAATACGTAATGCTACATTAAAATTGACGCTTTAATAGCCGCTGGCCCGAACAGAAGCATTGATCGCTATTGAAGACCTTAGCTTGATAATTGCAAGAAAGGCATTAGCTCAAGAACTGGAGCGTTAACAACAGTATGATCGCTCCGAGCTTAATGCGTTTTGCAAAACAATAAGCCAAGGTTAAATATCAATCAAAGAACGGTTTGCGACCAAATTTTTCGAGCTATCGAAGAACAACATGGTGAACTGGTAGGTAGGAGGTAGGCTCAGTCTGTCCAGGGTTTTTACCTCTACAAGGAATCTGTAGATGGCTGGAACTTTGTGGCGAGGGCTTGGCCGTGGGACCGAAAGAAGAGCTCTGGTGGCGTTATGTTACCGTGTGGTGGTAGCGGTGAGGGGGGTGTTCGCGCTGGCAAATAAAATAAATACGATCGAGTTCTTTGGTTAAAATGGTTTTGGTTTGGTTTGTCTCGTGTGTACGGGGGAGGGGCCGGAGAAGTGTCGATGCGGCTGGCGGTGTGATTGACGTTGGATGAACTGCCCGTACTGTTGGATGATAGACTGCCCCGATTGATTGGCGGCTCGCGCTATTTTAAAGCCGGCACCTTGTGTGTGGGCTGCTGAGTCCGCAGTTCCGTCATAAAACTAGGAAGTGCTAGGTGTGGGGTTTTTTAAAAGTGGGTTAAGGTGTGGAAATGAGTTTTGGGTCAGTGTCTTGTGAATGAGTTTTGGGTCTAGGTGTGGAGAGTGAGTTTTGTTGACTATGCAGCCGAAATAGTGGCTGAGGTATGTGGGCGCACTTTCGCTGATTTTGCATCGCGGAAATTGATAAGTGTATATGGGTCGGATTGACCGTCCTGAGGGTCGGTATAACTCTTATGTGTAGTGTGTCTTAGTCTGCTAATGAATGTATGTGTAGGTGTGTAGGTACTGTATCAGGCCATGGTCCATGGTCCATGGTTCATTACATCTTTTTGGATGCAGCTGAGGGTACCGGAAAAACGTTTGTCATTTCGATTATTTTGGCTACCATTCGAGCACAAAGTAGAATCGCATTGGCTTCGTCTAGCATCGCTGTCACATTTTTGGATGGTGGTCGCACGGCGCATTCTACCCTTAAGTTTCCCTTGGACATGCAGGCTGACGATAATCCTACATGCAACATTTCAAAAAGATCTGCAATGGCGAGAGTGCTGCAGCAATGCTCTTTTATTGTATGGCATGTATTATGGCCAACAAGAAATCACTGGAAGCACTTAATCGTACGTTAAAAAAGATATTCATGGAGATAATCGATTGTTTGGTGGTGCATTGCTATTGTAAGCAGGTGATTTCAGACAAACATTGCCTGTAGTCAAACAAGGAACTGCTGTTGATGAAATTAATAAGTGTTTGAAAAGATCTAATTTGTGGCACTCTGTGAAAACACTTAGATTGACTGTGTTGTTGTACGTGTTCAATTTCAAAACGATGCTTCTGCAGATTGACAATTCTGGCTTTATAACGCTTCCAAATAATTTTTGCACTTTTTTGTGTTTCCAAATATTGTACAAAATATTGTTTTAAACCAACGATATTGTTTAAGGTTAAATATCGAGACAGTTACATTTGCCGGCGAACGCGAAATACGTCGCGAGCTGTGGTTTCGAGGAGCCGTAAAAGTAGCCAAAACATTACAAACAAACAAGTACAATTACGCAACCGATTACGCTTTTCATAGGCAAGTTATAATTGGTCCAATGAACGAGCGTTGTCGCAATTGTCCGGCATTTAAATTTAAATGTAAGGCACATCCCGTGCTGTACGAGTGGTAAAGTGAAATTGCCTGAACTGGGGAGCCCACCACAACCATTGAGCACATTACTTAATGAATTGACACCTGAGTCTAATCATTTTTTGTACAATATACGAAAGTATAATTCGAGTTTTGAAATGACATCTTTTGGCGAACGCAAATGACATTCAAGGTATTTAAATAGTTTTGTTTATGCGAATAGAAAGTTATATCGTATATTTTATTCAGATTCAAGGTCAAAAATACCAACGAGCCGGCTCTTTGTTACCTTTCGACAACGCAGACCACCAATTTTTGCAATTATAATTATCGGGAACGCGAAGACGAAGCTGATCGTCGGTGTGCCATTATTTTCAACAGAATTCTGAGAATTCCGATTATTACCAACAGAATTCTGAGAATTCCGATGATTCCGACTGACATGCTAATTGATTTCAAACGACTTAAATTTCCCATTCGTCTTGCTTTTTGCTATGACTATTAATAGATTACAAGGACAGTCGTTTCAAATTAAATAAGTAAGCAGCGAAGCGCGCAGGTCTATGTACTAGTATATTATATAATTTGCACAGCATAACAAAACCATCGTCTCATCTTTAACTGCAAAATTGGTATAAAAAATATTAAGAAAGCCGAGTTCTCTTACAGCACGCGTCATAAACAGAAAAAAAATAAAGAAACAAAGATAAAAAGTGTTTGATTTGACCGACGCGTAAGTTGCGACTTCGACTTTATATTTTGCTCAGCTGCCACAGCGCAGAGAAAAAATTCTAAATGACGCGTACTTGTCATCGCTCACTTCTGGTACTGCAGTCGATACACATCGACACGGTATTAAATTAAATGTATAAAAATTTGGTCGTTAAAAACCTTTGCTTATTTAAGTATAGTCTCTTCAAGGGCATAAACATTTTAGCTTAGGAATGTTCAAAGAGTTAAATGAATAAATTTAACATATGAGTATACAATCGTACCTGTGTGGCCAAGTTTTGTACTGAGAGCGTTGTTATGAAATAATTGTTTTTTACGGAGGCTTCAAAATAATATGGTCTTCGTCCAATTCGTCTCTTTAAAGTTGAACGACTTACAAGGTTTGTAATATTTAAAATTGATTTCGTAAGGTAACCTGATATCAAACTGCTTTGCATTATTTTTCTGTAACAAAATTACATTTTTTAAACATTCATTTAAATCTTTAATAAATGTTCACCTGTTATAGTTCATAATTTGAAAGATAGATGTATTATATGAATTGGTTTCTCTGTTATTACGATTAATAGGGATAGAAAACAGGTACACTGGCATAATTCCTGAGTTCAGTAAATCATTTATATTAAGATAAATATTATTTTCGGCAGACCCGTAACGAAAAAATATATTCCATATTAATATCCAAAGTATTGTGACACAGTATCGCATTTTATTTAAAACTGACGACATCTAGTTTTACAGAAACTTTGCAAATGTTCTCAAATGAAAACTTTCTAAGAGATTTTGTGATATACTTTGGTTCCACTGGTTGCGTTCTCAATGAAGCATGATAAGATAGTAAGACAAGCTAACTTCGGTTATGGAAGCTTTTGACACTCTTACAGATCTAATGTTTCTATTTAGAAGATTTTAGTGATTCAAAATAATCATCTACTTTCTATTAAGTTTAGGTAAGCTGATTGTTGATATTGGTTTGATATCATCTACATATATATATGACGAGAAAGAACGTACGGAGTCGCTGTAACCGCGACTCTACTTTTATACCCGTACTCAGTCTCTACACATGTGATTTATGTGGAATTTTCAAATGTTTTATCAGTTTTTACATTTTACATTTTTTTGCTGAAACTATCATCTACGTTTACATCAGTTCTCACAACAACACACGTACACTGTACGAGGCAGAGCTTGTGAGCGTGAGAGTGAGCGTGAGAGTGAGTGTGAGAGTATCTGTAGCGGCAATCATCGCCATAAATGACTTACGCTGCAAGGGGAAGGGGAAAATTGCTGAAAATTCATTTGATCATTGTAGCTACAATAATGATCCGATCTGAACCAAATTCATCTGAACGATCAGACGCCCGGATTTATTCATTTTTATACCCGTACTCGAAGAGTAAAAGGGTATATTGGTATTGATAGCTCACTCCTAGAAAAATGTTTCAAAATTTTTGCCCCGCCCACTTCCGCCCCTAAAAAGGGCGCACATCTGTGGCTTCGAAAATTTTAAAGATAACAGAAAACGAAAAATGCAGAAATATAGAAAAAGATCTTATCTATCAGGAGCCCAAATCTGAATCGGATCAGATCATTAATAAAGCCACAATAGAGAAAAACATACGAAAAAAACTTCGCTCCTCTCTTTCGCACTCACACAAAACGAGTCGATTTGGATTTTGGTATTTTGTGTCACCTGGATCTCAGAGACTATAAGAGCTAGAGCAACCAAACTTTCTGCCCACACTCCTGTGATACCAAACCGAAACAACTGTATTTCTAAATTTCGCCCCGCCCCCTTCCGCCCGCCCAAAAGACGAAAATCAACAATTTTGAAGATTTGCAGTATCGTAGAAAACTACCATATCTACCAGATTCCCGAATTTGGTTCAGATCTGATCATTATTGTAGCCACAATGATGAAATGAATTTTCAGCAGCGAGTCCCCTTTGCGCGGGTTGCCCCCGCAACAAAATATACATTTTTATGAGGGTTGATGGCAGAAGCGGCTGCTACTGATTCTCTCACACTCACACTTACGCTCACAGACTCTGCCTCGTGCAGTGTACGTGTGTTGTTGTGAGAACTGATGTAGATGTAGATGACAGATTCAGCAAACAAATGTAAAATGTAAAATGTAAAAACAGATAAAAAATTTGAAAATTCCACATAAATCACAAGTGTACTGACTGAGTACGGGTATAAAAGTAGAGTCGCGTTCACAGCGACTCCGTACGTTCTTACTCGTTTTCTTTTATTCCAGTGTGAGTAAAACTTAATTTGTTGGAATAATGCCTGCTATTAGACGAAAAAAACATTGGACGACGTCCACGTGGTGCAATATATAGTCAGAATTTCTATGAAAGTCAAACGCAAGAGGAACGTGCAGAAAGAAATGAATCGAGACGAGCCCATATAGCACAGAACCCTGGGGTTATATAAAGGCGTAGAATTAGGGCGAGGCAAAGTTCGCCGGGTTCGCTAGTTTTTTATAAAAAATTAATTTGATTACACTACTCGACAAATCGAATTGTTTTTCCAAATTTTTCTGAAAGATTTGGGCTTTAAAAATTGTTAAAGAATTTTTATACCCGTCCTCGAAGAGTAAAAGGGTATATTGAATTTGTGGTAAAATGGATGTGTGTAACATACAGAATAAATCTTTTCTGACCCCGTAAAGCATATTTATATTCTTGATAAGCATCAATAGCCGAGTCTATGTGTGTCTCTCCGTCTGTCCGTCCGTCCATCTTGTTTGTTGCCCTTTGCTCAGAGGCTATAAGAGCTAGAGCACCAACATTTTTTTTCCACACTGATGTGATATCTCACTTCTACAATGTATTACAAACGTTCGCCCCACCCACTTCCGCCCCAACAAAGGGCGCACATCTGTGTCGTCCACAATTTTAAAGACAACAAAAATTTAAAAATTCTGAATCATAGAGACAGCCCGTATCTATCAGAGCCCGATTCTGAATCGGATCGGATCATTAGTATAGTCACAACGGAGAAAATCATTTCGAAAGGCATCGTTCCCTCTCGCTCTCTCTCACACAAATATGAGTCGCTTTGGTTTTTCGTATTTTGTTTCGCCTGGATCTCAGAGACTATAAGAGCTAGAGCAACCAAACTTTCCGGCCAAACTCCTGTGATACCAAATCAAGACAAGTACATCTCAAATTTCGCCACGCCCCCGTCCGCCCCCACAAAAGACGAAAGTAAACAAATTTGAATATAAACAAAAACGAAAAATGCAGTATGGTAAACCATATCTAATGATAATGATGAAATGAATTTTCAGCAGCTAGCCGACAACCCTTCAGCCGTGCAGTGCTGTTGTGTGAAGTGATGTAGATGTAGATAACAGATGTACGAAAAATGTAATATGTATATAAAAAATAATAAAATACTAGAAAGCCCTCGAGCTTCGCTGCTTACTTATTCAATGTTTAGTAATTCATCGAAATTAAACAATGATAAATTTTATGTAATAACATATTTTATTTATTGCCATGCTTTGTGATAAACAATATTTTTTGTTTTGCCGTCGGTACACTGAATAATTAAGGCTGAAGGTTTGCCTACTCGTGAGCACGAGTTACCCCCTCAGCACTTACCCTCGGTGGTCCCCACCGAAACCCCTACGGCAGCCAAACAATTAGTAGCCAAATACTTCGTTGGCAACAAAGTTGCCAACCCAACATAAAACATCGGGGCCGCTTCGAATTCAAGCCCTACATAAGCATCCGGTCCGGTTGCAATTTCCATTCCGCTAGGTCAGCATAAAGTACATAAACATTAAGCATCGATATACGAACTTTGAAATAAAGAATTCAGTTTGAAAGACATATTCAACAAAACCACAACGAGTACGCAATCATTCTCCCCGAACCTACAAATAATCATAACTGGCGCAGTCGGTAGTCCTTTGCTACAGAACGGATTCTACCAGAGGACTTATCATAACTGGAGGACTTTGAGGAAGGATCCGAGACAGCAAGGATAGCAGATATACATACACAGCATTATAATTATCATTATTCTGTAAGAGTAAGTAGAGTGAAGTGGGTGCAATGGAGAAAATAAGTGGAAATAAATAAAGTACAACGAATCGTACAACAATAAATAAATGAATAAATTAATAAAAATACGCAACCAAAGAGTTGTTATAACTTATTATTTTCTCAGTTCACATGTATCAGGCGGCGCACTGTATGACACAGGGCGGCCGTTTAGCATGAGAATGGGGTAAAGTATCAAGAAAAATGGAGGAATTAGTGAGAATAATAATTAGTATCGGTCATGCCTTCACTTGTATTAGGCGGCGAACTGTGGAAACAGGGCATCCGCTTAGCAAAGGGAGGTACTGATTCGATAGAGGCAAAGAATAATAAACCTAAAATAATAAAGTGATATATACCAATCAACATGTATTGGGCCTGTAATGCACAGGGCGGCCGCCTAGCATGGGGATGGTCAAACAAGGCAATAATGAAGGAAGAGTACCCTAATGACAATGACTGTCCGCACTTGGTTGTGATGCTGCATCGCACAGCTGATCAGCTAGCTTCAGCAGGCCGGGTAATAAGGATTAGAAACTTAAGGAAAAACAGTAAATGAAGAATTAAATTATTAAATACAAGAGTAGGAGACGGAAATAATAATAAGCGAAATAAATAAATACATAAATAATATAAAATGAAAAAAATAATAATAATTTAAAAATTATAACGAAACCCATTGTTGCTAATTTTAAAATCAATGTAAGAGAAAAGTACTGATTCTAAATTAATTCCAGAACTCCATTTCACCACACGGAAACTCGCTGAGCTATACAATAACGACACCACAAGAAGAAACGAATAGCCAAGAAACTAACTACACACTAAATTAAGTACACATTATATATCTAAGTACACTACTAAAACAATAAGCAATCGTATATACTAGAGGAGTTAAGAGTTAAGTAGGAAGAGAGAAACATTTCAGTAGCATTAAACCAAGAATTGTTATGACAGAGGAGAATAGGCCTGCACCAATGGCGACTACAAGTGTGTTAGAAGCTATCAAGGTAATAGACCTTGTAGAAATTATTTCGAAGTACGAAGGAGACTCTGGGAAATAAGATGGATTTATAGGAGCGGTAGAGCAGGTGTTAGGTCTAATCAAAGGAGAGGAGAGATCAAATGTAAGCGTAATTGCACTTAGAGCAGTAAGGAACAAGATTGTAGGAGCAGCAGATAAAGTCCTCGATTTAGATGAGTCGGAGTTAAATTGGGACCAGATAAAGAGAATATTGATTACCCATTTCAAGGACAAGAGATCGGAACAGGATTTGATTATGGAATTGACCCACATTAAGGAAAAGAAGTTGGCCTTATACACCAAAGTTCTGACCCTAACGGAAGCCCTAGTGAGCCTGGCCAAGTCCAGTCAGCAAGGCATGTTGTTGAGGAGTGAAAAGACCAAGTGGTATGAGGAAATGGCCTTAAACGCATTCGTGTCAGCCTTAAAAAGGACCGATAGGTGTAACTATCAGGAACATGGGGGTACCCAATATAGCAAAGGCCTATGAAATAGCTTGCAGGGAAAAGAACTTGGGTACCTTAGAAGAAGCAGAAGTAGAATCAAAAGGTCAAGAACGGACGGACTCGCAGGGTAAAGAGATTAAGGAAACTCCAAAACAGGAATCAGAGAAACAAAATAAGCCGGTACCGGGGTCGCAGACTGGCACTTGGACGCAGTATCGGTGGGCAGGGAATACCCAACCGCAGTTCCCAATGCCGTTCGCGATGCCCATTATGAATGGATGGCCAGGATTTGGATTTCCGTATCCAATGATGGTTAACCCATTCAGGTCAGACAATTTTAATCAGAGAGAAACTTCCAACTATGGAAGACCATATCGTAATTACCAGAACAGGAACATTAAGTGGAATTATGGGCAACAGAATCGAGACAGACAACAATACGGCAACAATTATTACAACAACAAACCTATACAGGGTCAGCTAGCAATCCAGGCACCTGGAGATGCAGAAGGTAGTGCTCAGACAAGGATGTCTAGAAATTCGAACTATTCCGGACAATCTTATAACTCGAACAATTCCAGGCAGTCGAATAATACGGCCAATTCAAAACGATCACATAATTCGGCTAATAACTCGGAGAGGGGCGGAAATCGGCCGTCGACCAGTGGTCAGTTGCATAACATCCAAGAGGATGATGCAAATATTTCGCAATTAGCCTCGAACAACCAACAGGATATTTAGGGACTAGGAGGGGCCACTCAACCCTACCTTATGTAATGATCAAAATTACTCCGGAAAAAACAATTAAAATGTTAATCGATACAGGATCCACCTTCTCTTTCATTCGTCCCGAATCACAATACGTGAAAGACCTACAAGATCCAGTAGCGATTAAGACTATTACACAATCCCATAACATTTTGAAAGAAGCACATTTACCAACGTTCGAAGAACTGGGAAAGATGAGAATTTTGCTTTTCAAATTCTATCAGTTTTTTGAAGGATCAGTCGAGATAGATTTGTTACAACAACTAAAAGCCGTGATCGACATCGAAAATGGTTGATTCCGCACGGTAGATGAAAAGTTGCAGATTCAGTTCGCTAAGTATAGACCAAGCGAGGTTCACACAATAGAAGCAGGAACAAAAAGAGTTATCCCTATCCCAGAACAGGGATCCGATGGGGATTTCCTGTTAAGTAAAACTATAGTAAAGGAAGATACTATTCGGAAGGTATTTACAGGGCAGTGGCTGGACAGAGCCTGGTAGAAGTAACAAATAATGCGGAGATAGACCAGGAGTTGTTTTTAGAAGAAAAAACAATTCAATTCAAAACCGAGCGACATTTTGAACTTAATAATATAGAAGAAACAGGTAACGAAGATAAAAACATACCGTTCCACAAGTTCAGGACGGACATTTAAATAGCGAGGAGCTTAAAGAGCTTCAGAGAATTTGTAGAAAACACCCCAAGGTATTCCATAAGGAAGGTGATAAGTTATCTTTCACGAACGCGGTCAAATGCCAAATTAGAACGAAGGACGACATACCGGTGTACGCTAGACCGTACAGATATGCATTCAAGGAAAGACAAGAGGTGACAAAGACAGCTTGGGAAGTTATTAGATCAGAATATTATTAGACATAGCCACTCACCATGGAGTGCACCGGTTTGGCTGGTGCCCAAATAGAAGGATGCCTCAGGAGAGAGGAAATGGAGAATGGTGGTGGACTATAGAAAGTTAAATGAGAAAGTGATAAAGGACAGATACCCCTACCATTAATAAATGATGTATTGAGAGCAAAATATTTCTCAACCTGTAGTAGCCAGCTGAAAATTAGGGAAATTTATTTTGTCAACGTTTTTATCGTGTGGCACCCTAATAATTTCCTAATGTCAAGCTTTTAGCCGCTCTTAAACGATATTCAGAGCTTAAGCCCTCTTATCGTAACTGCACCCACGCATACTTTCAATCTACGAATAGTGGGAAGCGTAAGCAGCAATCGTACGATTGCACAGTTAAGAACCGCCTAATGCTGCTTCTATGTTTCGAGAACATACGATTGCACCGTTAAGGTAGAGCTTAAAGCTCCAATGACACCGTGCATAGACAATCGTCTGATGATGCTACGATCATTAGCGAAAATTTAATGAACGAGTGCAGACGTACGTAGATTCTGTTCCAGATTATTGAAAATAAAACGTGCGTTAGATTTTCCACCCGCTTTTATGCGAAGAGATCTTACATAAGATCAAGTTATAAAATTGTAAACGATAAATTGAAGTGTGTGCAGTGGATCTCTTGCAAAGGGTATGTTCCCATGTTCGTGCAGTGCCCATGTGCTTACATAACCAATTTTACAGGGAAAAGCATCCCAAGCTGCCCACAGCAGTGGAGTCTGGTTAAGACTACCCTGGGAGCAGACTGAGGTGAACAGTTGCTATTGCAATCACTGCAACCTTCTTGGCAGAATTTCATCAACCTACGTGGACCATCTATGTCCAGATCTACACATACAGAGCTGCCGAAGGTGCTGTCCCATTCCAACCGGGGTCAAATCAAGAGTCTCCATCGGCACACCGGAGTCGCCTATATCTCTCCCAGCGCCACTTGCATCTCCTCGACACGATCTTCGAATCCCAACATGCTGACCCTGTCATGATTCATTTTGGATTGCAGACTAAGTTCCAATAAAACCCACCGTCGCATATATAGTCAGCATAGTAATTCAGTGAACGTGAACTTTTTAAGCAACCCTCGCTAAGGGCTAATTATGTTCCTTTTCATTTGATTTTATATTTCTTTTTTTTGCTATAATGCTCCTTAATTGATTTAAATATTCTTATATATGTAGCTGTAAAGTAAATTAATAATCAGGTAAACTGAGACAACTGGCTGATAAATATGAACGGTTTTTGAATTGTTAATTGTAGATATATATATTTTATTAATTTTAATATTTTAAACAGTCAACACCGACACATATATACGTCTTCATTGGGCCCAACGATTCACGTAAAAGGTTTTATGGCGGAGTGAGTAAAACAACAGAATGTAGTCAATTTGTTTCTTCATTCGTTCATGCTGGACGATATGAAGTCATACACATATATATATCCAATAACCTGATTTGACCCTCGTTTATAAAAAATGCACTTTTGTCTTAGTTTCCACACACTTGAATTCCTATTATATAAATTATACGATATATATTGATATTCTTTCTACTTTTACCTTGTCTTATGCTAATACACTTATATAAATATCCATAGCCAACATCTTTGAAATGACTTATCGAATTTAATTGAATAATACCTAGTGATTAAGAAATTAGTACCCCTTATTCCAAAATCTATATGTATATGCAGCTTCCTAGTGTTAACATTATGATTACCCGTATTGAAATTATCTTTTATATTAAAATATAAAGTCTTATGAATTTAAAATGAATCTTTTAAACCTTTTGTAATAGTCGGTCGAGTATCCATGCCAGGATCTAGTAATATGTGGTGAACCTCATTTGGAGATCATCAAGGGACAATGCAGGGATTCTAACGCATTGTCATGGTAGGGTGGGTAGAGAAGAGAGGGACAATCAACACCTATGTTCCCTCCAGTTAGAAATGGATTCAGTAGGGCTTTTATTTGGCGTTTCGGCGCTGTTCGAATTGAACCTTGTTTTTTTGTATTATCTTATATAATTCCGTAAAGTGCACTTATTAAATGTAGTAGAGTACAAAAGTATAGTTTGGTAAGGAGGAACCCCGACAATCCGGCGAGCTAGATCCGAGCCTAGCAAGAGTGCACACGACCGAACCTAGCTGTACGCCGTCCTTAAAGTTCAGTTGCTATCATCTGCTGATAACAAGGGCATGTATATTTCTTTAAATATATATATATAAACTCTGTTACACTACAAACCTTAGATTTGGCGAGTGGATACAAACAAATCGAGGTAAAAAGGGAAGACATCCCGAAAACAGCGTTCTCTGCAGAAGGGGGGCACTTTGAGTATGCCTTTCGGATTGAACAACGCTCCCGCAACCTTTCAAAGGTTAATGAATAATATTTTCGGAGAATTGCTAGGGAAGTACTAGGACGATATTATGGTGTTCTCAAAATCGTTGCAAGAACACATCACAGATTTGGAAAAAGTTTTTAAGAAGCTTACAGAAGCAAATTTTAAACTACAGCTAGATAAGACGGAATTTTTGAGGAAAGAGGAAGAATATTTAGGACATGTAGTAACTCAACAAGGTATTAAACCAAACCCAGGGAAAATCGAAGCGATAACGAAATTCGAGATTCCCAAGACTAGGAAACAGATCAAATCATTCCTGGGTCTGTTGGGATGCTATAGGAAATTTATAAGAGATTTCGCGGCTATAACGAAGCCAATGACAAGACAATTAAAGGGGAAGAAGGCTGTACAGATGGATCAGGAATAAAAAGAAGCATTTGAGGTATGCAAAACCTTATTATGCCGATCTTACAGTTTCCCGATTTTGGCACGATTCTATTTGGCACGAAATTCAAAATAGTCACTGACCATAGGCCATTAACCTGGCTGATGAGCGTCAAGGAACCAGATTCCAAACTTGTGAGGTGGAGGCTTAAAATGTTGGAGTATGACTACGAGGTTGTGTATAAGAAGGGCTCTTTGAATGTAGTGGCAGACGCATTGAGCAGAATTCAACCGGAGCTCAATGTGTTAGAGGATGCCTCAGCGATAGCGACAAACGGGGAGACGATCCACTCCGCTGAGGAGGACCTACAACTGGGATTTCCAACATCAGAAAGACCACTGAATGAGTATAATATTAAAGTGGTTATACAAGAAGGAGAATAGCGGGAGTAGTAAAACAAGTCCCATTCAGGAATAAATTACGAATAATTTTGACGGAAAACAATTTTAATGACGAAACAATTGGCCTTAGGTTAAAGGAAATTCTAAAACCTAAAGGAACGGTAGCGTTGTTGATTCCGGAAAACTTGGTGATAACAATCCAAGAAGTATATTGCAAGTACTTTGCTTACAGCAAGTTGTATAGGGCAATAAGATGTACAGTTTTATTGCCAGATATAACGGAAAAGAGCGAACAGGAACAAGTCATTAAGGACTATCACGAAAGAAGCAATCATAGAGGAATAGACGAAACCTTAGCTCACCTGAAAAGGAAGGTGTTTTTCTTACATATGAAACAGGCGATTACGCAAACAATAAATAATTGTGACAGTTGCCAAATTCAGAAATACGATAGGAAACCGAACAAGATAAGGTACTGTTTGACAGAGACACCGTAGAGACCTATGGAAAAGTACACACAGACTTGTATTTTGTGAACAAGAAAAAATGTACTAACCATAATTGACAAGTTCTCAAGATACGCTTGGGGATTAACGATCCCAGCAAAAGAAAGCGTAAACATAGTTAGGGCAATAAAAAGTTTCATGGCTTTATTCGGAGTACCCAAAAAGATAATCTGCGATCAGATCTCGTCCAACCTGTTCAAAGACTTTTGTAGGCAGTACGAATTGGAACTGCACAAAACGTCTTTTCAGCAGTCGTCGAGCAATTCTACGGTCGAAAGACTGCACTCCACGATAACGGAAATATACAGGTTAATAAATGAAACGAAGAAGACAAATAAGTTGGAAATCAGACATGAGGAAGTACTGGATGAGGCGTTTATAACATATAATAATGCTTTTCACTCAGCTACTAAGTTAACACCGCAGGAACTATTCACAGAGTGAACACATAGTTTCTTATATAACGTGTCTTTTAACAACGAGCATGATTATTTGCAAAAGATCAATGCGTTTCAGGCAGAGTTGTACCCAAAAATCAAGGGAAGGGTAGAGCAACAAAAGAGCTGGAGAATAGAAGCAGCAAATACAGATAGGCAGGAACCAAGCCCGGTACAGGCAGGCGATACAATATTTAGAAAGAAGAACAAGAGGGATAAGATTACCCTTCGGTTCTCAAAACACAAGGTGTTGGAAGACAATGGGCTGACACTAACACCAGACCACAGAAAATTCACAAAGAGAAAATCAGAACATTAACTAAACCAAACGAATAAAAATAATTACAGGTGGTCAAGGACCATGGCCGCGGAAAGGAGCTTTGAGATACGACCATTGAAGGGAGACGAGCCGTTGGCACAGATCAACCTAGGCTTGGCAAAGATAATACAGACGCACATGACGTTCATACACATAGTAAGGCTACAGGAAGAAGCAATAGAGAGCATAAAAAAAATGCTCAGAGACAAAGCCGAAGATGCAGAGACGAAAGACCTGGTGAGAGCACTTCAGAATAAACTAAAAATGATGAAAACAAGATTAGAAGCTATATGTCCAAAGAGTAGGAAAACAAGAGGATTAATTAACGGATTAGGTTCAGTTGTCAAATCAATAACAGGGAATTTATATGCAGAAGATGCAGAAAGGTTAGAAGAAGAAATAAGGTGAATGCAAGAAGAAGAAAACGGATTAAGAGAAGCCATAAGCTCACAGGAAAGGACGGGTAGCAAGATCAGTATAATGTTCAATAACCTAACAAAATACATTAATGAAGAGCAAACCAGAGTAACCATGATCATAAAAAATTATGAAAATGCGATAAGCAAGACGTTTCTGGAAGAGGACAAGAGCCTTTATAGGTCAGAGTATATATTCAGGATTTCTGTAACAATAGTTATGTTAGGATTGAATTTAAACTATATAGCAGAAAGTTTGCTCTTAGCAAAAATGGGATTAATCTCAAAATTCATATTTGACAAGCAGGAAGCAACGAAGTGTGTACGAGAGTTAGAATACAAATAATATCCGAAGAGCATATGTACGAGATTTTAGAGTTAAAGGCAATAATGAACAGGACAGAGAATAAGGAGGAAATATACTAGTATAAGAGCAAATGTCAAGAAATAAGAAAATTATATATATGTAAGAACGATAAAATTGTAAACCAGATCAACGAAAATTGTATTAAGAAGCTGATCAGCGGATAGGAAGCAAACTGCGAGACAAGAGATGTAGGACTCATAAGCAGGATTTTCGAACCGGAAGAGGGGTACATCGCAATATTCAATGGAGAAAATGTAAAGTTGCAAACAGACTGTGGGCAAGAAAGAACCATAAATGGATCAGCACTGATCATATTCAGTGAGTGCAGAACCATGGTAAATAACATCCAGTACGAAGCAATGGAGAAGCTTGGCACAGCGAGATTAAACTTGGAAATACCCCAGGTCGAAGCTGTACACAAAAATAGAACTTCCCAAGAACTGGGAATTCATGAGCTGAAGATGGAGGATATCGAGACGAAATTACAGATCAGTAAAATTTAGACTGGAACAGCGATACACACAACAGCGACGTACACAATGTTAACCGTACTATTGATAGTGGTGGCAGCTATGGCCGGCCTTTCGAATAGAACGACTACCTTTACACCAGCTGCACCACCATCTGCCACTTTCCCACCTACCATCGCTCCGCTATGGTCGGTAGTTCAGTCTGAGGGGGGAGGAGTTACCGCCTCAGCACTTACCCTCGGCGGTTCCCCACCGAAACCCCTACAGCAGCCAAACAATTAGTAGCCAAATACTTCGTTGGCAACAAAGTTGCCAACCCAACATAAACATCGGGGCCGCTTCGAATTCAAGCCCTACATAAGCATCCGGTCCGGTTGCAATTTGCATTCAGCTAGGTCAGCATAAGTACATAAACATTAAGCATCGATATACGAACTTTGAAATAAAGAATTCAGTTTGAAAGACATATTCAACAAAACCACAACGAGTACGCAATCATTCTCCACGAACCTACAAATAATCATAACTCACGCTTCAGTTGACCAAGTGAAAATACTGAATGCTCCAAATTTAAACCACAAGTTTGCAACGACTGTCCTTGTGATTTTTTAAAAGTCAGGAAAAGCAAGACGACGAATGGGAATTTGTAGTCGTTTGAAATCAAATAGTATGTCAGTCGGAATCATTTCCCAATCAAAATACTTGCTTCAAGTAAATTAGTCATAACTTTTTCACAGCAAGTCTTGTACCATTGCAAAGTCGTGGTGGATTAAGATTCCGCAGCATAATTAAGGTGGCTCCGATTTTTACTTGTAAATAGTATGGCGGCAATCAAGTAAATCCAACGAATTTAGAAATTCGACTGGATAATTTACATCATCTTGATTGATAATTGTATCAATCGACCTATACGCAACCATTTCTCCTGGAATGGAATTCAAAATAGATGCGTTGATCTCATTGACATCTTTATTTGTTCCGGCAAAAATTGCTCATTCCCTCAACCAGTCATGGTTTTATATAATTTTGTGCAAAATTTGGAAACACACACCGAATCAAGTATTCCTTCGATGACACAAAAAAGTGCAAAAATTATTTAGAAGCGTTATAAAGCCAGAATTGTCAACGGGATGCATGCCATTACCAATGTCTAACAGTTGTCTGGAAAACAAATCTGCAGAAGCATCGTTTTGTAATTGAACACGTACATTTATAGTCGATCTAAGTGTTTTCACAGAGTGCCACAAATTAGATGTTTTCAAACACGCATTAATTTCATCAGCAGCAGTTCCTTGTTTGATTACAGCAGCAGTTTTTGTCTGAAATCACCTGCTAAATATATCAATGCACCACCAAACAATCGATTATCTTTCAACGTAGATTAAGTGCTTCCAGTGACATTTTCTTGGCCATAGTACATCCCATACAATAAGAGAGCATTGCTGCAGCACTCTCTTTTTTTTAAATGTTGCATGTAGGACTATCCTCAGCCTGCAAGTCCAAGGGCAACTTAAGGGCAGAGTGAGCCCTGCGACCACCATCCAAAAATATGGCAGGGATGCCAGGCGAATCCAGAGCCAATGCGATTCTACCTTGTGCTCGAATGGTAGCTTAAATAATCGAAATGACAAACGTTTTTTCGGTACCTCCAGCTGCATCCAAAAAGATGTAATGAACCATGGACCATGGCCTGATACAGTACCTACACCCCTACACATACATTCATTAGCAGACTAAGACACACTACACATAACAGTTATACCGACCCTCGGGACGGTCAATCCGACCCATATACACTTATCAATTTCCGCGATGCAAAATCAGCGAAAGCGCGCCCACATACCTCAGCCACTATTTCGGCTGCATAGTCAACAAAACTCACTCTCCACACCTAGACCCCAAAACTCATTCACAAGACACTGACCCAAAACTCATTTCCACAACTTAACCCACTTTTAAAAAACCCCACACCTAGCACTTCCTAGTTTTATGACGGAACTGCGGACTCAGCAGCCCCACACACAAGGTGCCGGCTTTAAATAGCGCGAGCCGCCGATCAATCGGGGCAGTCTATCATCAACAGTACGGGCAGTTCATCCAACGTCAATCACACCGCCAGCCGCATCGACACTTCACCGGCCCCTACCCCGTACACACGAAACAAAAGACACAAGACATTAAGTACCAATAAATACCATTTTAACCAAAGAACTCGATCGTATTTATTTTATTTGCCAGCGCGAACATTTCCACCCACCGCTACCACCACACGGTAACATAACGCCACCAGAGCTCTTCTTTCGGTCCCACGGCCAAGCCCTCGCCCCAAAGTTCCAGCCATCTACAGTTTCCATGTAGAGGTCAAACCCTGGACGGACTGAGCCTACCTCCTACCTACCAGTTCACCCTGTTGTTCATCGATAGCTCGAAAAATTTGGTCGTAAACCGTTCTTTGATTGATATTTAACCTTGGCTCATTGTTTTGCAAAAACGCATTAAGCTCGGAGCGATCATACTGTTGTTAACGCTTCAGTTCTTTGTTGAAAAGGTCGTGTATTTCACGATTAGGCCCTGTCATACCTAATTGTGCTAATGCTTTGCTTGTCATTATCAAGTGAGAAGAGCTGTTAGTCAACATGAGCTTTTAACTCTATGGGTTACGATAGCTACGATAGCTCGATAGACATCGATATCAACAGAGGCGATACTTCACTTTAGAAGTGGAAGCGAACAAGATAGCACGTGTCGAAGAAAACCTATTTTACAATTAATTCACTCTACATATATTTTTCAACTTATTATATTCAATAAACACTACTATACTACTCACAAGCCATCCCTTCACAGTTCAGAAGTGGGATTAGTAGAGTTTTTAGAGCGTAAAATTTTAAGAGGAACTCAAGAAAATCAGCAAGAGTCGTCGGCGTGGGAAGTTTGCAATGGGATGTGTTCCCTAAGATCTGTGTGACAAAGAAAATTGCAAATTACGGAGGTGTTCCTTTTCTTTGTGGCAGACGGATTCAATGTTCAGCGATCAGGAACCTTTGTGGACCTGGAAAGAAAGAGTCTCAAGAAATTGCGTCAGGAAACTGTGTGAGCCTGGTGTTATACAGTCATACATACAAAGGGCTTGTGTGTATACATATGTAGCGTCGATGTGAAATTCACAAGTTGAAGCCCAACGTTGTGAAATACAGACATATCAGTTGTCTCGCTTGCACACATGCTAACAGGATTGCTTGTGCGTGCAGGTTAAAATCAGACAAAATCATTGAGAAGGAGAGACGATCATATTAACGAAAATGGTCAAAATAGCGGGACTTAAGGTGGACCAGTTACGGTTCCAGGTACGAGAGAGGAACTTGGCAGTGTCGGGCTCTAGAGCCGAATTAGTACAACGACTAATTGATTTTGAGAAATCCGAAGACGTAGAGATGCCACAAGCAGCTGGAATCAGTAGTCCATATGAGGAGGAGACGCTGACGTCACAAGCGACGACAATTTCACAAATTCAGAATGAAATGACAGAGCTGAAGAATATGATGGTTCAGTTGGTCATCATGCAAAGGAAAAACGCAGAAGCAACAGCATTAGCAGCAACTACAAAACAGCAGCCGCAGATCAGAGAAGAAAATACCGAAGGTATGTCCCACGAAATTAACCCTGGTAGACAGGCTACGAACAACGTAAGGCAAGCGTCGGTCAAGGAAACTGCGAATACCTTACCGGACTATGACCCCAGCGACGATAACGCCATCTCCGTGGACGAGTTCATCGATCGTGTCAACAAGTTAGTTGATGCGTACCAATGGACGAGAAATTTATATTGCTCGCAATTTATACGCGTCTCAAGGGTCCCGCTAAGATGTGGCTCGACTCTTCGCCGGTTCTACACACCACATGGAGCAACTTCGCTGCAGCTATACTAGAAGAGTTCGGATCTAACCCAGACGAAGCAGAAGTTCATTTCAATATGGCTAATGCAACCAGACGAGCGAAGGAGACAGTGAAGGAGTACTATTTCCGGATGCCCGCCCTTGGCGTGCGGTACAAGCTTAGTGAAGCAGCTGTTATACGATATGTAAGAGCAGGTCTACAGCATCGAGAGTTGCAAAATAGTATTGCGGCAATTCAGTTTTCGTCAATGAAGCAGTTTCGTGATGCAGCTGAGTCGTATTTTGTAAATAGAGGTCGGCCAGTCACAAACAAAAAGGAGTTCTTACCAAAGGCAGCAATTTGGAGGCAAAACAGGACTACGATGTAAAGCCAGCAAAAGCCAAAGCAGGCTCACTTTGAAAGTGCTACAATTGTGGAGGTGGGGCACTTCGCTAATTCATGCCCACAAGAGAAAAAAAAGTCGCGTTGTGCCAAATGCAATAAGTTTCATGCAAACAATGAGAAGTGCCAACCGGCAAATATGATGCGTTTGGGAGCATCGAATCAAGACAAGCTATTCACCATGAAAATTTACATACAGTCGTGCAGTTATAGCGCCTTCATTGATACTGGAAGTCAGGCTAGTATCATTCGCCAATCAGTTGCCAAGCAAATCAACGCTGAGCGCAAAAAGTGCTCCATGAAGATTCGAGGCATTTGTGGGGGTTCCTGTATCCTGACCGAAGCAATAATTGTGGATATGGACATCGACGGAAAAATCATTACTGCCAAAGTATACGTAGCAGACGATGAACTGCTGCAAGAGGACTGCTTCGGTTGGGGCAGGACGTCATCATTAGCGCTCATCTATCGCTTAAGTTTGAGTCAGGCGAAACTAAAAGTGAAACGAGCAGTTCATCAGCCGATAGCCTTTGTAAGGGACAACTCAACTACCAAACTTCTTGTCAATTTACAAAACGATCAGGAAAGAAGTCAAAAGCGCGGTTTACTGGAGAAGTTCACCCATGTTTTCTCCACAGGATTGCAAGGCATTGGCAAGACAAACATCGTTCAAGCCAACATTAGAGTTGAGAGTGGCCAAGTAGTTTCTCAAGCGCCATACCGAGTTTCTGAGCCAAAGAAGGAAATTGTAAGCAGAATGGTCGACGAGCTGTTGCAACAGAATATCATAATACCATCCACATTAGAGTACGCCAGCCCAGTGGTGCTCATCAAGAAACCAAATGGTAGTGATCGACTCTGTGTTGATTACCGCCGTCTCAACAAGCTGATCAAGAAGGAAAATTTTCCAGTACCGAACATCGAGGAGCGTCTGCAGGAGGCGAAACGATTTAAATACTTTTCTTCTTTGGACCTCAACAGCGGTTATTATCAGATAGAAGTAGCACCGGAAAGTAGAAAGTATACTGCGTTCATCACAACGGATGGACTATATGAGTTCAAGCGACTTCCGTTTGGGCTAAAGACTGCACCTGCTGTTTTCAATCGACTCATGGCAGAATTACAGAAGCGAGTGCAGAAAGGCAACATGATACACTACATGGACGACATATTAATTGGTAGTCAGACGTTTGACGAGATGTGTAAGAAGCTTCAGAGAATCCTTCAAGTACTGCAAGAGTGCGGACTAACTTTAAATCTGGTGAAATGTGAATTGTATAAGCAATTACATTTCGAGGTCATCAGATACACGCAGTCGGCATCAGTCATGCCATTGCGTTGTTCTCGCCGCCGAGCAATGTGACCGAAGTACGGCAGTTTTGGGTCTCAGCGGTTACTTCCGGAAATTTGTTGCCGGATATGCCATTATTTCAGATCCTTTGCGTGCTCTATCGCGCAAAGACCAGACGTTCAAGTGGGAACAGCCACAACAGGATGCATTTGAAGAGTTAAAGAGACGCCTAATATCAAAGCCTGTTGTCACCAGTTACCGCATCGATGCTGATCATGAACTACATACAGATGCCAGTGCCGTTGGTTTTAGCCGGAGTATTGCTGCAGAAGGATGAGGATCAGATGAAGCCAATTGCTTACTATAGCCGAGCAACTTCTAAACCCGAGAAGAACTATCACAGTTACGAGCTAGAAGCTCTTGCCGTCGTCGAGTCGTTGGAGCGATTCAAGTATTACATCTATGGTAAGAGAATCAAAGTCATTACCGATTGTAAGGCCCTGAAAACATCAATGGAGAAACGAGAGCTTATACCCCGAATTGCAAGATGGTGGCTGCGTATACAAGAATTTGACATAGACATTGTTCATCGAGCTGGAACACAGATGAATCACCTTGACGCCCTGAGTCGAGCTCCATTTGAGGATGCACATGAGATGGACACAGCGTCCCTGAAAATCTCGAATACCATCATCGATGAGGCCATACAATTGCAAGATGAGAAGATCCAGAAAATTGTCGCTGAGATGAACCTCGATACGAAATCTGAGAACGACGAGTATGTGATCGAGTAAGATCGCCTACACATGCCGGACACATGAGCAAAGAGAAAACAATTAATCGGATTCTTAATTTGTTTTGGTTTCCCCGAATGCGCAACTACGTTAAAAGCTACATCAAGTCATGTGTGGGCTGCGCGCTGTATAAGATACCAGGTGGACGTCAGGAAGGACAGTATCATTATGATGACATAAGGCCGATCCCTTTTTCCACCGTACACTTGGGACCCTTTCCGAAGAGTGCAAAACGGAATGAGCACATTATTGTGATTGTCGACGCATTCACTAAGTTCTCCATAGTGCGAGCTGTAAAAGTACAGCCACGAAACACGTAATTGATATTCTGCAGGAGTTGACCAGCTACTTAGGAATGCCAGATCGAATCGTCACCGATCGCGGTACCGCTTTTACTTCAAAGGATTTTTGAAAAGTATTGTAAGTCGAATAATGTAAAGCACATCCTCAATGCTGTGAAGACACCGAGAGCAAACGGACATGCAGAACGAACAAACCGGATTATTTTGTCAATGCTATTGCCTTCAAAGGAAAAAGAAAACCGATGGGACGAACAGATACGATCAATCCAGTGGAGCATCAATACCATGGTAAATAGTACGACTAAATGTTCCCCATTTCAGCTATTGTATGGGTATGAGCCACGATATATACTCAAGAACACATTGACGAGTGCGATGCAAGGCCCGGACCAGAAGATGATGACAGATGACGAGTTGGAGAAGCTACGAGCAGACGCTGCCACTACAGTCAACGATCATAGGGCTGCTGCTGAAACGTTACGATGCCAGACATTCCAAGCCAACCGTATATACCCTTGGTGATCTTGTATTACTCGAGAATGAGCCGTTTAGCACGGGAACGTCACACAAATTGGAGCCTCGCTATAAAGGTCCATTTATTGTCAACAAAGTGCTGCCAAATGACCGATATCTGGTAGAAGATATCCCTCATGCCCAACGAAAGCAAAGGCACTATAAGTCGGTGTATTCATCTGACAGGATGAAACGCTGGTGCGAACTCCCACCTGATGAACCAGATGAAGATGACGACAAGGAAGGCGAAACTCGCGAGGACGATGTGATTTTTCAGGAAAGGCCGACTGAGAATAGCTGTTAGTCAACATGAGCTGTTAACTCTATGGGTTACGATAGCTACGATAGCTCGATAGACATTGATATAAACAGAGGCGATACTTCACTTTAGAAGTGGAAGCGAACAAGATAGCACGTGTCGAAGAAAACCTATTTTACAATTAATTCACTCTACATATACTTTTCAACTTATTATATACAATAAACACTACTACTATATACTACTCACAAGCCATCCCTTCACACAAGCAAATGTCTTCAATAGCGATCAATGCTTCGTTGTAACTTTTCGGCGTATAGTCCTGGTTTATATCACCCGTTTGACGGCGCAATCGATGTAAAAAATCCTCTGACAAATGATTTTGATGTTTTTGCCATAATTCAGTTGGCTTTGCTGGACTGCACGCTTAAGTGTAAGATCCCTATGCATGTCATTCTCAAGAAAATTTAATCGTTCGAATGCTTCGCAATACGTCCCACACAATTCTTCATCAACAGTTCGCATGCTTCGCAATACGTCCCACACAATTCTTCATCAACAGTTCGCAAAGATTCAAATGATATAGGGCCACGAACATTTATTATCAACAATCGCAAATAATAACACTCTTGATTATGAGGATAAACGCACTCGTCCTGAGTGAAACAATTCTGGCTGACCATAAACGGCGTCTCCGCGTCTTCGCCTTTGAAGTGAGTGATTTCATCGGTAACATTAGCAACTGCTGCAAAAACAGCCATATCACTTCCTTTGTGGATGTACTTGCAAATGTATTTAATAGATTGAACTGAATATCAGACCTCTACGTTTATGTGTGCTTTATAAATCTTTGATAATAACGGTGGCACAACCCAACGATTATGAATTTGCAAATCTTTATTTTGAACTCTAAAACTTACCGAATGGCCATTTCTTCAGTTGATCGACGCCGATATTCGGGATATCCATCGTTGCCCGTCACGGTATCGGAGAGCAAATTTTTTGGAAAACGTTTGGAACATTTCCCTTCAACTACATTCAAATTCAAAGCACCACATGGACCGAGAATCATATATCCACTGTCCGATCTGGAATTTCGGCCGAAATCACATCGTCAATTTGATAAGGCCTTATTTTTTCAATCAGCCAAATCAAAATATGCGCATAAGGCAAACCATTCAATTCTGCCATTCAATTGAATACATCAAACATTGAACAGACCCAAATGCACCGTGTTTGACAATTAAATCCATGAGTGATTTCCATTTTTGTCTAAAAACACGTGCTAAAATATCATGGCGATCTTTCGATGTTTGGCCAACAAACAATAATTCCGAGATTTCTTCCCATTGGGGATTACACATGAAGTTGATTAAGAGGTCTGGTTGACCGTAACGGCGAACGTATGACATCGCATCTTGGGCGTACTCAAACATATGACGTGGACTTCCAACATACGATGACGGTAATATTATCATAGTTCCAACGTTTTGTGCATTACCATCGGTGTTAACAGCATCATGATTTATTAAAAGTCATAGCAAAAGCAAGACGAATGGGAATTTGTAGTCGTTTGAAATCAAATAGCATGTCAGTCGGAATCATTTCCCAATCAAAATAGTTGCTTCAAGTAAATTAGTCATAACTTTTTTTCACAGCATCTGGTACTCATTGAGCTTTGAGGTGGCTCAGAGGGGGCCTAGCTGAGGCCACCGGACGGGTCGCAGGTTGCGGATAGCGAACGGCCTACTGGGTAGGTTAGCTGTGAATAAGCGGGCATCCCAAAGAAATTCAACTCAGTTGAGTCTGAGGGAGAGTACCGAAAATAAGCAGTCCCGGACAGCCAGCGGGTGTTGTTCGACGACGCAGCAACACTGACGATGCGCTTGTGGTGCCGCCTCTTTTAAGTAGCTCACACACTTCCCTTCCCTACACACTACCTACCCATATCCCAACCCCCACACTCACCCTCACACCGGGCCGGACTAAGTGTGTCAAACGGACCGTGCCGAGAGTCAACCTGGCTGGGGGCCCGGTATAAAAAACAGCCCAGTCGTGAACGGTGTGCTCAGGGACTTGGCTGCCCCTGTTCTAAGTATGCCTTATCCGGGCAACGCGAATCTCTGCCCGGACGGACCTTTCCCCTTCTTTGCATCTCGTGGGATCAGAATGGAAGCTAAAAACAAAACACAAACAAAACTGAGCTTGGCGCTCCCCAAATGCCAACCGGGAGAAATCCCTCACAGGGAAAGGCAGCGGCCCAAAGGCCTGGCCCAACCCGCCACACAGCAGGCAAATCCTGCTCAGCGACGAGCGCTGGGGCGAACCTAAGGGGTCCCATCCCAGTTCTGGGGTGGGTGGCGACTGGCCCCCAAAACCAACACCTTGGCAGAACAGCAATGCATTCATGCGGCTGCTCTGCCTGCTGGTAAGGTGGCATGGGTCGAGTCCCCATCGACCAGTGCTCAAGCACAAAAATATACTTATGCCGAAAGACGAAGTGCTGGCAACATCCTCCGTAGGCAGAGCGCCACGATGACGTCCAGCCCATCGGACCAGTGGCTAAAAAAGGTTGAGTGGGCTTCTAGGGTGCTCCCCAACTTCGGCAAAAAAGCGCCGAAGGAGGCCCCCAACCTAAGAGGCAGCGCTCGCAGGAGACACCGGGGCCCGCTCCGAAGCGCTCCAGAGTGCTGCCGAATGTCTCATTCGCGCAGATTGCCAAGGAGAGGACGCTTGACAAAGGCAGTGCGGATGAGAGGATTCCCCGGAACCAGTGGAAGTGGGTGGAAGCGGCACTGGCCGACCGCTGCTTCGAGCTGCTGGATTTCGAGCCCGGCCCCCCACCTGTCTGCAAAGACATGGGATGGTATCAGGGCACCATCAAAATCATCGCCTGCGAAGACGCGCGATCCGTCCAGCTTTATAAAGCAGCGGTCGCACAAGTCGGAGAGGTCTACCCAGGGGCGAAGCTGGTCGCTGTAGACTGGAGCGAGGTGCCCAGTAGACCCAGGGCCAGAGTGTGGGTGCCTGCCTCCTTCAAGAGCCAGACCGCATCCTCAAGATGTTGCAGCGATGCAACCCACTCCTTCCGTCCTCGGACTGGAAGGTAGTGAAGGTGGAAAGGACGACAGGCCCCACGAACCAAGCGGTGGTCGTCCTCAACAAGGAGTCGCTGGCCCCGATTGAGGCAGCTAAAGGAGAGCTGAACTTCGGCTTCAGCTCAGTCACCATAAAGGTGTATAAGTCGGATGCAGCGGCCGAGGCGCGTCCTGTCGACAACCCAGTCGAGCAGGAAGCTGCCTCGGAGATCGAAGCACCCGACTGCGAGCTGGAACCGGAGCTGGACGGCTACTCCTCTGACACCATGCTTATGCATGATTTTGAGGCCATGTGTCGGGAGGACGACGACATCGTCGACGACACTGACGCCGACATTACAGTGGTGGAGAAACCTGATGATGTCCCTTCGGGTACTACAAATCAATCTCCACCACTGTAAAGCAGCAGCAACTGCCCTAATACTCCCTTGGATGAGAGCGGAGCTGATGTAGTCTAATCCAGGAGCCTTGGGTAGTTGGTGACAAGGTCTGTGGATTAGCGACGAAGGAGTACAAGCTAATCGCTGCTCAAAACGAAGGTAAAATTCGCACCTGTATTCTTGCTAGAAAGCACCTTAACACCTTTCTGCTCCATAACTATAGCAACGGCGACAACACGGCAGTTAGCCTAGAGCTGCAAGGAATACAGCTGAGGTTGGTGTCGTCCTACATGGCGCACGAGGAAAGAGATCCTCCAGGAGAACTTATACGCGCGCTAACCAGCGAAAGCGAAAGTTCGGACATAGGTTTTTTAATAGGCTGCGATGCCAACGCTCACCACACACAATGGGAGAGCTCGGACACAAATGCGAGGGGTGAGTCACTATTTAGCTTTATCCTTGACTCTAATATGGTTATTTGTAATCTGTGTAACGACTCCACATTCATTATAAAGAACCGACAGGAGGTCATTGACCTCACTCTAGTGTCTCACGCAATGTCAGACTTAATCGAGAGCTGGAAAGTCCTAGAGGACCATTCTTTCTCTGACCACAGGTACATCGAGACAATCATGAGGCTCGAGTGCCCAAAACCAATTGATTTCATCAATCCCAGGACAGCCAACTGGGATAGATATATTAAAAATGGAGGAATTGCTCCCCATCACGGCACCACGGTGCCCGGACACTCAAGATGACTTAAATCGTCTAGTGGACACATTCACGGAAGCATGCAACAAGTCATTTAAGGCAGCATGCCCCGCACCAAAACCGAGGAAAAAAAGAAACCCCCATGGTGGTCAAAACAAAATAGATATCCTACGTAAGAGTAGCAGGGCTCTCTTCAACAGAGCCAAAAAAGCGCCAACGAGGAGGAACACTGGGAAGACTACAAGCACAGTCTAGCCCTCTACAAAAAGAAACAAGAAAGGCAAAAAGAGCCTCGTGGCAAAAATTTTGCACAGAAATAGAGGAAACATCGGAGGCAGCAAGGCTGCGTAAGATCCCTCTCAAAAACTACCACCTCGGTGGGATACCTCAAACGTAACGATGGTACGTGGACTAGCTCCAGTGAGGAGTCCCTACACATCTTACTAGACACTCACTTCCCCGGATGTACAACCATTGAGCCGACCCATTCAGCTATAGTGGGCTCGGTCACCTCGATGGCACACATCCTCTCGAAACGGAACATCAGCTGGGCAGTAAACAGCTTCAACCCGTTTAAATCACCAGGCCCCTGACATGATTATCCCTGCCCAACTACAAAAGGCAGGAAACATGGCAACCAACTGGCTTCAAAGTATATTTTCCAAGATACTCATAGTAGGGAAAATTCCTGACGCATGGCTTAAGGCAAAGATTGTCTTTATTCCCAAAGCGGGAAAAGCCTCGCTCTCCACCGCAAAGGACTTCAGACCAATCAGTCTGTCGTCCTTTCTCCTCAAGACATTTGAGAGACTAGTCGGGCTACATCTAAGGACTACGATAAATCCAAAGATGCTGTCAGACTCACAACATGCCTACAGGAAAAGGAAAATCCACAGAAACGGCACTTCACGAGGTAATCACCTCGGTGGAAAAATCCCTTTATTCAAAGGAATATTCCCTTATTGCCTTTTCTCGATATCGAGGGAGCCTTCAACAATGTCATACCAAGAGCCATCACGGAAGGTTTGACGAGCCTGGGGTGGACGATCACTTGGCGACGCTCATCGATCAATTGCTAATATGCAGGACGGTGACGTCGTCGATGGGGTCGTCCACTCAGTCAAGGTATGTCAACAGAGGCACACCGCAAGGTGGGGTTCTGTCTCCCCTTCTATGGAACATAGCAGTCAACAAGATTCTGTGTGACCTGGATGGGGGCTGTAAAGTGGTGGCATACGCGGATGACGTTGCCATAATATTCTCGGGGAAAATTCCCTCAAACACTCTGCGACCTAATGTCTGCAAAACTCGCGAAACTGTCAGACTGGACAAAATCGCGCGGTCTGGGAGTAAATCCCTCAAAAACGGAACTTGTATTATTTTCTCGTAAATACAAGATTCCCCCCTTAACCCTCAATGCTTAACGAATGCAGGCTATCCTTCAGCGATAGTGCTAGTTACCTGGGGTTGGTAATCGATAGTAAGCTCAACTGGAACCAAAACATCAAAGAAAGAGTGAAGAAGGCTACGATAGCTCTCTACACCTGCAAAGAAAGCCATTGGTCTAAGGTGGGGTATTAGCTTAAGTATAGTCAATGGATATATCTAGCAATAGTTAGACCAATACTACTCTACGGAGTCACGGTGTGGTGGCCGGCCCTATCAAAAAGTCCATCACCAAAATGCTCGGCAAGGTACAAGAACTGCCGCACTCTGCATCAGTGGAGCACTTCGCACCACTCCGAATGATGCTCTAAACGCTGTCCTGTGCCTCCAGAGTCCTGACCTCGCAGGTAAGGCTCAGGCACTCATGGCAGCGATTCGTCTTAGAACTCCGACCAATGGGTACCGCAAAATATGGGACACTCATCCATTCTAAACAACAACAATAACGTCCCAACAAAACGGACTACTGCATTCCGATGGAGTTTACTGAAACTCCCTTTGAAATAGATATCCCTCACCGTGATAGCTGGCAGGGGAACTCGGGTCCTGGTGGAGCCATTCAAATCTTCACGGATGGCTCCAAAATGGACAACAAAGTAGGAGGAGGTATCTACTCCGAGCAACTAAACATAAGGCATTCCTTCAGGCTCCCGGATCACTGCAGTGTCTTCCAAGCGGAAGTCACAGCGATCTGGGAAGCTCTGATTTGCATCCAAACAGTTGCCTTTTCGGCAACCCATATAAACATCTACAGTGATAGCCAAGCTGCGATCAAATCACTTAATGCGATTACATCAAACTCGGCCACCGTAGCAAAATGCCGCAAATCTCTTCACGAGATGGCCCAGCAGTTTGCTATTAGCCTGATATGGGTCCCGGGTCACCAGGACATTGAAGGTAACTGCATAGCAGATGAACTGGCCAGAGCTGGCACTACCACCTCCTTTCTCCACGACAAAGAGGATACATGTATGCCTATGGCCACCTGCAAGCTCATTATAAAGAGCAATTCATGCGACTAGACGACAGTCGGTGGCAAAACACACCACGATGTCGCATCACGCGACAAACGTGGCCCACTATAAACAAGAAGCGCACCACCGAGCTCTGCAAGCTAAGCAGAAAAAGGTGCAGCACGGTCATTCGATCCCTCACGGGACACTGGCTAATAGGAACCCATGCCAAAGGATGGGAGCCCCATACAATGATTACTGCCGCAACTGTAGAGATGAGGAAGAGGAGGGAGACAGTGGAACACCTGTTCTGCTCCTGCCCGGCTCTCAGTAGAAGAAGGCTACAACACTTGGGCTCGCCCTTTTTCACAGACATATCACTGATGTCCAACATGTGTCCCAGAAAGATAGCGAATTTTATTGGCGCGGCCGGATGGGATAATTGCTGACAGGAGGTCTCTCACAGCGGGAGGGAAGAATGATTCGATGGTACCACAACGGGCCGAAGCCGGCCTATGTATGTCGGGCTCATGACGGCCCGACAGCCGATACTACCTAACCTAACCTAACCTTTTTCACAGCAAGTCTTGTACCATTGCAAAGTCGTGGTGGATTAAGATTCCGCAGCATAATTAAGGTGGCTCCGACTTTTACTTGTAAATAGTATGGCGGCAATCCAAGTAAATCCAACGAATTTAGAAATTCGACTGGATAATTTACATCATCTTGATTGATAATTGTATCAATCGACCTATACGCAACCATTTCTCCTGGAATGGAATACAAAATAGATGCGTTAATCTCATTGACATCTTTATTTGTTCCGGCCAAAATTGCTCATTCCCTCAACCAGTCATGGTTTATATAATTTTGTGCAAAATTTGGAAACACACACCGAATCAAGTATTCCTTCAATGACACAAAAAGTGCAAAAATTATTTAGAAGCGTTATAAAGCCAGAATTGTCAACGGGATGTATGCCATTACCAATGTCTAAAAGTTGTCTGGAAAACAAATCTGCAGAAGCATCGTTTTGCAATTGAACACGTACATTTATAGTCAATCTAAGTGTTTTCACAGAGTGCCACAAATTAGATGTTTTCAAACACGCATTAATTTCATCAGCAGCAGTTCCTTGTTTGATTACAGCAGCAATTTTTGTCTGAAATCACCTGCTAAAAATATCAATGCACCACCAAACAATCGATTATCTTTCAACGTAGATTAAGTGAGTAGTTTAATAATGTTGGGTTCAAACCAATTAATCATTTTTAATTTGACAGGTCGGGGTGGGGGGTGATTAATGATCGGTAAAAGTGACTGGTGGGGGGTGGGGGAGGTAGTGATTGATCGTTAATTATGGTAAAAGTGACAGGTGGGAGATGGGGAAGGCAATTAACTATCGTTAATTACGGTAAAAAGGGTTACATTCCTATGTTGATAGCCGCAGGCGGTGTTTGTGACCCAGAGAAATCAAAAGGTTCATCGTTGTCCCAACCGAAGGCGTTTTCGTGACCTAGATAAATAAAAAGATTCATCGTTGTTGTAGCCCTAGGCGTTTTCGTGACCTAGATAAATCAAAAGGGTCATCGCTGTTGTAGGCACAGGTGGTTTTGTTTATCAGCTACTCTGGGTTACATTACTATGGTATTAGGTGGGGAGGGGTAATTAATGACCCATAAATATCAAAGGGTACACATGCTCATGCGTAAGTGGTTTACACGGTGATAGGTGGCGGGGGTAATTAATGACCAATGATTTGCACGATCATGTTTACACACACCTTATTAACGATACAGGACGGGCTAGTATCAATAGGGCACATGTGCTCATGCGTAAGTGGTTTACTGGATTGTGGATCATGTTTATCATGCGTGCTCATGCGTAACGGTGGTAAAGTAGCTATCATCGCCATCGGTGGTTTTGTTTAACAGGTTCACTTGTGTGTCTAAAGATATTAATTTATTGATTGTTTATGGCTAAAGAGTGGGTAATAAAGAAATGTGTTGAAGATTTGTACCTTTGTTTACACTCACACCTGATCACTAACCCAGGTGAGTAGATCTTAGAGACTAGATGAGATGGCACGTCACTAGATTGCTAGGGATGGAGGGAAGAGAGGGGGTATGTGTATTTGGTGCAACCTGTTTTTTTTTTGGCTTTTGCTACGCATTCAAAAGGAAAGAAGGTAAGAACAAAAATGCAATAGATTTTTTTTGTTTTTGTTTTTTTAGACAAGTATTCGTTTATTTAGAGAATTGTATTACAACTGGTTTTGTATTTCATCAGATATGTATGTATGCATGTGTATGTGTGTGTGTGTATCTATTTTCTAGTTTTTGTAATCAAACGTTTATATAACTTGTAATATTTTGAAATTAAATCCTTAGCATCTGGCCGATCTCTTACAATGTGGTGGCAGCTACACACTAAATTGCTAGGGAGGGAGGGATTTCCCCGGCACAGAATACCATTTTGTTAGGTAGTCAAAGAACGTTCTATCGTATATTTTAATTTATTCAGATTCAAGGTCAAATATACCATCGAGCTGGCTCTTTGTTACCTTTCGAGAACGCAGACCACCAATTTTGGCAATTATATTTTATCGGGAACGCGGAAGACAGAAGCTGATAGTCGGTGTGCCATTATTACCAACACGCGAATAAAAATGATTTTCGATTTGCAAGATATGTTCCATGAGCATAACGAATTGGTTCAGTTATTCAAAACTTCTCCTGATTAAATGCCATTGGACGATCATCCAATTTTTATTCGAGCTGATAAAACACCGGTTGGCCAACCTGCAAGGCGTTCAATGCACAAACAGTTGACGAAGTGGTAATAGTCATAGTTGGTGACCAATATAATAATCGTGACATTGTGCTTCATCGTAGAAATGAGCAACTTGACCGTGTATCCGAGACTCATCGCTGTTATGATGCATTACAATATCAGATATTGTTTTGGAGCGGCCAAGATGGCTATCATTTCAACATTAAAATGATAAATTCAGTTAACGGTAATTTATGATTGATTTATATTTTAATTGAAATTAAATTTAATTGAATTGTATGTCGAGAAGGAAAAAAGAAAGTTAACAAGTGACGGGCAACGATGGATATTCCGAATATCAGCATCGATCAACTGAAGATAATGGTCATTCGGTAAGTTTGAGATTTCAAAATCAAGATTTGGAAATTGATAATCGTTGGGTTGTGCGATATATTTAAAGATTTATAAAAGCGCACATAAACGTAGAGGTCTGCATTTCAGTTCAATCTATTAAATACATTTGCAAGTAAATCCACAAAGAAAGTGATATGGCTGTTTTTTGGAGCAGTTGCTAATGTTACCGATGAAATCACACAATTTCAAATGGGCAGATACATCAGTTCAAATGAACATTATCATTTCCGATCCTTGATAGGCATCCAACTGTAGTTCATTTAGCTGTTTATCTTGAAAACGGCCAACGCGTTTTTTTCACACCCGGAAATGCAATGCGCAACCACCGGTACCAACTTTAACTACATTTTTTGCGTTGTGTCAAGCAGATGATTTTGCGAAAACATTGATTACGCTGAAGTACCCGGAATATTATACGTGGAATAATTCGTCAAAGGTTTTCAAAGGCGAAGACGTGGAGAAGCCATTTATAGTAAGCCAAAATTGTTTCACTCTCAGATTCGATAGGACGAATTTTAACAGTTCATCCTAATAATCAATCCTTATATTATTTGCGATTGTTGATAATAAATGTTCGTGAACCAACATCATTTGAATCTATTCGAACTGTTAATGAAGAATTGTGTGGGACGTTTCGCGAAGCATGCGAACGATTGAATTTGCTTGAGAATTACATGCATTGGAATCTTACACTTGAATATGCAGTATTATCATCAAATCCACATCAAATTAGGACACTTTTCGCAATTATTATAGCCACGTGCAGTCCAGCAAAGCCAACTGAAGCGAAAACATTAAAATCATTTATCAGAGGATTTTTTCGATTGCGCCGTCAAACGGGTGATATAAACCAGGACTATACGCCGGAAATTTACAACGAAGTTTAGGAAACCTATCCCAGGCTGTGGTAGGCTCAGTCTGTCCAAGGTTCTTTCTTCAAGAAATTTGTAGAAATGCTGGCACTTTAGGGCAAGGGGGTGGCCGTGAGACCGAAAGTGGAGAGGGCGGAGCGTCGGGTTACCGTGCAGGTAACTTGGCGATGGAAGGGAAAAACGCTGACACCTGAGTTTTGGTGTGTGCGGTAATAATATGTTTCTGGGTCACCTGAGTTGTGTTCGCGCTCGGCGAAGAAATGATGACACTGCGTTGAGCTTTTGAGGTTTATGATTTTGTCTTTATTCTTGATTAATTGGTTTTTATATTGCTAGTGTCGCGTAGTAATTCTTGCGTGTGTTTTCTTACGGAGGCGCGGTGTTGACTGCTGATGCACTGCTGATGGACTGCTGATGCCCCATTGATCCATGGCGCGCGCTATTTAAAGCCGGCACCTGGGGTGTGAGGCCGCTGAGTCCGCCTTTTCGTGGGTGTATGTTGGGGCACCGTTTCGCTGTGATCGCGAAACTTGAGTGCAGTGTCAGGTGACCTAGTCCGCGTGTTTTGCTAATATAGCAACGCGGAACTGGGTGCAGTGTGTTTGGTAGTGTCAGGTGTTTTTAATAATAGTCTTATATTATTTGATATATATTTATTGTGGCGGACCGTTGTGGTCCGTTACACCCTTTCATCCGGGCGGATGAAGGAAAGGTGGGTGTGGTTGGGGGGTTGGCGGTTGGCATACCCGGGAGTGGGTCAGTAGTACTGTTGCCTACGTTTGCTCCATCAGCGGAATTGGCGGTTGGCATACCCGGGAGTGGGTCAGTAGTACTGTGGGTGTCGTTTGCGACATCAGCGGAATTGGCGGTTGGCATACCCGGGAGTGGGTCAGTAGTACTGTGGGTTTCGTTTGCGTCATCAGCGGACCCGCTGTCCACTGCGTCGTGGAAATCTTTTAGGTCGTTGATGTTCGCCACCTTTTGTTTACGGCTTCCGGGGTGCTGTAATTTCACTATATTTGCCGACGTAAAGCCTTTGACTTTGTAGGGCCCGTCATACTTTGGGGCCAATTTCGCCGCAAAACCGTCGACTGCATTAGATTGGTGATGTTGGCGAATTAGCACTAGTGAGCCCACCGTGGGACGCCATTGTCGGCGGCGGAGATTGTAGTGCCGGTATTGTTCTTGACTTTTGCCCGCTGGATGTTGTTTCGTACTAATGCAAAATACTTCTTTAAGTCGCGTTGCCTTCGCGTGTGCTGTGTCGGTGGGCTTCCTGTCCCTGGTGTGACTTCATCGTACAGTGCTCCAGGTAAGCGAGGTTCTCTCCCGTGTAGCAGGAATGAGGGGCTGAAACCAGTGGTTTCGGAGACGCTGGAGTTGATTGCCAGTGAAATCTCGGGTATCAGCTCATCCCATCTGTTTTGGTGGTCCTCCACCAAATCATGGTCTTCACCGTCCGATTGGCCCGTTCCGTAGGGTTTTCCTGGGGGCAGTATGGTGCGGTGTGTTGCAAATTCACGCCGGCTGTTTGCAAAACGTACGAAACGAGCGGCTGGTGAACTGCGTTCCGTTGTCGCAGACAAATCGTTTTGGCACACCGAAGTGGCTTAGAATGCGTTCCCGAAAAGCTAGCTCGAGGGTAGCTGTGGTAGCTTTCTTAAACGGCACTAGTTCGGTCCATTTCGAGAAGGTGTCGAAGAATACCAGTAGCATGGTGTTTCCTCGTTTGGATCGGGGCAGTGGCCCGACGAGGTCGGCGCATAGTGTGGCGAAAGGTTCCTCTGCCCTGCGGGTGAGCATCTTACCCACGGGCTTGCGCTGCAGTGCCTTGAACTTTTGACAGCTCAAGCAGCTGCGTACTTACTTCCTCACATCGCGGTGTAGGCCGGGCCAGTAATATCGTTGTGCGATCCGTGTGATGGTTTTCCGAACGCCTGGGTGGCCTGCCGTGGGCTGGTCATGGCATTCCTTGAGGACTCTTTGGCGTCGGTCCTTTGGGACGCAGAGATTCCATGACACGTAGTCGTGATCGTCAGCTCCGTGGCCTAGATGCCTGTAGAGTTCTCCATTCTCGAAGACGTAGTCTGGGTGTTTATCGGGTTCGTCTTTGGTTTGTTTAATCCTTCGTGTGAGCCAGGGGCAGGTTGTTGCGTCCTCTTTGATCCTGGCTAGCGTTTCCAAGGGTTGTCGAGACAGGGCGTCGGCGACTACGTTTTGTTTCCCTGCTCTATAGTGGACGTCGTACTGATGCTGTTGGAGTTCGAGCGCCCATCTCGCTACTCTTCCGTAGGGGCTCTCCAGAGTGTTCAGCCATTTTAGCGCGAGATGGTCTGTTATAACGTCGAACCGGTATCCCTCTAGGTAGCAGCGTAGTTTTCGGATTGCCCAAATGACGGCGAGGCATTCCTTTGTCGGTGGCGGGTAATTTCCTTCGGCCTGGTTCAAGCGTCGGCTGACATAGGCGATGACGCGTTCCTTTCCTTCGATCTCTTGCGTGAGTACGGCGCCTATGCCGAGGTTGCTCGCATCGATTTGTAGTGAGAACTTGACGTTGAAATCGGGGCAAGCAATTACAGGAGCAGTCGTGAGTAGTTCCGTTAGTTGGTCGAAGGCCGCTTGTTGATCTGCTGTCCATGTCCATGTTTGTCCTTTCTTGAGTAGCTGAGACATTGGTTGGACGACTGTAGCAAAGTTTGGAACGAATCTTTGGTACCATGATGCCATTCCGATGCACTGGCGTAGTTCCTTTAGGTTCGTGGGTGGCTTGAGTTCTTTGACGGCAGCAATCTTGTCGGGGTCTGTGTGGATACCTTCTTCGCTGATGACGTGACCAAGATATTTGATTATCCGTTTATCCGCAGGTTCGCTTTTCGAAGGCGAGAGAGGACTATTGCCAGGTTGTGTAGGTGGTCCTTGAAGTCTCGTCCGACGACGGCAATATCGTCTAAATATGCGAATGCGTAGGGGTTCCATGTCGGCACCGATCACAGTATCAAGGGCCCGTTGGAATGTTGCTGGTGCAGAGTGTAATGCGAAGGGCATCACTTTCCATTGATAGAGACCTCTGCCGGGGACCGTGAAGGCGGTGGCTTCTCTACTTCCGTTGGCCATGGGTATTTGCCAGTATCCGTTCTTCAGATCGAGGGTGGTTATGAAGCGTGCGTTCTGTAGGCGCTCCAAGATGTAGATGTAGTTGATGTAGTCGTCGCTCCTGGTAGTCTTGCTCCTTGGTCCTGGCAGTTATGGCTCCTTGTCGTCTTGGTCCTTTGCAGTGGTAAATTAGTGGTCCCCTGCTCCTTTGTGGTTCCTGGTCGTCATGATCCTTGCCGTTTGTTGTCGTCCTGATCCTTGCCGTAGTTTTTCCTGGTAGTTCCTTGTGATCTTGTGTCCTTGCCGTGGTTGGTTCTGGTAGTCCTGGGTCCTTGCCGAGGTTGTTCCTTAATGGTTGTGTCCTTGTCGTGGTTGGTCCTGGTAGTCCTGGATCCTTGCCGTGGTTGTTCCTGGTAATTCCTTGATGGTTGGGTCCTTGTCGTGGTTGGTCCTTATTGAGGTTGCTGGTCTACGGTGAACTGTCTAGGCTGCCGGTCTACTGACTACTGTCCAGGGTCCCGGTCCCGATTATATAGCCCGAGCGGGCCACGCTCACTCCCGCTGGCGCTGGCGGTGTCTCTGCTCCCTACTCTGGATCCGCTGCGCTTCTGTCGGCGCTGCCGCTGATCCCGCGCGTCGGTCTATGCTGCTGCTGCTGCGCCTCTGCCGCTAGCTGCGGTTCGGATGGTGTTGCTGTCGCCAGGGAAGTTAGGGAAGCCAGACTCGGCTGAACATGAAAGTTGGTCCCTGCACGTGCGGTTTGCCAAAAAAAACTGTAAAAACTGCTGTTTCTGCCGCTCCACGTTTCTTTTCTTCAATTTCTGTTTTTGTTCGTTCTAACGGTCACCTGCCGAATTTGGCCTGTCGGCCAGAAACACGTGTCTCCCTCCTCTGCTTTATATATTTCCCCTCACACTTCCAAAACTTAACGGAATCTCGGAGTCCATTTGTAAGGAAGCTATTTCGCTGGGGTACATATCTCAGTCCAGCTAGGGTCGAAACTACAGAAAAATTTGTTATTTGCCGGGACTCCGAGTCGTTAGTGGCGCCTTTCGGGGCGGAACCTCGTCTAGGGGGGTCGGGGAGCGGCTGTGATCCACCGGCGGATGCCTGAATGGTTTCCGGACGGTCCCTCTGGGGAGAAATACGGGCCACAGGGGAACGAGGGAGGAGGCAGGGTCTGCGAAGAGTGGCTGGGCTATCGCCGGGCGGCACCTTCGGGCAACTACTACGTGGGTGGGAGGTGGAAGAACAGGTCGACAAAGGCGACTAGTCTATCGCCGGACGCCGCCTTTGGGCACTATTGGTCACTGAAGGGAGGGAAGGGCGAGGTTTCCTAAGGCGGCTGGGCGATCGCCGGGCGGCACCTTCAGGAAACTACTACGGGGGTGAGAAGTGGCTAACCAAAGATCAACAAAGGTGACTAGGCTATCGCCGGACGCACCTGTGGGCACTACTGTTCTCAGAGGAAGGGCGTGGTTTTCTAAAGGCGGCTGGGCGATCGCCGGGCGGCACCTTCAGGCAACTACCACGGGGGTGGGAAGTGGATAAACAAAGATCAACAAAGGTGTCTAGGCTATCGCCGGACGGCACCTTTGGTCACTACTGGTGTCTGGAGAAGGGGGTGGGGAGAAAAGGTATATTTCGATACACAAGTGAGACGCGGAGTTAAATTCTTTATCCACTTTAATTCTTGAATATCTTTTGTTTTCCCTACCTAACCGTACCGCTAAGCACCCTTCTTCTCACGACGGTGAGACTCGCTTACCCTAATATCTCCTTGGTTGCGGCGTAGCTCCTTACCGTTAGTTATCTTAATCGCGTGGGTGCCGCCTCGGCTTTTGGCACACTTTGGGGACACCACCGTCTTGCTTTTTGACTCCAGAGCGACTCTCCTAATCTTTTTAGCGGGCGATCTTGAGACCTGATACCGGCTTCTAAAGCTCTCTCTTCGCCTCGGTTTTTAGTCGCCGGCTGCTCTATCTCTCTCTCTGCGTCGTTGATATTCTTGGCTGTTGCTATGGTTTCTAGTGCTCGTTTAGCTTTGGTTTTTCGTCGCTAGCTGCTCTCTCTCGTTGTCGTTGATATTCTTGGCGGCCGTTGCTATGGTTTCCAGTGCTCTCTTCGCTTCGGTTTCTTGCGTCGCCAGTTGCTCTCTCTCCCTCCAAGTCGTCGATGTCCTAAGCGGGGCTTTCCGCTCTCCGTTATCGGAGCTTTCCTGGCCGAGCTTTCGCTCTCTCTCGTTCTTGGTTTTGTTGACAGTGTTGGCCGCTGATCACGGCTTCCCCATATTTCCCCTTGAAATCACTAGTTCACGAAATAACTCAGGTGATGGTCCCTTCGTCGGAAAATCGGGGAAAAGAATGTGGGGGAGAATCCGCTCCTTCACAGCCTAGTACATTGCAGGTTTCGGAAATAGAGGTGGCATTGGACCAGGAATGGGTTGAACAGCATGTATTGAGCCAGGTGAAAAGAAATCGGTTGTGCAAGGTTATCGATTGCTTTCCTTCATTCACATTGAATGGATTCGGAAGAACTAATCTGATTATCCATGTCATTGACACTGGCAACGCCAAGCCGGTCAAACAGAGACACCTCCCTGTTTCACCAGCAGTGGAAAAGACCAATTATTCGATCGAATGTTACAATTGGGGGTCATCGAAGAGTCGGAAAGTCATTGGTCTTCCCCTATCGTAATGGTCACAAAACCAGGCAAAGTCCGAATGTGCCTAGATTGTCGTAAGCTAAATAGCGTTACTGAGAAAGGACTCATACCCTCTGCCTCAAATAGGAGGTATTCTCAGTCTCCTACCCAAAGCAGAGTTTATATCCAGTTTAGACTTAAGGGACGCCTACTGGCAAGTGCCTTTGGATGAGAAGTCTCGAGAGAAAACCGCCTTTACCGTTCCGGGTCGTCCGCTTTACCAGTATAGAGTGATGCCGTTCGGTTTATGTAACGCCACTAATACAATGTCGCGCCTGATGGACAAAGTCGTTCCTGCGCATTTGCGTAATGAGGTGTTCATATACCTAGATGATTTACTCGTGGTGTCTCCGGGATTTGAGAGCTACGCAAGGGGTACTCCTGGAGATAGCGAAACATCTGAAGCAGGCTGGTCTGACGATCATAATTGGAAAAAGTTCCTCCTGCATGCAACGGGTACGCTACCTAGGTCACATAATAGGTGATGGAGGAATCCGAACAGATTCGGAAAAAATCAAAGCAATGGGTCTATGCAATTGGTACCGAAGTTCGTTCCAAATTTCGCCTCGCTGTCGTCACCACTGACTGATGTTATGTCGACGAAGCGGAAGTTCGCGCTGTTTGAAAGAGCTGTAGAAGCCTTTAAGAACTTGAAGCGTCGTCTTTGAGAAGCTCCGGTCCTAAGTAGCCCAGACTTTTCTCGAACTTTTTACATTCACTGGTCCAGGTAACAGGTCCTGGCACGGTCAGGTCTCTGCCAAGGATGCTGGCTAATGGTAGTCGGACGGAGAGAAGAAAACTCTCAGTGTAATTACCCCAAGCCTAGGCGGAACAGCATGCGCTGATGGATGCGTGGCCGAGTGGGTGCTCGGTCGTTAGTATGCGAACTCTGGATACCTGCCGACCTCCAGTTTAAATCAGGCTTCCCGTGGCACGCGGGCTATGCCTCGGATGATTTACCCCTTCCCGCCTACTCGTCGGAACAAAAATGCCTAAATCAATAAATATAAATCAAAAAACCCCAAAGGAACTCGGTACTCCTCCTAAAGTACCGGAGGGACAAGACCATCCCTCTATATCAACGCCTGGGAAACCAGGTCCAAAGAAAACGGGGAAGGAGACAAAGTCGGTCCACCGTCTTCTAGCAGAATCCGCTGCGAGGAGGGCTCCGATAAGCTAATCAGGCCCATCCACGTCGGGTGGCACCGGGTTCAAACCGGTCATCGGGCTGTCTGCCAAGCAGAGCGTTATCGCGGCTGGTAAGCGCCTCGCGACCGGGGAAACCCCGTCAACTTCGGCAGGCGGCGGGTCTGCAGGCCAAGGAGGTAAGCCGTCCTACCAGGACAGGAGGCGTGCTGCCTTCATATTGGCTAACGAGGATCCGGAGTATATGGCATCGGCGAAGGGGATGGAGCAGAGGCTTTGGGCCAGCTCAATCATCCCAGACTTCCAACCAGCCAAAACCGGAAAGGAAGCAGCCAAAGCCCCGAACAAGCGGCAACGCTCGGCGTAAGAAAACGCCACACAGCCAGGCCAAGCTCAGCAAGCCAAGCGGGCGAAGACGCACCTGACCAACAGTTCTTTTGCGGAGGTGGCGCCAAGGATGGTAATGTCCCCCGTGACAAGTGGCACCTGGTGGAGGCAGAGCTCCAGGACCGCTTCCTGGAGGAGCTTGCCGAGAACGGTGGACCCCCCCCAAAAATGTGAGGACGCCGGGTGGCATCAGGGCACGGTGAAAGCCATCGCATGCCAAGATGCACGCTCGGCGGCCCTCTACATGAAGGCGGCGCTCGAGGAAGTTTATCCGGGAGTCCAACTGGAGGCCGTACGCTGGGAGGACGTCCCAAGCAGACCAAGGGCCCGAGCGTGGGTGTTGGTCAAATCGCAGATCCTGAGAAGATTCTCAAGGTTCTGAAGGTCTGCAACCCCCACCTTCCTACGGCCGATTGGAAGGTGGCCAAGGTCGAGGAGTTCGCAGGACAGAGGCGACAGATCATCCTCGTCCTGAACGAGGAGTCGCTGGTGCTCCTTGGAGAGTCGTCAGGAGTGGTGGACTATGGCTACCGTAAGGTGACCATTGTCCCCTACAAAAACGACTCCAAGGGCAGGCAAGCGGGGGTCCAGCCAGACCTCGAGCCTGACGTCCCGGAAGCGGGGAGCGAACCCGAGGCGTCGGACGTGGCGTCCATGGTATTTGACGATATCCTGGATCGCTACAGGTCCGACACGCGAGCGACCTGGCCAGAGGTCTCGGACGTATCGTTGTCGGGGAGGACGACGACTCCCGGAGAGCGACGTCGACACGGTGGTGGTGGAGGCGAGTCTCAGGAATGTCCCTGACACTCCTGCAGATAAACCTCCACAATTGTAAGGCAGCATGTGCTGCCTTATTGCTCCACCTAGCCAAGGGTGGGGCCGACATGGTCCTCTTTCAGGAACCCTGGATCCTCGGTAACAGGGTCTCCGGTTTGAGACTCCTGATTATAAGCTATACTTAGCTGACTCCCCAGGTAAAATACGCACCTGCATTCTTGCAAAAGAGAACTGCAACCACCACAGTCAGTGGGAAGCACCGATACAAACGAACGGGGTGAGTGCCTTTTAACTACTTACTGACCACACTGATGTTCATCTTAAACCGTAAGGATGATCCAATTTATTAAAAACCCCAAAGGGGTCCTGGACCTCACGCTTGCCTCTCATACGCTACAGGATAACAGAGTATCCTGGAGGGTCCTCGAAGGCTACTCGTTCTCGGACCACAGGTACGTGGAAACTGTCTTCACGTTCACCATACAAAGTCCAGCCCAGTTCCGTAACCTCAGGCGGACTAACTGGACACTTATGTGGACTATCTTTGCCAAACTCTCCCTGAGACCCCACCGATGGAGGACATCTCATGGGAGACCACGACTCGTCTGGTAAAGGTTCTTACCGACGCCTGTAACGCAGCGCTTCACAAAGCCTGCCTACCCAGCAAAACCAGAGGTCGTAGAAACCGGCATGGTGAACTCCGACGCTGGGGAGAGCTCCGGAGATCCTCACGGAGACTTTTAACAAAGCGAAAGCTCTTAACGTTGAGCAGAACTGAGCCGAATACAAGGGAAGTCTGTCAACATACAACAAAAGAACTCAGGAAAGCCAAACGCGCGTCATGGCGCCAGTTCTGCACACCGAAATCGAGAGTAACTCCGAAGCCTCGCGCTTACGTAAAGTACTCTCAAAATCAACTCAATCTTGGGGTATTTGAGGAAAGCCGACCAATCCTGGACGACATCCAGTTCCGAGTCGCAAAGCCTCCTTCTCAGTACACATTTCCCAGGCTGCACTGTAAACAGACCAACCTACAGAGCGCATCCTTCTAATGCCACGGGCTCACTTCTGAACCTGTTAAGTCAGGAGAATATATCCTGGGCAATAAAAGCTTCAAGCCCTACAAATCCGCGGGACCAGACGGCATCATCCGAGCCCAGCTGGTCCAAGCCGGACAAAGAGCCATAAATTGGCACAAACGTATTTACGAGGGGATTTTCTCCCACGGACAAATCCCGAAGACATGGCCAAAAGTTGTCTTCATCACCAAGGCAGGTAAGCCCTCGCAGAGTGCCACTAATGATTTCACACCAATAAGCCTGTCGTCCTTTCTCCTGAACGGCTTTAAGTCTGCATCTCAGGGCGACCATATCGCCGAATCAAATCTCTGACTCTCAGCATGCCTATCAGAGGGAAAGATCCCCCGAAACGGCCCTACATGCGATCATATCGATTATCGAATCGTCCCCTCAGCTGCAAGAAATATACCCTGGTAGCCTTTCTTGACATAGAAGGGGCTTTCAATAACATCATCCCGTCTGCCATCACGGGTGCACTGACTGCCTCCCGGACGGTGAGTCTCATCGATCAGATGCTGCAATGACCGTTGAGGCATCACTGGGGACGTCAACGTCCACCAGGTTTGTCAACAGAGGCACCTCGCAGGGCGGAGTCCTCTCACCCCTCCTATCGAACGTAGCAGTGAATGTACTGCTGCGGGAGATGGAGGGTGGCTGATGCCGCGTGGTGGCGTATGCGGATGACGTAGCATTATCTGGGAAGTTTTCACAGACCCTATGCGAGTGTATGACAAGCACTCTGACAAGCCTGTCACAATGGGCAGCCAAATGTGGGCTGAGTGCCAACCCATCTAAGACGGAACTTGTACTATTCACCAGGAAATACAAGATTTCGACACTTACCCCACCGAAACTATGTGGAGAGCCGCTAATTTTCAGCAACCAAGCCAAATACCTTGGTCTCATCCTCGATAGGAAGCTCGACCGGAAGATGAGCATAGAGGACAGGGTGAAGAAGGCCACAGTAGCCCTCTATACCTGCAGGAAAACCATCGGTCTAAAGTGGGGCATGACCCCGTGCATAGTCCGATGGCTGTACACCGCCATCATACGACCTGATTTACGGAATAGTGGTCTGGTGGCCATCCCTAGACAAGAAAAACTTGTCACTTGTGACAAACCCACAAGAGTCCAACGCATGGCAGAGCTATGCATAACGGCGGATAACGCACTACCCCATGTGAAGCCCTCGATACCATATTTGTACCTTCTACCTGTATAACTTATTGGGAAAAAGGTTGCAACACTCTCCGCCCTCAAAATGAGGGAATCCAACCTGTGGAAAACTACCGCGACGAGCTCAACATCAGTCTCTGCTTCAGACTTCCGGACCACTGTAGCGTTTTCCAGGCAGAGGTCTTAGCTATCAAGGAGGCCATTTCTATCGTTTCCAAACTTTCTTTATACGGTCACTCAGTATGGGCCCCAGGACACAGGGATATTGTCGGGAACGAAGCCGCCGACGAGCTAGCTAGGCACGGCACTACTGTACCTCTCGTGCCGGAGAGGGAGCAAGTTGCGATGCCTTTGGATACGTGCAGGCTATTCACGCACGCGACATTCGAGCAAATTGCTGACAGGCGATGGCAGCTGACCATCACATGCAGAACTTCAAGAGCGATTTGGCCAAATCGTTCGAAAAAGCGCTCGGAAGAGCTTTATAGACTCAGCAGAGCACATTGCTCCGCCGTCACCCGAGCCATTACGGGGCACTGGCAGATCGGCACACACGCTGCAAGACTGTCGATCCATCACAACGACTTCAGCAGAAGTTGTAGGGACGGAAGGAGGAGGAGTCGGTTAACCACTTCTTATGTCTCTGCCCGGCCCTGGTAAACTGAAGACTACGGTTCCTCGGGGCCCCTCTGCTTACAGACATTTTGGACCTTTCCGAAACCAAACCGGGGACTCTGTCTAAATACATCCAGGCCACCGGATGGGACTGCCCTTAGCTCGGCACTAAGTTGCTCACCACGGTTGAGGCCAGGAGAAGTGGCTCGCGCCCATGCGGCATCACAATGGTCCACTAACTGGACCAAATGAGCGGGGGGAGGTCTCACCCCCTCCGCTACCGCCTTAACCTAACCTAACCTACATTCACTGCGATGCCAGTTAGACTGGAGTAGGTGGAGTGTTGGTGCAGTTGTCAGACGAGGGAGACGAATGCCCAATCGCTTTCGTGTCGAAAAAAATTAAATAAAGCTCATTGCAACTACACAGTGATGGAGCAAGAGTGCTTAGCTGACATTGTATGCTTGAATAATTTTCGTGCCTACGTAGACGGACTTGATTTTACAATCATAACCGACCACGCGTCCTTAAAATGGCTAATTTCAAACAATGACCTAAGTTCTAGACTAGCTCGATGGGCTTTATTGTTGCAGAGATACCGTTTCAAAAACGAGCATCGTAAAGGATCTCAGAATGTTGTACCTGACGCTTTGTCTAGAGTAAACGAGCAGTTTGAGTTGCCTGAAGGTTCACTGGTGGATCTTAAATCCGCACATTTTCAATCCCATGATTACGTAGAGCTATTTCAACGCGTAAGGGCAAACCAGGATAAGTATCAAGATATACGGGCGGAGGAAGGTTTCGTATACCGTCGAGTCGAGCATTTGTCCAAGGAACGAATGCATGATATGATGAGTGTTTTTGGAAATTGTGGATTCCCAAATCCATGATTCCCGACGTGTTGGTTCGCACTCACGATAATCCGCTCACTTCGCACGGGGGAATTCACAAAACGATTGAACGGATAAGAAGGTATTATTACTGGCCGGGATTGGTAACCGGTGTAAAAGCCTATATTAACGCTTGCGAAGTGTGTAAAGCCACTAAGGCTCCCAATTACGTGTTGAGACCAGCTGTGGGTAAGGCACCTGAAACCCTTCGATTTTTCCAACGATTAATTATCGATTTTCTGGGACCTTACCGCCGGTCACGTGGTGGTAACATTGGGATCTTCATCGTCTTAGATTACTTTTCGAAATATGTGTTCTTGAAGGCCGTGAAGAAGATAAATGCCGACGTGGTGGTCAAATACTTAGATGAGGAGCTATTTATGTCTTTTGGGGTGCCCGAAACCATTTCAAAAGCTGCTGGACAGATTCGAGGTGACACACCGAGGTGACCGTTCACGCTCCTCAAGCGAACGCCTCAGAGCGTGTCAATCGGTCGGTGATTGCAGGGATCCGAGCTTATTTGCGTCCTGATCAAAAGGATTGGGATGAGTGCCTCAGCCAGATAGCATGCGCTTTAAGATCCTCGATACATTCCAGTGTATGAACGACCCCATACTATATGGCATTCGGCCAAAACATGATTACAGCTGGGTCGAAATATGGATTACTCAGGAAACTGGGTTTAATAGAGGATCGGTCTGTTGACTTTAGTCAGGCAGATTCATTCGACGTAGTGCGCAAGGATTCTTGCCTCCGTATGCAGAAAATGCACGAAGGAAACGAGTGACGATACAATGTAAGGTCAAAGGAGGTGCGGTTTTCAGAAGGACAGGGGGTGTTCCGACGAAATTTCAAGCAGAGTTGCTTTCAGACGGCATACAGCTCCAATTTGGACCGGCTTTTATAAAGTCTCGGGTTCGGAAGAGGATAGGGAGTTCATATTACGCTCTGGAAGATTTACAGGGACGGTTCTTAGGTAATTATCATGCAAAGGACATACGCCAGTGAGGGTCGCTTCATGCGGTATCAGTCTAGGGCATGTGTAATCCCCTAGTCTGATTTTGTGGGGGAGCGCTGTAGCGAAGCGACTAAAGAAGTGTTGAGAGGTGTTGAGTAAGGTACCGAAATTTTGAATGGCAACGGGCAGTTTCAGGGATGCTTAGACGAGGATCAGCCAAATACAGGGACCATCGAATAGAGGTAAGGCCCAGCAGGGTTGCTTCCTTTAGAAATGACAGAGGCACGGCATGTAGCTACACGGGAGAGGTTAAAACGTCTCAAGTGAAGGGCCGGATACTTCCATTTCCGCTGAAAACGTGAAACCAGACGGTCGTTCCTCTGAGTTCTCTGTGCATCTAGTGAAATTGAATCCGAAAAAATCCTAGTTCCAGTAGTGCATCCGCGGTTTTAAAATTAGTGGAAAGGATTCCCACATTGAGGCAGTAATTACCAGTGGGTAAATAAGGACCGTAGGGATCACTGCAAATTACAGTCATTGTGGAATTGGTCCTCATCCCGCTCGAGGATAAGTCAATTTCTAGGCATCGGAGACCGGATGGTCTGTCGGGAGCGCCACTCAGCTGGAATTCACGCAGGAGCCCTGTGATCCGCCAAAGCGGCATAGGTGCGTCGCAACCGCATCCCCTGCCTTATCGGTTTGCTGAGCAGCCGAGACTGGATAGTCTTGAGCGTTTAGAAGCGCTCCGCCTGCGATACGGTCGCTGATCCCGTAAGCGAGTACGCTAAGTCCCCTTCGCCCGCCGTCCATCGCTAAAAAAAATGAATCAGAGAGTCTAGTACCTACCGACGCCAGACGCCATCTTGCTTGACGGAGAAAATTAGACTCCCTGCCGCTGGAAGAGCCAGCCTGTTCTAGGGAAGGACGAGCCTAGTCAGCGGGCATACTGCCCTGACGTAGGCTGCCAGTGACGACCGAAGACGAAGATTAAGGAACACGCAGAAGGCAAAAATGTCGTAATCTCCGACAAGAAGCCACCACGGGGAGTCGGCCTATTGAATTATTGAAGAGCCTTAGTTAATTTGTATTGAGCCTAATTGCAGAGCAGATGTTAAAGCCCGGAATGGGTCAGGGACAGTGTTAAGGGAAACATACGTTTGTCAATTTAATCTCGTTTTCAGATTCCACCACGGGAGATCGATCTTCCGTCGATTGAAAACCTCAAGCATGAAATAAAATTAAATTAAAATTAAATTAGTAACTACAGCTAATTCCAATTTGATATACGGAATATTCTAACCAATACTTTTTATTGATAAACCCTTATTGAACTACCTTAAATTTATAAATCTAAGACTACTATGAATATACTAGATTAACTATTGATAAACTTACCTGTTAATATTGAAATACTAAAAGAATAGAAGCGCGGAATTGAAACATTAGAATATATAAGAAACTTACTAAAGAATACCAAAGAATAGGAACGTGAAATTGAAACAGTAGAATATATAAGAAACTTACTAAAGAATACTAAAGAATAGGAACACGGAACAGAAACATGAGAATATATATGAGAAACTTACTAAGGACTACTAAGAATAGGGACGAAATATACAGTGAAGTAATGGAACGTTGATTGAAGATGGAAACAATATAAGTATTATGTTTGCAGAATTTTGTTGCCGTTATTATTTAAAGATGAGATTAGTGAAGTAGAAACCTAGCTGAACCAATGTCGCTGTTCCGATAACCGTAGAGTGAAGGGAGCACTCGGATCTGTGAGATCTGAAGATGTGCTCTTCGGAAGGGAGGGTATCTTGATCCACACAATACCTGTGGATGTCAATCCATTATCTTGTCTCTTTCTTTCTTGCCTATCCTGATTTTCTTTCCATCATTCTTTTCTTTCTTCTACTCTTCTTTTTTTTCGCTTTCCTTTTCTTTCCTTATTTCTCTCTTTTCGATTGTTACTCTTGTAACGAACCGTTACATTTACACTCACCATATTATACCATATGTAATACGTTATAAGACCCAATACAGAACACAAAACACCATACCACATTTTGTAACAACACAAACACCATACATCTGACACTCTACAATTTCCAAGTCCCACGCGCCGATCTATTTCTGCCGAATCGACACACGCGCCATAATTTCCACAAGAGTTACCCAACTCCAGTTTCCCCCCCGAGTTACACAACTCCACGCAGGTCATTCCTCGGTACGACCGAGCCAATGACCACAGCCTACACTCAGCTCATTTCTCGGTGCATCCGAGGCAATGACCGTGTCGGTGGCACGCGCCGACACCCACCCAGCACCCAGACTTGCGGACTCAGCACTCGAGATCGGGCTTAAATAGCCCGAGCCCCTCGATCAATCAGGGCAGTCCATCGCCTATTCTACACAGTAACGGCAGTCCATCGCCTATCATAAACCAAAACGGCAGTCCATCGCCTATTCTAGCTCGCTTCTATTCTCTTGCCTCCGCCAAGGAATTCGAATTTAACACCGAAGGAACTGTTGAAGAGTTGCGCAAGAACTTTGCCATACTAGTCGCCGGACCACTCCAGCCGGGTGCCTGGACTCGCTTGGCGGAACTCGAGAGACAATACGCAAGAGCAGCAGGACGCTCCAAGTCCCCGCTGCCCAATACTCCAGGACCATCAGGCACAGGAGGATGGGACCCCAAAGCAGGCTTGCAAGTCCCCGCAGCCCCAGAGCCCGCGCCGCGACCACCAGTGGTCACAGCCGCCGATCTTCCAAGGCCGCCCACTACGGAAACCTCCCGCTCGCCCACACAGAGAATCGTGCCAGCGATAGACGCACCCATAAGCGGGCCCGACTATAACCACGTCGCACGCACGGCAGAACGCATCCGCGGATGGGGCATCCAGTTCAACGGAGAAGATGACCCAATATCGTTTCTGGAACTACTCGAGGAACGCGCACGTGCCTACGGTGTGGACACCAACCAGTTGCCTCGGAGCATGGCCGAACTACTCACCAACCGAGCCAATCGCTGGTACCGTACCAGTCAACTACAGGGCAGTTCCTGGGTACATTTCCGCCAGGAGTTTCTGACATATTTTCTGGCGCCAAGGTATTTCGAACAATTGGACGACCAGATCCGAGGCTGCAAGCAAGCGGTGGGAGAACCATTCAAAGACTATCTTATCGAGATACGGCTACTCATGCACCATGCCGAGTACGACCTAGACACGGAGCTTTACCGGATCTACGACAACGCCCTGCCAGGACTCCAGCTATTGAAAAACTTGTCACAGCTAACCCGATTAGCGGCAGAGTACGAGATTATTCACGAGAGAAAACACGCGACGACTCCCGCACCCATGCGAATCCCACCAAGAGACACCAGGCCGGCAAGGCACCCAGACCGCAGAGAAGGTGAGTCCTACCGGACGCCCTTTCGGAGACCCCATTGGGATTCAGCCGGCACACCGCGCAGAATGTCATCGAATCAAAATAATACAACGAACCACGACGTCGCCCATCGAATTATCACCACTCCCATTGCCAACCCACGCGCAACCTGTCGCCGATGTGGTCAAGCTGGACACGCCGCCTATGACTGCACCAACGCTTCGATCCTATTCTGCTGGGAATTTGGAAAACGCGGCACTCGAACCGTCGAATGCTGCCGCCGAGCCACGTCGGGAAACGAAACGCGTCCTCGACTGACCCGAGAACGACGCCTCCCCAGACCCGCGACTAAGCAACCCACTAAACGTGAACTACGGCCGAATAGTGGCGATAGTGACAATTGGAGGACAAACAACGGAGGCCACCATCGACACCGGGGCATCCCGAAGTTTCGTCAGCGACAATCTGGCCCGACAACTAAACAACAACTCCAACCTGCAAGATGCATGCGTCCGCATACGCCTGGCTGACGGCTCAGTCAGAGAGATCACACAAGTTCTACTAGCGCACATCAAGCTGGATCAACCAGAGGTTCAAATCCCACTCCTGGTCCTACCAAACATGCTGGAGCAAGTTATAGTCCGTCAGCCACTCGGGTGATACAGGGGGAATCACGGATGACGGTCCGACCCGCGATCACTGTACTCCCCGGATGGGGGCAGGGTTGCATGGGGCTGGGGCTTGCCCCAACCCGATGCTGCCACGCTCCGGTGACAATATTATTAAATATATTATAAAATATGAAAAAACTACCGCAAAGGAGCTCGGTACTCCTCTTAAAGTACCGGAGGGACAAGACCATCCCTCTACATCAACGCCTGGGAAACCAGGTCCAAAGAAGACGGGGAAGGAGACTGAGTCGGTCCACCGTCTTCCAGCAGAATCCGCTGCGAGGAGGGCTCCGATAAGCCAATCGGGCCCTCATCCACGTCGGGGGCACCGGGGTCAAACCGGTCATCGGGGTGGCTGCTAAGCAGAGCGTTATCGCGGCTGGTAAGCCGCTTCCTGGAGGAACTCGCCGAGAACGGTGGACCCCCGCCCAAATGTGAGGACGCCGGGTGGCATCGGGGGCATGGTGAAAGCCTAGCCTGCCAAGATGCACGCTCGGCGGTTTTTTTATTTGAAGGCGGTGGCGGCGCTCGAGGATGTTTTTCCGGGAGCCAAACTGGAGGCCGTACGCTGGGAGGACGTCCCAAGCAGACCGAGGGCCCGTGCGTGGTTGTCAGTGAAACCTGCAGAGCCGGAGAAGATTCTCAAGGTTCTGCAGGTCTGCAACCCCCACCTTCCTAAAGCCGATTGGAAGGTGGCCAAGGTCGAGGAGGTCGCAGGACAGAGGCGACAGACAATCCTCGTCCTGAACGAGGAGTCGCTAGCGCTCCTTGGAGAGTCGTCTGGAGTGGTGGTCACCTTACGGTAACCATAGTCCCCTACAAAAACGACTCGAAGGGAAAGCAAGCCGAGGTCCAGCCAGACCTCGAGCTTAAAGTCCCGGAAGCGGGGAGCCAACCCGAGCATCGGACGTGGCGTCCATGGTGTCTGACGGCATCCTGGATCGCTACGAGTCCGACGCGAGCGACCTGGCCAGAGGTCTTGGACGTATCGGCGTCGGGGAGAACGACGACTCCCCGGAGAGCGACGTCGACACGACAGTGGTGGAGGCGAGTCTCAGGAATGTCCCCTGACACTCCTGCAGATAAACCTCCACCATTGTAAGGCAGCATGTGCTGCCTTATTGCTCCACCTAGCCAAGGGTGGGGCCGACATGGTCCTCATTCAGGAACCCTGGATCCTCGGTAACAGGGTCTCCGGTTTGAGGACTCCTGATTATAAGCTATACTTAGCTGACTCCCCAGGTAAAATACGCACCTGCATTCTTGCAAAAAGAGAACTGCACCCACCACAGTCAGTGGGGAAGCACCGATACAAACGAACGGGGTGAGTGCCTTTTTAACTACTTACTGACCACACAGATGTTCATCTTAAACCCTAAAGATGATCCAATTTATTAAGAACCGCAAGGAGGTCCTGGACCTCACGCTTGTCTCTCATACGCTACAGGATAACAGAGTATCCTGGAGGGTCCTCGAAGAACACTCGTTCTCGGACCACAGGTACGTGGAAACTGTCTTCACGTTCACCATACAAAGTCCAGCCCAGTTCCGTAACCTCAGGCGGTCTAACTGGACACGCTATGTGGACTATCTTTGCCAAACTCTCCCTGAGACCCCACGTAATGAGGATATCTCATGGGTGACCATGAATCGTCTGATAAAGGTTCTTACCGACGCCTGTAACGCAGCGCTTGACAAAGCCTGCCCACCCAGCAAAACCAGAGGTCGGAAGAAACCGGCATGGTGGACTCCGACGCTGGGAGAGCTCCGGAGATCCTCACCGAGACTTTTTAATAAAGCGAAAGCTCTTAACGTTGAGCAGAACTGAGCCGAATACAAGGCAAGTCTGTCAACATACAACAAAGAACTCAGGAAAGCCAAACGCGCGTCATGGCGCCAGTTCTGCACCGAAATCGAGAGTAACTCGAAGCCTCGCGCTTACGTAAAGTACTCTCAAAATCAACTCCAATCTTGGGGTATTTGAGGAAAGCCGACCAATCCTGGACGACATCCAGTTCCGAGTCGCAAGCCTCCTTCTCAGTACACATTTCCCAGGCTGCGCTGTAAACAGACCAACCTACAGAGCGCATCCTTCTAATGCCACGGACTCAATTCTGTTCCTGTTAAGTCAGGAGAATATATCCTGGGCAATAAAAAGCTTCAAGCCCTACAAATCCGCGAGACCAGACGGCATTATCCCAGCCCAGCTGATCCAAGCCGGACAAAGAGCCATAACGAACTTGAACCCGCTCGACGCAGGAAGCCCAGGTCCAAGTTCAGCCACAGCGCACCCATGCACCCTACCCTCAAACAAGAAGGTGAAGCCACGGACACCCTCAGAGACGCCAACCAGCCCCAAACAACGACAACGACAACGGCAGCAACAGTGCAAAAACCAAACCACGAGGGAAACAGCCACGCAAATCCCTTGCTAGTCGGGTCCAATCATCGAACTAATATCCACGGAACCTCTCCACTCGGAACCGGAATCTAGCCCGATGACCCCCGAAACACCGACCGCAGCCCTGTCGTACCCTCGGCCGACGCCACCCCGATCTTCGCCAACCCACTGGAGTACCTTCCACGTACTGACGCCAACCCACTGGAGTACCTTCCGCGTACTGACGTAACCACTAGCTCCATGCACCACGACATGCCTAACACCACGTCCGAAATCTTCGTCGCCCAAACAAGTCGTTGCTGCGGAAACAAAGTCGTCACTGAGACCCGCCTTGCCATACATCAATCTGGAGACATTACAACCCAGGTATACCGCCAGACCCACGAAGCTACGCCAATCACGGCCAACGCTACCCCGATCGTCGCCCACATAAGCGACTATCCACGGAGGATCGAACACCCCAGTGCGTTCGACACAACCATCCTCCCAGAAGACCCAAGCCAGCCAAAGGACCCCGACACGCCCGATCTCACCGAACCCGACCCAGAACTGATCTCCGATCCCTGGCCTCCAGACATATCACCACAGATCCAAGAATTTCTGGACACAGAACTTCCAAAGTTCAATAATCTCCACGGGACCTCCAACATAGCCGAGCACACCATCGTCATGAGGGAGAATCGACCCATCAAACAGAGGTACTACCCAAAGAACCCAGCCATGATTCGGATTATCGACGAGCAAGTCGACCAATTGATCCAAGAAGGTCTCATCGAACCCTCACGAAGCCCGCACAGCGCGCCCATCGTACTCGTACGTAAAAAGAACGGCAAATGGCGCATGTGCGTACCCACGCATACCCACTGCCCAGAATCAACTACATCTTGGAGCGCCTACAGAACGCACGCTTCATAACCACCCTCGATCTGAAGAACGGATACTGGCAAATACCCATGGCCAACGGAAGTAGAGAAGCCACCGCCTTCACGGTCCCCGGCAGAGGTCTCTATCAATGGAAAGTGATGCCCTTCGGATTACACTCTGCACCAGCAACATTCCAAAGGGCCCTTGATACTGTGATCGGTGCCGACATGGAACCCTACGCATTCGCATATTTAGACGACATTGTCGTCGTCGGACGAGACTTCAAGGACCACCTACACAACCTGGCAATCGTCCTCTCGCCTTCGAAAAGCGAACCTGTGGATAAACGCAGAAAAGTGCACCTTTTTCCAAAGCCGGATAAAATATCTTGGTCATGTCATCAGCGAAGAAGGTATTCACACGGACCCCGACAAGATTGCTGCCGTCAAAGAACTCAAGCCACCCACGAAGATTCGTGCCAAACTTTGCTACAGTAGTCCAACCAATGTCTCAGCTACTCAAGAAAGGACAAACATGGACATGGACCGCAGATCAACAAGCGGCCTTCGACCAACTAAAGGAACTACTCACGACCGCTCCCGTACTTGCTTGCCCCGATTTCAACGTCAAGTTTTCACTACAAACCAAACTTCTCCGCCACCGACAAGGAATGCCTCGCAGTCATTTGGGCAATCCGAAAACTACGATGCTACCTAGAGGGATACCGGTTCGACGTTATAACCGACCATCTCGCACTGAAATGGTTGAATACTCTGGAAAGCCCCTAAGGAAAAATAGCGAGATGGGTGCTCGAACTCCAACAGTATCAGTACGACGTCCACTATAGAGCAGGGAAACAAAACGTAGTCGCCGACGCCCTGTCTCGACAACCCTTGGAAACGCTAGCCAGGATCAAAGAGGACGCAACAACCTGCCCCTGGCTCACACGAAGGATTCAACAAACCAAAGACGAACCCGATAAATACCCAGACTACGTCTTCGAGAATGGAGAACTCTACAGGCATCTAGGCCACGGAGCTGACGATCACGACTACGTGTCATGGAATCTCTGCGTCCCAAAGGACCGACGCCAAAGAGTCCTCAAGGAATGCCATGACCAGCCCACGGCAGGCCACCTCGGCGTTCGGAAAACCATCACACGGATCGCACAACGATATTACTGGCCCGGCCTACACCGCGATGTGAGGAAGTACGTACGCAGCTGCTTGAGCTGTCAAAGTTCAAGGCACTGCAGCGCAAGCCCGTGGGTAAGATGCTCACCCGCAGGGCAGAGGAACCTTTCGCCACACTATGCGCCGGCTTTGTCGGGACACTGCCCCGATCCAAACGAGGAAACACCATGCTACTCGTATTCTTCGACACCTTCTCGAAATGGACCGAACTAGTGCCACTTAAGAAAGCTACCACAGCTACCCTAGAGCTAGCTTTTCGGGAACGCATTCTAAGCCACTTCGGCGTGCCAAAACGATTTGTCTGCGACAACGGAACGCAGTTCACCAGCCGCTCGTTTCGTACGTTTTGCAAACAGCCGGCGTGAATTTGCAACACACCGCACCATACTGCCCTCAGGAAAACCCTACGGAACGGGCCAATCGGACGGTGAAGACCATGATTTGGTGGAGGACCACCAAAACAGATGGGATGAGCTGATACCCGAGATTTCACTGGCAATCAACTCCAGCGTCTCCGAAACCACTGGTTTCAGCCCCTCATTCCTGCTACACGGGAGAGAACCTCGCTTACCTGGAGCACTGTACGATGAAGTCACACCAGGGACAGGAAGCCCACCGGACACAGCACACGCGAAGGCAACACGACATAAAGAAGTATTTGCAATAGTACGAAACAACATCCAGCGGGCAAGTCAAGAACAATCCCGGCACTAAAATCTCCGCCGCCGATAATGGCGTCCCACAGTGGGCTCGCTAGTACTAATCCGCCAACATCACCATCTAATGCAGTCGACGGTTTTGCGGCGAAATTGGCCCCAAAGTATGACGGGCCCTACAAAGTCAAAGGCTTTACGTCGGCAAATATCGTGAAATTACATCACCACGGAAGCCGAAAACAAAAGATGGCGAACATCAACGACCTAAAAGAATTCCCCGACGCAGTGGACAGCGGGTCCGCTGATGAAGCAAACGACACCCACAGTACTACTGACCCACTCCCGGGTATGCCAACCGCCAATTCCGCTGATGGAGCAGACGTAAACAACCGCACCCCCAACACCAACCACACCCACCACCTTTCATCCGCCCGGAAGAAAGGGGGGGGGGGGGGGTGTAACGGACCACAACGGCCCGCCACAATGAATATATATATAATGTAAGATATACACACAATATAACCAAATCGAAACGGACCACAACGGTCCGCCACAATGAATATATATATAATGTAAGATATACACACAATATAACCAAAAACTAAATAATATAAGACTATTATTAAAAACACCTGACACAACCAATACACTGCACCCAGTTCCGCGTTGCTATGTTAACAAAACACGCCGACTAGGTCACCCACATTACACGAAATCTGACACTGCACTCAAGTTCCGCGATCACAGCGAAACGGTGCCCCAACACTCCACAAACCCACTAAAACGCGGACTCAGCAGCCTCACACCCCAGGTGCCGGCTTTAAATAGCGCGCGCCGTGGATCAATGAGGCAGTGCATCAGCAGTCCATCGGGAGTCCATCAGCAGTGCATCAGCAGTCCATCGGCAGTCCATCAGCAGTGCATCAGCAGTCCATCAGCCGACCATAGGCAGTCACCCAACCTCCGACAACACCGTTAAGACAATTAAAACAATAAAGAACAATAAAGAAACTCAACAAAATCAAAGCGTCATAATTTGTTCACCGAGCGCGAACGCGGGTAAGATAGCACCACAGACATTACCGCACACCGAAACTTAGGTGTCAGCGCTTCGCCAAGTGCGAATACGAAATTACCTGCACGGTAACCCGACGTTCCGCCCGCTCCACTTTCGGTCTCACGGCCACCCCCTTGCCCTAAAGTGCCAGCACTTCTACAAATTTCTTGTAGAAAGAACCTTGGACAGACTGAGCCTACCTCAGCCTGGGATAGGTATCCTACAAGAGTGCAACGAGCTCGCGCCATTATCAGGCAGTTGTTATCATTAGGAGTAAAATAAGGGGCCCTGCCGATGCCGTGCTGTCCTCGTTTGGAACTGTGTTGAATTTTGATGCGATTATAAATCGGTTGGATTTCACATACAGTGACAAGCGACCGATACATGTTATTGAGCAGGAAATGGGCACCCTTAGGGGGAAATCTCTCCCTTCTGCATTATTACGATGAGGTTGAAAAAAGCTCACCCTCCTCACAAATAAGGCCACTATGTCGTACGACGCTTCGGCGGCAAAGGTCTTATGCGACAAATTCCGAGGTGGCACGAGAGGTACACATTCGCGGCTTCATTTGCGAAGAGCCAGGAAGATAGGGATAGGAAACAATATCCAAAAGCGCAAGAACGCCAACAGGCTTCCGCGTATACTAATTCCCAGACAGGTGCTGGCAAAAATCCACACTACACAAAGCAGCATAAAGTGCAAGAGCATTCTGCACCGCAAAATGACTCTCAGGAGCCAATGGAGGTAGACCCATCCCTTTCTAGGTTCAGACAACCGACACAAGCACAGGCTACCCAAATTGGGAAGCCAGCTGTGTCCAGCCGTTCAGGCCCCGCTAATAGACAAAGGGTTAACCACGTCGCGCAGAGCGCAGGCGAAACCAAAGATAAGTACACAGCCACAGCCTCGAACGCGGCTCAGGAAATGAAGGACGATTCATGAATATGATTCAGACGTTATTAATTTTTTAGGGGAAAAATCCCTGCTACCCGTCATCAGACGAAGAGTAGCGGGGGTAAATATGAAGCTTTTGGTAGATACGGGCGCGTCAAAAAATTTCATCCATCCATACGAAGAGTTGAAAGGCGTCCGCCCAGTAGAATCGCCATTTACGATACATTCTATCCATGGCGTCACTACCATCACTAAGAAATGCTTCATTTCCCTATTCAACTTGAAGGCCACGTTCTTCATTTTACCAGATTTGTCCTCCTTTGATGCCATCATCGGTCTTGACCTGTTGAAACAGGCCGGGGCATCACTTTGTCTAGCTTCCGGCCACCTCAAATGGGAGCGAAGTAGAAAAACTAGAATTTCAATCGTGCCCCGATGTCAATTTTACAAACATTGACTGCTCGGACGCAACGCCTTTAGCTAGGGATGCTTTTATAAAAATGCTTGGCGAAAGGAAAAAATCCTTTGCCAACCCTAATGAGGCCCCACTATACAACACGTCCGTGGTAGCTACCATCAGAACGACTAGTGTGGAGCCCATTTATGCCAAACTTTACCCATACCCAATGGGAGCAGCGGATTTTGTTAACAATGAAATCCAAGAGCTTCTAAAAAATGGCATAATCCAAAAGTCTAAGTCCCCTACAATAACCCAATATGGGTAGTAGATAAAAAGGGCACGGACGAAACGGGCAACCGTAAAATGCGGCTGGTATTAGACTTTCGCAAATTGAACGAGAGGACAATACCTGATCGCTATCCCATGCCAAATATCTCTATGATACTTGGGAATTTAGGCAAAGCCAAATACTTCACAACACTCAATTTGAAGTCTGGCTATCACCAGATCACACTGGCAGAGCGTGACCGTGAAAAAACTTCCTTTTCCGTTAATGGAGGAAAGTACGAGTTTCGCCGACTGCCATTCGGATTAAAGAATGCTGCCAGCATTTTCAAGAGAACCATCGACGACATTCTGCGAGAGCAAATTGGCAAATTTTGCTATGTCTATGTCGATGATGTCATCGTTTTCTCAGAAGACAAAAACGCCCACATACGGCACGAAGATTGGGTTCTTAAGAGCCTACACGACGCCAACATGAGGGTGTCAACACAAAAATCGCGGTTTTTCAAAAAAAGCGTTAGCTTTTTGGGCTTTAGTGTCACCAACAAAGGTGCAACTACTGACTCAGAAAAAATCAAGGCCATTCAGGAATTCCCAGAACGAAAAAAAATATATTCGAGGTTAGATCATTCCTTGGCCTGGCCAGCTATTACCGAGGCTTTATCAGAGATTTTGCGTCAATAGCTAGGCCCATCTCTGATATTCTGAAAGGGGAACATGGAAGTGTTAGTAGGCACAGTCCAGAAATATCCAGGTGCAATTTAGTGAACAGCAACGACTTGCTTTCCAAAAATTGCGTAACATTCTGGCTTCAGAGGATGTCATCCTCAGATACCCTGACTACAAAAAGGCATTCGATCTAACGACGGATGCCTCAGCATTTAACATTGGCGCGGTGCTATCCCAAGAGGGAAGGCCCATTACTATGATTTCGAGAACCCTAAAGGACCGAGAGGTTAATTACGCTACTAACGAGCGGGAATTATTAGCCATAGTTTGGGCACTGGCCAAATTACGCCATTACTTATATGCAGTAATAGATATAAATATCTATACTGATCACCAGCCTTTAACCTTCGCAGTATCGGAGTCAAATCCGAACGCGAAAATTAAACGGTGGAAAGATCGCATCGACGAGAGGGGGGCTAAAATGTTTTATAAGCCCGGCAAAGAAAATCTCGTAGCTGATGCCCTCTCCAGACAGCAACTCAACGTTGTGAAGGAGGAAGAAGCTTATTCATGTGCGGCCACTATCTACAGTGAAGTGTCCCTCACACACACAATCGAAACCACGGACAAGCCATTGAATTGCTTTCAGAACCAGATAACTCTGGAGGAAGCACGCTTTCCGTCTAAACGCAGCTTCGTGCTCTTTGGAAACAAGAGACGGCACAACATTGACTTCACATGCAAGGAGTCGCTGCTTGAGGAGCTCGCGGACGCCATTGTCCCCAAAGGCGTTAATGCCATTCATTGCGATTTGCACACGCTAGCAACGATACAAGACGACTTGGTCCGGCAGTTCCCTGCCACCAAATTCTGGCATTGCAAAAACCGGGTCACTGATATTTTCGCAGTCGCTGAGAGACGAGAGGTCCTCACCACTGAGCACTATAGGGCTCACAGATCTGCACAAGAGAATGTCAAACAAGTACTTTCGGAATACTACTTCCGAAAATTACCAAGTTGGCGAATGAAATCGTCACTAACTGTAAGACCTGCGCGAAAGCAAAATATGATAGGCATCCAAAAAAACATGAACTCGGCAAAACGCCAGTCCCATCGCAGGTGGGGGAAATGCTACACATAGACATATTCTCTACAGACAGGAAATACTTCCTCACATGCATTGACAAATTTTCAAAATTTGCAATGGTCCAACCGATCCCCTCTAGAACAATAGAGGATCTCAAACCAGCTCTACTACAACTCCTGAACGTCTTCCCTAAAGCCAGGGTCATCTACTGCGACAATGAACTATGAACAATGATCTAGAAAATCACTTCGGAGTTAGCATCTCGAATGCACCGCCTTTCCACAGCGCCTCGAACGGACAAGTGGAACGTTTCCACAGCATTCTGGTGGAGCTTGCCAGATGCCTCAAAATCGACAAAGGCATCAGCGACACCGTAGAGTTGATTCTACTGGCCACTACAAAATACAACAAGTCTATCCATTCGGTCATCGATAAGAGGCCCGCCGACGTGGTAGTCACACAGTCGAGTGACCCACAGTGCGATATAGAGGATAGACTAAGGCATGCCCAAAATAAGCTAAGAAGCAGGGGAAAATGCCTCCCGACAAAACAGAGTGTTCAATGTCGGCGACAAAGTCCTAGTAAAATCAACAGGAGACTAGGCAACAAGATTTCGCCGTTATGCGAAGAAAACGGAGGAAGCGGACATGGGGACCACAGTCCTCATTAAGGGGAGGCTGGTCCACAAGGACAACCTTAGGTAGACGAAGCAGCCATGTTGCCATTCGTCTGAGAATTTTTTTGCTATTTTTTCTATTTTTTTTTCATAGCCACTTGGCATAAGTTTTTGTCATCATCATGTTTTATTTTTTATTATTCTTACTCTATACTCATTCAGCGAACCTCTCAGAGTATATGTAGGCGCGTGGTGGAGGAGACTGGTGGCATGATTAACATGTTTCCCCAGTCGCACATACAGAAGCTCTTGAGCGTAGATGTCGCTCATCTGCGTGACCTGCTTGAATCATTGAGCATCCACCATAGGGTAGCTAGGAGTTTAGACTTCTTGGGAGCGGCGTTAAAAGTAGTGGCGGGAACGCCAGACGAGGAGGACCTTGAAAAAATCAGACTTAAAGAATTCCAACTTATCAATGCAAGCAATAGACAAATAAATATTAACAACAAAGTACAAGAACAGATCAATAGTATATCCGCCACTGTCAATCAAATTCTGAGGTCGGCTAAGAAATCCCAAATTGATACGGGACACCTATACGAGATGTTATTATCTCGGAATAGGATAATTGCAATGGAGCTGCAAAATTTATTGCTAGCCATAGCTCTTGCTAAAATCAACATAATTAGCCCAAGCATATTAGATCATGCAGACCTGGAGAGTGTGTGGATCGAGGAGCCCACAGAGACCCCCATTAGAGAAATTTTGTCCGTTGCGTCTGTTAAAATATTACAATCCGCTAACATTTTGCATTTCATTATCAAATTCCCTAAATTAAGTCAGCATGCATCAAAATTACTGTTTTCCCCGTGTCACACCACGACACCATACTCAGACTTGAGGACAAGGTCATGCTCCGAGTCACCTGGAGCCACATTTTGCCAACTGGCGCTGAGAAGATCATGCGCCCAGGAACTCCACGCTGAAGGTATGGCGCACTGCGACTTCCAACACAGCGACTTGCATCCCGTTACCCACGTGAATGATGGAATCATCATCATAAACGATCGCCCGGCTCGCGTGAGTGTGGACAACGGCACCACCGTCCACTTGCGAGGAACTCACCTCATCACATTTATTGAGAGCGCAACAGTTAACGAAACCCGGTACGTCAATCAAGACACGGCCCAGAAAAGGGGAACCAGGAGTAGCCAGCTCGCACTCCCTGAACATCACCTTGGAACACGACATACTAAGTCTCCCTTACCTTCACCGTTTGAGTGAGCGTAACCTGGAGCATATTAAGAAATTCGGGAAGGATATCAATAACTATCGCTCACACCAGATAGTGCTAATTGCAGGAGCAATTTGCTGTGCATTGTTCTGCATCGGCCTCACCTATCGGCGAGTCATCCAGGCCAGGAGATCTTCGGTCCAAATAAGAGAGCTGATCGCCCAAATAGGGTCGGCCGAGGGCGGCCTTCATCTTGAGGGGGGAGTAGTTAACTAAGTTAACCGGGCGACGGCAATGACCGATCGTCCGAAAGCTCGCTCCGGCCAAATTGCTGACACAGCGTCTGGCCGGAAGCTCGTGCATAGCCGGCAAGCACTACCCATTGGGTAGCCGCTATGAGTCTCCTTTATGTTAGCTTTAAGCTTCAGTTCTGATTTGACCATTAAGGAATAAAGAGCAATCGCTCATAAAACAAACTCCGACAAGCCGTCGTTAATTGCATATTATTACAATACTGTCTGAATCCAAAGATCAGCAGGTAAGAGGGGCAGTCACCCCTCCAGCATAATCATCCTAAATCATCATTGGGACCCCTTCGGCCAGCCGGCTAATATTCAACAGAGGACCTGACGTCCGACCGAAGAAGAAGAAGGCCATTTTATTAATTTGTATGGTAATGGTTTATGTTGTTTTTTCGCATTAACTCCCCAAAGGAAGCATTGAAAAACTCCTTTCCTTGATCCGATTGAATATTTATAGGTATATGTTTAGATATATTTAATATTCTACTCATTGCTGATGATACATCTAATGCTGTTTTAGAGTTCAAGGGGACTGCATATCCATACTTTGAGAACGTATCAATCACTGTTAGCAAATATCTAAATCTTGTATTTTCCTTATAAAAGGTATCATTTCAACTAAGTCGATTTGCCACGTATCATTAATCCCCTTTTGAACGAATTTACGACGAGTAAAGTTTTTTCTAGCAGGTTTATGTATTTCATTAACAACTCACTGCTTACTCATTCTTAATATAATTTTTATTTTTTATTATTATGGTTATTGGTTGTTTGCTTATTTAAGATTGTTTGCTTATACTCAAGAACATCTCGTTTTATTTGAGTGCACATTTTTTTGGATATTTCGAAGCATAAACGTGTTAAATCTATTTGCACATTTCTATCATACACTGACGAGCAAAACTGTAACACCATTTCAGTATACGCACTTCAACGGTCTGTATCTTCTCTTCTATTCTATGTATGACAAAGATTTTAGTACTATTTTGTAGGTAATTCATTTTACTATGTTTCCAAAAAATTTGGATCCGTTTAATAAGGGAAAAAAAATGGCCGTTTACCCGCTCCACTTTCGGACTCACGGCCAAGCCCTTGCCCTAAAGTTCCAGCAAATTCCTTGTAGAAAATCCTGGACAGACTGAGCCTACCTCAGCCTGAGATAGGTATCTTACAAAATATACAGAAGAACTTCTGAAAATTGAGTGCAGAATATTATTCACCACGCCAACATTGGATCCTTCAGTGTTGTACATTTTCATGAAGTCGAATACCCGCTCTTTAACTTTAAATTATGTATCACATAATATTCAAGTCCGAAAATAACTTCGATCCTGTTTCTTTTTATTCGACCTAATTCTTTTTGATTGAAGAGTATCCATTAGGGTTGAATGCTTTTGTTAAACTGAGAACTCTTACTGAATTGAGCGGTATATAAAGGGGTTAGATATTGCAGACTTTTTCAGTTTATTTCAAAATCTTAAACCAACATGAACACAATCGACAGGAAATCAAGCGATATATTTTCAATATCTCATTTTCAAGTTTTCAAATTGGCGTTTATGCAAACCGGCACAGTAACGCCGAATTTCTTTCATTTCAAACCTCCATATCACCTAAATGAATTGGACAATGAAATGATTAAACAACAACATATGCATCGTCAGACCATAAATGGATTGGAATGGTCAGATGGTGAAATATCATATTTAAGTTTATGTGAAATACTCTCACCACTAAACAGATTTAGCACCGTCATTGTACGTGGTGAAGTTAAGAAGACGTTTTTATCACAGTATTTAACAAATAACATTATTGATATCGATATTGGAAAAAGTTTTTTTTAGTGGTCTTTTTAATTAAATTAAACCACTATTCCTTTCGGGGATAAACGATATTAAAAATCAAGCTTCTGAGACTGGAAAGGCTGTAATAAATGAGTTTGGTCGAAAACCTCTAAGAAACATTATCCAAGAACAAAGCAAAATTGCATTGCAAAATCTATCAAATAAAGCTATTAATAAATTTACACGTTTCCAAAATGGTGAAGGTAAAAAGAATAACGAGGAAGAACGTACGGAGTCGCTGTTGCCGCGACTCTACTTTTATACCCGTACTCAGTCAGCACACATGTGATTTATGTGGAATTTTCAAATGTTTTATCAGTTTTTAAATTTTACATTTTTTTGCTACATCAGTCATTAGATGTAGATCTACATCACTTCTCACAACAACACACGTACACTGCACGAGGCAGCATGTTTGAGCGTGAGTGTGCGTGTGAGAGAAGCTGCAGCAACAATCAACCCCAATAATTGACTTACTCTGCAAGAGGAGTGGGGGATTGCTGCTGAAAATTCATTTGATCATTGTGGCTACAATAACGATCCGATCTGAACCAAATTCGGGAATCTGGTAGAAATGGTAATTTTCTACGATACTGCATAATAATTGTGGATAATAACTGTGGATTTTTCGTCTTTTGGGGGCGGGAGTGGGCGTGGCAAAATTTTTGAAATAAACTTGCACTGAAGTGATATCACAGGAGTCTAGGCAAAAAATTTGGTTGTTCTAGCTCTTATAGTCTCTGAGATCGAGGCGCTCATTTATACGAAAAACCAAAATTACTCGATTTTTGTGTGAGTGCGAAAGGGATGGAGCGAAGTTTTTTTCGTATATTTTCCTCTATTGTGGCTATATTAATGATCCGATCCGATTCAGATTTGGGCCCCTGATAGATATGGTCTTTCTCTATGATTCTGCATTTTTCGTTTTCTGCTATCTTCAAAATTGTATACGCCACAGATGTGCGCCCTTTGTGGGGGCGGAAGTGGGCGTGGCGGAATTTTTAAACTTTTTCTAGGGTGAGAGAACACATCAGTTAGGGAAAAAAATGTGGTTGCTCAACAAGGAAATTAACTATAAGAGACATTTTTACTAAATCAAAATGACCACTCATATCGAATGTATGAAAAGCGAATTGGATCTGTTTGAGCCACATCCCTTACAAAGTTATATTCTAAGAACTGAAGAATTTTCATACAACCCTATAGCTTAATTGGACAGTGCCTCTTTAATTGAATTCGTTTGCTTAGGAAATGGTGAAACATATCGAGACCTGTCAAGTGTTTACTTAAGACTTGTTGTACAATTAAGAAAAAATGATTATGGCAACATTGAAGGATCAATGTTGGCGTAGTGATTAATATTCTGCACTCAATGTTCAGAAGTTCTTCTGTATATTTTGTAAGATACCTATCTCAGGCTGAGGTAGGCTCAGTTTGTGCAGAATTTTCTACAAGAAATTTTGTAGTTTTGCTGGAACTTTAGGGCAAGGGCTTGGCCGTGAGATCGAAAGTGGAAAGTGTTCACGCTCGGCGAAGAAATGATGACTCTTGGGTAGTTGGTTTTTGATGTTATTAAATGTTTTTATTTGTGTTCTGTATTGTTTCTCGTGGTTCTGGTGTCGTGTAGTGGTTCTTGTATTACTTTCTTGCTGAGGTGTTGTGTTGGTAGCCGCGGCGGATGTACTGCCGTTACTGTTTAGGATAGGCTGATGGACTGCCGTTACTGTTTAGAATAGGCGATGGACTGCCGTTTGCTGCTCGGCTGATGGACTGCCGATACTGTTGGCTGATAGACTGCCCTGATTGATCGAGGGCTCGGGCTATTTAAGGCCGATCTCGATGGCTGAGTCCGCAAGTTTGTGGTTACGGAAGTCACCGAGAAATGAGCTGAGTGTAGTTTTGGCACTTTGGTCATTGACTCGGTCGCACCGGGAAATGACCTGAGTGTAGTTTTGAAATTCGGGGGAAACTGGGGCGCGTGTGTCGATTACGCAGAAATCGATCGGCGCGTGTGACTTGGAAATTTACAGAGTAAGGTGTACTGTGTTTGTGCGTATAGATTATAAATGACAAAAGTAACTTAGTGCTATGAATATGAATATGTATATGAATGTAACGGGCCCTGGTCCCAGGGTTCGAGGGTGGTTATGAAGCGTGCGTTCTGTAGGCGCTCCAAGATGTAGTTGATTCTGGGTAGTGGGTATGCGTCAGGGATAGAGTGAGTGTTGAGTTGTCGATAGTCCACGCACATGCGCCATTTGCCGTTCTTTTTACGTACGAGTACGATGGGGGCGCTGTGCGGGCTTCGTGAGGGTTCGATGAGACCTTCTTGGATCAATTGGTCGACTTGCTCGTCGATAATCCGCATCATGGCTGGGTTCTTTGGGTAGTACCGCTGCTTAATGGGTCGATTATCCCTCATGACGATGGTGTGCTCGGCGATGTCCGAGGTTCCGTGGAGATTATTGAATTTTGGAAGTTCTGCGTCCAGAAATTCTTGGATCTGTGGTGCCAGGTCCGGCGGCCAGGGCTCGGAGTCCGGTTCTGGATCGTGTTTTGAGGGATCGGTGATCTCGGGGTCCGTGGGCTGGCTTGGGTCTTCTGGGAGGATGGTGGTGTCGAACGCACTGGGGGGTTCGATCCTACGTGGGTAGTCGCTTATGTGGGCGACGATCGGGGTAGCGTTGGCCGTGAGTGGCGTAGCTTCGTGGGTCTGGCGGTATATCTGGGTTGCAGTTTCTCCAGATCGACGTATGGTCAGGCGGGTCTCAGTGACGACTCTGTTTTCGCAGCAACAACTTGTTTGGGCGACGAAGATTTCGGACGTGGTGTTAGGCATGGCGTGGTGCATGGCGCTAGTGGGCACGTCAGTACGTGGAAGGTACTCCAGTGGGTTGGCGAAGATCGGGGTGACGTCGGCCGTGGGTGCGACAGGGCTGCGGTCGGTGTTTCGGGGAGTCATCGGGCTAGATTCGGTTCCGGGTGGAGGGGTTCTGTGGATATTAGTTCGATGATTGGGCCCGACCAGGGGATTTGCGTGGCTGTTTCCCTCGCGGTTTGGTTGTTGCATTGCTGCTGCCGTTGTCTGTGTCGTTGTTCGGGGCTGGTTGTCGTCTCTGAGGTTGTCCGTGGGTTCACCTTCTCCGTTGAGGGGTAGGGTGCAGGGGTGCGCGGTGGCTGAACTTGGTCCTGGGCTTCCTGTGTCGAGCGGGTTCCAGTTCGTCGGGGTTTGTCTCGTGGGTGAGATCCTTGTGGTGGGTTCGGGGTGCGTGTGCCCCGTAGTTTGTTTTTGATCCTGGGCTTCCTGTGTCGAGCGCCTGGTTCAAGTGTGTTGATTCTTGTCTCATGTGTGAGATTCTCGTGGTGTGTTTGGGATGTGTGATCCCTGTGGTTGGCTTAGGACGCGGGTGCTCCGTAGTGACCGTGGGATTCGTTTTCCCGTTTGCTTGGTTGCAGTTTACCGGTGCTTGTTTCGGATTCGTGTTTTCCGTTGTGGGCCGGTGTTTCGCTTGCGCTGCGGTTGGTTTCGGTGTCGTATTCTTCGTTGCGGTACTGGGTGCCGTTTTTCTTTGTGGTAGGTCGGGGACGTGTGTTCGCTGCGGTTGGCTTAGGTTTCTGGTTGCTTGTTTCGGCGTCTTGGACGTGGTTGGTCAGAACTGACGGTGGCGTTGGCGTGGGGCGGCGATCTCGTAGTTTTAGCAGCGTGGTGCCGCATTGGATAATCGTTTCGATGGCACATAGGAAGTCCATGCCGACAATAACTTGCTCCAACATGTTTGGTAGGACCAGGAGTGGGATTTGAACCTCTCGATGATCCAGCTTGATGGGTGCCAGTAGAACTTGTGTGATCTCTCTGACTGAGCCGTCAGCCAGGCGTATGCGGACGCATGCATCTTGCAGGTTAGAGTTATTGTCTAGTTGTCGGGCCAGGTTGGCACTGACGAAACTTCGGGATGCCCCGGTGTCGATAGTGGCCTCTGTTCTTTGTCCTCCTATTGTCACTATCGCCACTATTCGGCCGTCGTTCACGTGTAGTGGGTTGCTTAGTTGCGGGTCTGTGGAGGCGTCGTTCTCGGCTGATCCCGTGTCAGTCGAGGACGCGTGTCGTTTCCCGAAGTGGCCCGGCGGCAGCAGTCGACGGTCCGAGTGCCGCGCTTTCCACATTCCCAGCAGAATAGGATCGAAGCGTTGGTGCAGTCGTAGGCAGCGTGTCCAGCTTGACCACATCGGCGACAGGCTGCGCGTGGGTTGGCAATGGGAGTGGTGATCATTCGATGGGCGACGTCCTGGTTCGTTGTACTATTTTGATTCGATGACTGTCTGCGCGGTGGGGCTGCTGAATCCCACTGGGGTCTCGAAAGGGTGTACGGTAGGACTCACCTTCTCTGCGGTCTGGTTGCCTTGCTGGCCTGGTGTCTCTTGGTGGGCTTCGCATGGGTGCGGGGGTCGTTGCGCGTTTCCTCTCGTGAATAAGCTCGTACTCTGCCGCTAATCGGGTTAGCTGTGACAAGTTTTCCAATTCGTCTCGTCGCACGTATAGCTGGAGTCCTGGCAGGGCGTTGTCGTAGATCCGGTAAAGCTCCGTGTCTAGGTCGTACTCGGCATGGTGCATGAGTAGCCGTATCTCGATAAGATAGTCTTTGAATGGTTCTCCCACCGCTTGCTTGCAGCCTCGGATCTGGTCGTCCAATTGTTCGAAATACCTTGGCGGCAGAAAGTACGTCAGAAACTCCTGGCGGAAATGTGCCCAGGAACTACCCTGTAGTGGGCTGGTATGTTGCCAGCGACTGGCTCGGTCGGTGAGTAGTTCGGCCATGCTCCGAGGCAGCTGGTTGGTGTCCACTCCATAGGCGCGTGAATTACCAGTCCTGATGGTGGAGTCGATAGAGTTGTTGGTTTGTCCTGGAAGTGTTTCCTTGGTATTCTATAGTTGGTTTGATTTTTAGCTCAATAAATGATCCGTCTCCCTTGTGTGTCAAAATCTGAATGTCGTTTTATTCTTATGCCTCTTCACTTGAAGGCTACAAAGCTTAGGTCTAGTGTACAATATGTATATGTATATGTTGTGAAGCCGTTGAGTCAGCTCCTCGTCGGATGTTCGGTTGCGAGAACGTTTTCCTCGGAATCTCTGGATAGCAGCTCGTGGCGGATTCTGCTGACGCGGCCAATGTCTGGGTTGAACGACATAGTTCAGTAAGACAATGTCCGCGGAGGTTTGGGTGGGGGTGACGGTGACGTAACCGCGGAGGCGGTAACTCCTCCCCCCTTAACTTGGAACGACGGCCATAGCGAGGGTATGGCCGGAGTGACAACATGTTCCATGGTGGGGGTGCGAAGATGATTGTTTTTTCTTCGCGATCCATGCGACGATTGTGACAATTAGTAAGGTTGCTATTAATACGTATACGATTGTCAGGTGGGTGGTGGCTTGGTTCCTTATTTGGGTGACCTCTAGGTCATTCTCTAGATTTTTTCAAATGCAGGTTTTGAAGATTTAGGTGTTCGGCTGCGGGGACTGTTGTGAGGTTTTTATGTGAGGAAGGTTAACATCAATTATGTCGGTTACAGTTGTAGCTGCGTCTACGTATTTCGTACCGTTTGCGGTAATCGAGCAATTTTCGTAGTGTATAAGCATCGAGCCGCTAAATATTTTTCCAGGCAGACAGTCCGACGTGATATTTAAATTTTCCACGTTCAGTATTAATAGCAATCCTTTTTCTGGTACAAAGATTTGTGGTTGATGGCCTCCGTTTATCGTGACGCATGTTGCTTTTTGGTTGTTGAAAAGGTTTTGGAGACAAGCAAGGTTTGTTGGGAGTACTGGGGCTTCGCAAACATAAGTTTTACTTAGTTTAATACAGGGAGTGTTTATACTTCTAATTTCCGAGTTATTTTTAATAATGAATTGGGGTATTTGTAAATATTTTGTTATGTTTACCGGTAGAGGTATGAGGTGATACAACTTGTATTTTCTTTGAGAAAAGATTGGAATTTTAATCTTGAATATTAGTGTCTTATTTATGGTAACAGAATCTAGTGACAGTATGTTATAAATTTCGTGATCGAGTTTTATTTCGATATCTTGGTCTATTAAGGCTTGCTTTATTTTCCCGATTTAGTTTGGATTTAGTATATATTTCGGAATGTTGTTAAGTTTAGTAAAAAGTAGACTTTCTGCTATATTATTTATATGGTTATAAAAAGTATATCTATATTGTAATTTATTCTATCAACGTACTGGATGAGTTGTATATCCGTTGTTCGGAATCAAGTTCTTTAAAAATTTTATTTTGTTAGGTATTCATGAAGTTATTAATGGTTTCTTGCTCTTGTTGTTAATATGGTTTGTAATGTTCTGAAATCTAATTAGTGTTTCTTTTTGGAATGCCGTGTTTGAATTTAAGTTTTCCTGCAAATTTGCCAAATATTTGTTTATTCGTACTTCGTCATCGGCGTCTAAATTTCCAGTTATTATTTTTACGATGTTACCCAGTCCGTTAATTAATGCTCTCCTAGATCTGTTGTTTGGTGGGATCAAGGTATTTATTCTTTGAGCGACTTGGTCAAATTTTTTTTTTTAAGGTTATTTTTAGGTCTTTGAATTCCTCACTGTTTGGTAAATTGTTAATAACCTCATTGATTTTGTACGCTGCGACTTCGTAATCGTCTGGGTGAATAATGTGGTTTTTATAATTCTAAAGGAGTCTACTCACCTAGCTGGTCCTACTACGAAGGCCTAATCTGGACTTGGTCTTGTCCACTAGAGTTTTTCTGGACATTTGCAGAAAGATTTTATATGTTGTGGTATGTTTTCTTGGGTTCTATGTGTGGTGATATCAAGATGTTTTAATTCTATTCAAGCTAAGTGTTTAGTTTTTCTTAAATATATATATGTATATATATTTGTGTAAAATAATGGTATAGTGTTTTCGTGTGTAGTGTACTTATTTTGATATTCTTAAAATTATTTTGTTGTTTGTTGTATTTGTGGTTTTCTTTACTCTTCGTTTATCTCAGTCTGTAAGACGGTTTTGATTAGTGTATGTGTGTGTATAATAACGCTTATAATATGTGGACCCAGTGGCAATTCTAGGCAATAGGAGACTTATGGTTGTTTGTGATAAAAGTTTATTTACTGCAGTTCTGTTTTGTGTGTGTTCGAATGCAAAAGAAACCAAGGAGAACTTGTTGTGTTGTTTTTATTTTTATTACGTTCGTTGAGAAGTACTTATATACAAAGCAAAACTCATAATTTTCCCCCTTTCCTTTTTTTTTATTTGGCCGCCCACTCGGTAGCTGTGGTTTCAATTTCATATACAGTACTAGTCAGTGAGCCAGAGTGAGTGAGGAGATTAGTTGTGAGGCGGTTTTATATACAAAGACCGCTGCCCGTCTTGATACTGGCAACGTCTGGTAACTGCAAGGCAAGCAAATTCTGTAAGCCTTCTCGGACGTTGTATTTGTTTATTTCAATGAACGACTCTTGATACATATACAGCTGAGAAATTCCGTTCTCCCAAGCCCTGATGGTGATCGGTACTTGATGCTCGTATGGGGACCTAGAATTTTGTTTACATTCTTGCGATGATTGGAACCTGATACCCGCACAGTGCTACAATACATTACTTTGTTGCAAAGCTATTTGTATGTGAATTGTTTTATTTTATATTCTTCAATTGTGACGAATAGTACTTGTTGTTTGCACAATGACACAGGGTATCAAAATTTCATTGCAATTTTTGTTTGTACGGTATGTAATTATACCCGTACTCGAAGAGTAAAAGGGTATATTGTATTTGTGCTAAAAGTGGATGTGTGTAACACACAGAAGGAGGCCTTTCCGACCCCATAAAGTATATATATTCTTGATCAGCATCAATAGCCGAGTCGATATAGCCCTGTCTGTCCGTCCGTCTGTCCGTCTGTCCGTCCGTCCGTCTTGTTTGTCGCTCATTGCTCGAAGGCTATAAGAGCTAGAGCAACCAAACTTTTATCAGTCTGATGTGGTATCTCATTCCTAGAAAAGTGTTTCAAAATTTCGCCCCGCCCACTTCGGCCCCACAAAGGACGCACATCTGTGGCGGCCACAATTTTGACAAAACAAAAACTAAAAATGCAGAATCATAGAGACAGCCCATATCTATCAGGGGCTCAAATCTGAATCGGATCGGATCATTAATATACCCACAATAGACAAAAACATACGCAAAAACTTCGCTCCATCCCTTTTCGCACTCACACAAAATCGAGTCGATTTGGTTTTCGTAAATATGAACGCCTGGATCTCAGAGACTATAAGAGCTAGAGCAACCAAACTTTTTGCCCAGACTCCTGTAATACCGAACCTGAACAAGTGTATTTCAAAATTTCGCCCCGCCCCCTTCCGCCCCCACAAAAGACGAAAATCCACAATTTTGAAGAAAAAAAAAAAAAACCAAAAATGCAGTATCAAAGGAAATGATCATATCTACCAGATTCCCGAATTTGGTTCAGATCGGATCATTATTGTAGCCACAATGATCAAATGAATTTTCGTTCATTCAGTGTTTCCCCGCCGTTAGTGTTTCCCCTCGCCCGTTTTGCTGCTTAAGTCATTTATTGGGGTTGATTGTCGCAGCAGATTCTCTCTCACACACACACTCACGCTCAAACATGCTGCCTCGTGCAGTGTACGTGTGTTGTTGTGAGAACTGATGTAGATGTAGATGTCGATGACAGATGTAGCAAAAAATGTAAAATGTAAAAAAACATTTTAAAATTCCACATAAATCACTGAGTACGGGTATAAAAGTAGAGTCGCGTTCGAAGCGACTCCGTACGTTCTTTCTCGTTTTAATTGGTTTTATATTCTGCACTAGCGATGACCAGTATTTGATGTTCGCACCGTAACATAGTAAATTAAAAATTTTCGTTGCAATTTGTGTTTGCAAAAATATGTGATTTTAATTGATTTTATATTTTGTACTGGCGATGATCAGCACTTGATATTCGCACAGTAACGCAGGGTATTAAATTTTTGTTGCAATTTATGTCTGCAAATATATACTTTTAATTGATTTAATTGTCTGCACTAGCGATGATCAGCACTTGATTTTCGCACAGTAACGCAGGGTATTAAATTTTTGTTGCAATTTATGTCTGCAAATATATACTTTTAATTGATTTAATTGTCTGTACTAGCGATGATCAGCACTTGATATTCGCACAGTAACACAGGGTATTAAATTTTTGTTGCACTTTATGTCTGCAAATATATACTTTTAATTGATTTAATTGTCTGCACTAGCGATGATCAGCACTTGATATTCGCACAGTATTTATTAGAAAATTTGATTTCTTGGCCACCATAATTCTTTTACGTTTTCAATTGTCAATTGTGTTCTCATTATTTGTTATGTAGGGTTTTTTATACCCGTACTCGAAGAGTAATAGGGTATATTGTATTTGTGGTAAAAGTGGATGTGTGTAACACACAGAAGGAGGCGTTTCCGACCCCATAAAGTATATATATTCTTGATCAGCATCAATAGCCGAGTCGATATAGCCATATGTCTGTCCGTCCGTCTGTCCGTCTGTCCGTCCGTCTTGTTTTTCACTCATTGCACGAAGGCTATTAGAGCTAGACCAATCAATTTTTTTTCCAGACTGATGTGATATCTCACTCCTAGAAAAGTGTTTCAAAATTTCGCCCCGCCCACTTCGGCCCCCACAAAGGGCGCACATCTGTGGCGGCCACAATTTTGACAAAAACAAAAAACTAAAAATGCAGAATCATAGAGACAGCCCATATCTATCAGGGGCTCAAATCTGAATCGGATCGGATCATTAATATACCCACAATAGACAAAAACATACGCAAAAACCGCTCCATCCCTTTCGCACTCACACAAAATCGAGTCGATTTGGTTTTTCGTAAATATGAACGCCTGGATCTCAGAGACTATAAGAGCTAGAGCAACCAAACTTTTTTGCCCAGACTCCTGTAATACCGAACCTGAACAAGTGTATTTCAAAATTTCGCCCCGCCCCCTTCCGCCCCCACAAAAGACGAAAAATCCACAATTTTGAAGATAGAAAAAACCAAAAATGCAGTATCAAAGGAAATGATCATATCTACCAGATTCCCGAATTTGGTTCAGATCGGATCATTATTGTAGCCACAATGATCAAATGAATTTTCGTTCATTCAGTGTTTCCCCGCCGTTAGTGTTTCCCTCGCCCGTTTTGCTGCTTAAGTCATTTATTGGGGTTGATTGTCGCAGCAGATTCTCTCACACACACACTCACGCTCAAACATGCTGCCTCGTGCAGTGTACGTGTGTTGTTGTGAGAACTGATGTAGATGTAGATGTCGATGACAGATGTAGCAAAAATGTAAAATGTAAAAAACATTTTAAAATTCCACATAAATCACTGAGTACGGGTATAAAAGTAGAGTCGCGTTCGAAGCGACTCCGTACGTTCTTTCTCGTTTTAATTGGTTTTATATTCTGCACTAGCGATGACCAGTATTTGATGTTCGCACCGTAACATAGTAAATTAAAAAATTTTCGTTGCAATTTGTGTTTGCAAAAATATGTGATTTTAATTGATTTTTATATTTTGTACTGGCGATGATCAGCACTTGATATTCGCACAGTAACGCAGGGTATTAAATTTTTGTTGCAATTTATGTCTGCAAATATATACTTTTAATTGATTTAATTGTCTGCACTAGCGATGATCAGCACTTGATTTTCGCACAGTAACGCAGGGTATTAAATTTTTGTTGCAATTTATGTCTGCAAATATATACTTTTAATTGATTTAATTGTCTGTACTAGCGATGATCAGCACTTGATATTCGCACAGTAACACAGGGTATTAAATTTTTTGTTGCACTTTATGTCTGCAAATATATACTTTTAATTGATTTAATTGTCTGCACTAGCGATGATCAGCACTTGATATTCGCACAGTATTTATTAAAAAATTTGATTTCTTGGCCACCATAATTCTTTTACGTTTTCAATTGTCAATTGTGTTCTCATTATTTGTTATGTAGGGTTTTTTTTTTATACCCGTACTCGAAGAGTAATAGGGTATATTGTATTTGTGGTAAAAGTGGATGTGTGTAACACACAGAAGGAGGCGTTTCCGACCCATATAAAGTATATATATTCTTGATCAGCATCAATAGCCGAGTCGATATAGCCATGTCTGTCCGTCCGTCTGTCCGTCTGTCCGTCCGTCTTGTTTTTTTCACTCATTGCACGAAGGCTATTAGAGCTAGACCAATCAAATTTTTTTCCAGACTGATGTGATATCTCACTCCTAGAAAAGTGTTTCAAAATTTCGCCCCGCCCACTTCCGCCACCACAAAGGGCGCACATCTGTGGCGTCCACAATTTTAAAGATAGCAGAACACGAAAAATGCAGAATCATAGAGACAACCTATATCTATCAGGGGCCCAAATCTGAATTGGATCGGATCATTAATATAGCCACAATAGACAAAAACATACGCAAAAACTTCGCTCCATCCCTTTCGCACTCACACAAAATCGAGTAATTTTGGTTTTCGTAAAATGAACGCCTGGATCTCAGAGACTATAAGAGCTAGAGCAACCAAACTTTTGGCCAAGACTCCTGTGATACCAAACCTGAACAAGTGCATTTCAAAATTTCGCCCCGCCCCCCTTCCGCCCCCCACAAAAGACGAAAATCCACAATTTTGAAGATAGAAAAAACCAAAAATGCAGTATTGTAGAGAATGACCATATCTACCAGATTCCCGAATTTGGTCCAGATCGGAGCCACAGTGATGAAATGAATTTTCAGCAGCAAACCCCCACCTCCTCTTGCGGCGTAAGTCAATTATTGGGGTTGATGTTTTTTTGCTGCAGCTTCTCTCACACGCACACTTACGCTCAAACATGCTGCCTCGTGCAGTGTACGTGTGTTGTTGTGAGAACTGATGTAGATGATGTAGATGTAGATGTCGATGACAGATGTAGCAAAAAATGTAAAATGTAAAAAATTATAAAACATTTTAAAATTCCACATAAATCACATGTGTACTGACTGAGTACGGGTATAAAAGTAGAGTCGCGTTCGAAGCGACTCCGTACGTTCTTTCTCGTTTTTTTTTATATAAATGCGGCCGCCTTTTTTTTTATATAGTTTTTCTTTTCCATTTCTCCTTGTCACACTTTTGGGTATTGTTATAATTTATTTGTTTTGCACTCTCACTATTTCTCCTAACATTGCCACGAGTACTCACCTCATTTAGTTACATCGTTATAATTAGGTACAACTGGTGAGCATCTTGTCCATGAGCGATCCTTGGTTCTTGAAAACCGGCTGCGCCAATTACCAGTCCTGATTGTGGAGTCGATAGAGTTGTTGGCTTGTCCTGGAAGTGTTTCCTTGGTATTCTATAGTTGGTTTGATTTTTAGCTCAATAAATGAATAAATGATGTCGTTTTATTCTTATGCCTCTTCACTTGAAGGCTACAAAGCTTAGGTCTAGTGTACAATATGTATATGTATATGTTGTGAAGCCGTTGAGTCAGCTCCTCGTCGGATGTTCGGTTGCGAGTACGTTTTTCCTCGGAATCTCTGGATAGCAGCTCGTGGCGAATTCTGCTGACGCGGCCAATGTCTGGGTTGAACGACATAGTTCAGTAAGACAATGTCCGCGGAGGTTTGGGTGGGGGTGACGGTGACGTAACCGCGGAGGCGGTAACTCGTGCGCGTTCCTCGAGTAGTTCCAGAAACGATATTGGGTCATCTTCTCCGTTGAACTGGATGCCCCATCCGCGGATGCGTTCTGCCGTGCGTGCGACGTGGTTATAGTCGGGCCCGCTTATGGGTGCGTCTATTGCTGGCACAATTATCTGTGTGGGCGAGCGAGAGGTTTCCGTAGTGGGCGGCCTTGGAAGATCGGCGGCTGTGACCACTGGTGGTCGGGGCGTGGGCTCTGGGGCTGCGGGGACATGCAAGCTGCCTTTGGGGTCCCATCTTCCGGTGCCTGATGGTACTGGATTAGTGGGCAGCGGGGACTTGGAGCGTCCTGCGGGTCTTGCGTATTGTCTCTCGAGTTCTGCCAAGCGAGTCCAGGCACCCGGCGGGAGTGGTCCGGCGACTAGTATGGCACTTTTTGCACTGTTTTCACTTGGTCACTGCGTTTACTTTCCCGGTGGCACTCGCGACTGGATTCGGGTGGGTGCGCGAATTTGGTTTTGTACCGGACTTGTGTTCTGTGGTTAGCTCTTCTATTCTTTCTCGGTGGCCGTGGGTCTTTAGTCCACGTATCCCCGCGTTAAGGTTTTCTCTTTAAGTTTTCCTTAAAGTTGCCAGAAAGTTGGCTTTGAAATCTCCTTAAAGTTTCCGTAAGTCCCTGCTCGGGCGCCACTTGTAGGAAACCTATCCCAGGCTGAGGTAGGCTCAGTCTGTCCAAGGTTCTTTCTACAAGAAATTTGTAGAAATGCTGGCACTTTAGGGCAAGGGGTGGCCGTGAGACCGAAAGTGGAGCGGGCGGAGCGTCGGGTTACCGTGCAGGTAATTCGGTATTCGCACTTTGGCGATGGAAGGGAAAAACGCTGACACCTGAGTTTTGGTGTGTGCGGTAATAATATGTTTCTGGGTCACCTGAGTTGTGTTCGCGCTCGGCGAAGAAATGATGACACTTCGTTGAGTTTTTGAGGTTTATGATTTTGTCTTTATTCTTGATTAATTGGTTTTTTATATTGCTAGTGTCGCGTAGTAATTCTTGCGTGTGTTTTCTTACGGAGGCTCGGTGTTGACTGCTGATGCACTGCCCCATTGATCCATGGCGCGCGCTATTTAAAGCCGGCACCTGGGGTGTGAGGCCGCTGAGTCCGCGTTTTTCGTGGGTGTATGTTGGGGCACCGTTTCGCTGTGATCGCGGAACTTGAGTGCAGTGTCAGGTGACCTAGTCGGCGTGTTTTGCTAATATAGCAACGCGGAACTGGGTGCAGTGTGTTTTGTAGGGTCAGGTGTTTTTAATAATAGTCTTATATTATTTAGTTTTTGGTTATATTGTTTGTATATCTTACATTATATATATATGTTTATTGTGGCGGACCGTTGTAGTCCGTTACAACAATTTATCCAGGAAATAATACATTATCAATTGACAACGCAGTTATTGGATAGCTTCCTTGTTTTTTAGCTTTTTGCATGGTCAAAAACAAATCATATTCGGACATCGAGACTTGAATCCCTTCAATTTTGATCATTTTAAACTTCAACGTTTTAATCTATTGGTTAATGGGGTTCAAGTACCATCACAGGCGCTTGAGTTTGATTTCTCGAACTCGGAAAACGTCTCAAAGCTCTAGAGGATACAATATGCTATTCAGATCAAGTGGAATAAAACATTATGATCGAGGCTTACAAATAACAAAAGAAATGTTTGATAAAAATAGTTTTATACTAGCATTTGACTTAACTGCAGACCATCACAATTCAACTGTCTGCTCAAATTTAATTTCCCAAGGAGACATCCGAATTGAAGGACTTTTTTATGAACCTCTTACAGAAGCAGTAACTTGTTTGGTATACTGTGAATATGACTCAATGATTGATATTGATAAACATCGTAATATCAGGGTTCTATTGTAAAATGAATACATACATTACAAATCGATCATTTGCTTTTCAAGCATTCCAAAACAAGCAAAAATATTAAAGGAGTTTATCCCTCTGATAAGCTTCCTAAAGTAATTTCGAAATATCCTGCTTTAATAATAGCTAACAAAGATTCTTAAAAAGAGCCAGGAACTCATTGGGTTGCTTTTTACTTTGAAAACAAAAATTCAGCCGAATTTTTTGATTCATATGGTCAATATCCTCAGAAGATAGAAATAAAAAAATTATTAAAAAAAATTCAATAGAGTTTACATTTAATAAACAGACTCTGCGAGGATATTTTTCAAGTACCTGCGGTCATTACTGTATCCTATATGCAATTTTTAAGAGCAACAATAAAACATTAAAAATTTTTTTTAAAACAATTTAGGAAAAATGATTTTAATTATAATATAAGTTAATAATAAAAATGTATAAGAAAACTAGCAAACCCGTCGAACTCCGTTTCGCCACCAGATGGCTTCGTTTTATGTAACATTCCGTTTGCTGATTAAAAGATGAAGAACAATTTTTTGTTTGTTTTATATTTGAAAAGGAACAATTTTATTTCATTTTCAACAGTAATGAATTCATTTCGATTACAAAAATGAAGTGTTTTTAGTTGAACTTCTCTAAGTAAATGAAAGTGAATCCAAAGTAAATACTGAATCGAAGCGTTATACGTGTTCTCAAATTATCCGTTTCATTGAAGTGCTCTTTGGTAAACCACATTTTTTTGTTTTTGGTCTGACGTTAACACAAACAAAGCGGATGGTTTCCCAACTCGTGAACACGCAACGTATAACTGCCCATGTGAAAAACAATGATTTTCTAAATTTATCCCGCAAACACTAAGCGATTTGCCTTGCGACTTGTTAATTGTCATTGCGAACGCAAGGCGAACTGGAAATTGCAATCGTTTGAAGTCAAACGGAAGATTAGTCGGAATTATTGGTATTCGAGGAATACATACATTTTCACCTGCGTACTTTCCGTTAATAATGGTTGCCTCAATCAAATTCGGCATAGGTATGTATAAGTATAAGTATAAGTATAAGTATAAGTATAAGTATAAGTATAAGTATGTATGTCACCAAATCGCCAGCAATTTTTTGATTGAATTGTGAAATTCAGCGCGTGTACATCATTATTCTTTGCGGCAAGAATTGCTCGTTGACTTAACCAAGCATAATTCTGATAATTCTCACTAATGTTTGGGAAAACATTTGCAATAAGAGCTAATTGAGAGTTTACAAATCGGCAAAAGTCGTTGGTAAGAGTAATTAATCCAGATGTCGCATCAACTGGGACTTTTCCATTTCAACAGCTAACAATTGTTTGGAAAATTGTGCAGCACTTTTGATCATTTTGAAGTTGAACTCTCATATTAGTGGTCAGCGATAATGTTTTTAAGTTATTCCATAAAGGTGATGCCTTCAGACAAGCATTCAATTCATCTGCAGGCGTTCTACGGGGAATTACTGGCAACGTCTGCCTGAAATCGCCTGCCAATAATTTCATCAAGCCGCATATAGTCGTCATTGGTCCAATATCTAAATTTTCATCATCACTGTAGTTCGCAGTGGGATCATATTGGAATGCCAAGCGATTGATTGATGCCAATGATCTTCCTGTCCTCACGCGTTGTCCAAATCGGGAATTTTCTCTTATAATATTTTGTCCTTCTTCGCTTAAGTTCTGTGAATACACTTGTTGCTGGCTTGCATGTCTTGTGCGGCGGCCGATGTTCGCACGTCGTCCTTTAGGCATTTCGGACTGTGGACAGAGTGGTGAATTTAACCTCAAATGCACGATCCACATAATTTACACAGTTCAACTTACCACTTTAAAGACAAATGCCTGCTGTTAAAATTGAATAAAAATGTTCACAATACACGTGATTCATTTGATGGTTTCCAATTGAAATGTGAGGAAACGAATAACTTTTTTTTTAATTTCGTTTTCACAGTGAAGACAATACCGGTTTGTCACATGAAATTAACTGAGCAGAGAACAATGAGTAGCTGTCAAACAATGTATCACGCACCGGCGCCTACTTAAAATATTGGTTTGTAGTACATGCTATGTATCAGAGATGGCGCTGTATGTAGTATATAGTAGATAATACAAATACATTTTCCCGCTTTTCTGTTGAAATTTTTCGTGAATTTGCTATAAACCTCACGGAGCCCGAGACCTTTCCAACGAATGCAAAACCGTGGAAATCGGTTCGTGCGTTCTGGAGTTAGATTAGTTAGTAGATTTGTTAAAAATAAAAAACTCAATGTTGTTATAGAGTAAATCGTATTTATTAATTTTTAAGCTGGGATTTAATCTCTTTTTTAAATTATAATATTTTATCATTAAATCTACTGTTTGAGCTTCTTCTGCTTCATCTTCCCGGTAATGTGTGACACAGGCACGTGTCAGGACCATCTGTAGCAACGTCATCGCTCCAGGGGCACAGCTTGTAGTGGAATCGAAACTTGGAGTAGTGCAGCTCCTTTTCCTCCAGATCCTCCCAAATAACCATTAGGGTTTCAAGAGTTATTTGATGTTCCTCGAAGATCATCTCTTCGAATTGCATTAAAAAAAGTTGTATCTGCTTAGCGTACATGTTTCAACTGGCTTCTTGAATCGAATACTGATGTTTGTTAAAAGAGCCTGGGTCCTTATATTCTCGCAAAAGCCAAACGCGCGTCATGGCGCCAGTTCTGCACCGAAATCGAGAGTAACTCGAAGCCTCGCGCTTACGTAAAGTTCTCTCGAAATCAACTCCAACCTTGGGGTATTTGAGGAAAGCCGACCAATCCTGGACGACATCCAGTTCCGAGTCGCTAAGCCTCCTTCTCAGTACACATTTCCCAGGCTGCGCTGTAAACAGACCAACCTACAGAGCGCATCCTTCTTATGCCACGGGCTCAATTCTGAACCTGTTAAGTCAGGAGAATATATCCTGGGCAATAAAAAGCTTCAAGCCCTACAAATCTACGGGACCAGGCGGCATCATCCCAGCCCAGCTGATCCAAGCCGGACAAAGAGCCATAAATCGGCTCAAACGGATTTACGAGGGGATTTTCTCCCACAGACAAATCCCGAAGACATGGCTTTGGGCCAAAGTTGTCTTCATACCCAAGGCAGGCAAGCCCTCGCACACTGCCCTAAAGATTTCAGACCAATAATCCTTCGTCCTTCCTTCTGAAGGCGATGGAACGGCTTTTAAGTCTGCATCTCAGGGCGACCATATCGCGGAACAAATCTCTGACTCTCAGCATGCCTATTGGAGGGGAAGATCCACCGAGCCGGCCCTACATGCGATCACATCGATCATCGAATCGTCCCTCAGCTGCAAGGAATATACCCTGGTAGCCTTTCTTGACATAGAAGGGGCTTTCAATAACATCATCCCGTCCGCCATCACGAGAGCACTGACTGACCTGGGGGTTGACTCCCGGACGGTGAGTCTCATCGATCAGATGCTGCAATGCAGGACCGTTGAGGCATCACTGGGGACGTCAACGTCCACCAGGTTTGTCAACAGAGGGCCCCCGCAGGGCGGAGTCCTCTCGCCCCTCCTATGGAAGGTAGCAGTGAATGTACTTCTGCGGGAGATAGAGGGTGGCGGATGCCGCGTGGTGGCGTATGCGGATGACTTCGCTATAGCATTCTCTGGGAAGTTTCCACAGACCCTATGCGAGTGCATGACAAGCACTCTCACAAACCTGTCACAATGGGCAGCCAAATGTGGGCTGAGTGCCAACCCATCTAAGACGGAACTTGTACTATTCACCAGGAAATACAAGATTCCGACACTTACCCCACCGAAACTATGCGGAGAGCCACTAGTTTTCAGCAACCAAGCCAAATACCTTGGCCTTATCATCGATAATAGCCCTCCACAGTAGCCCTCTACACCTGCAGGAAAACCATCGGTCTAAAGTGGGGCATGACCCCGTGCATAGTCCTATGGCTGTACACCGCCATCATACGACCAATCCTGATTTACGGAGTAGTGGTCTGGTGGCCAGCCCTGGACAAGAAAACTTGTCTTGACAAACTCACAAGAGTCCAACGCACGGCAGAGCTATGCATAACGGCCCCCAAGTGAAGCCCTCGACATCATGTTGTACCTTCTACCTGTAGAACTTATGGGGAAAAAGGTTGCAACACTCTTCGCCCTTAGAATGAGGGAATCCAACCTGTTGAAAACCACCACGGTTGGCAACTCGGGGATCCTAATAAAACTCCCGCAACTTCCAGAGAGGACAGACTACTGCATCCCAAGTGACTACCACTCGACGCCTTTCCAGGTATCCATCCCACTCAGAGAGGACTGGGAGAGGGGCGAACCTGGACCTGTAAACGCGATCCACCGGCAGGGGATCCTAATAAAACTCCCGCAACTTCCAGAGAGGACAGACTACTGCATCCCAAGTGACTACCACTCGACGCCTTTCCAGGTATCCATCCCACTCAGGGAGGACTGGGAGAGGGGCGAACCTGGACCTGTAAACGCGATCCACTTCTACACTGATGGCTCAAAATTAGACGGCCGCGTGGGAGGGGGCGTCTTCTGCGACATCAGTCTCTGCTTCAGACTTTCGGACCACTGCAGCGTGTTCCAGGCAGAGGTCTTAGCGATCAAGGAGGCCGTTTCCATCGTCTCCAAACTTTCTTTAGACGGACACTCAGTGTGCGTCTTCCTCGACAGCCAAGCAGCCCTCAAGGCTCTGGGCTCTATTGCGTCGAACTCAGCGACCGTTAACGACTGTCGCAGGTCTCTAAATGAGACCGCAGAGCAGCTGGATCTCTCCCTAATATGGGTCCCAGGACATAGGGACATTGCCGGTAACGATGCCGCCAACGAGCTAGCTAGGCAGGGCACTACTGTACGTCTCCTTCCGGAGAGGGAGCAAGTAGCGATGCCTTTAGATACGTGCAGGCTATTAACGCAAGAGCGATTTGGCCAAATCGTTCGAAAAAAGCGATCGGAAGAGCTTTATAGACTCAGCAGAGCACATTGCTCCGCCGTCACCCGAGCCATCACGGGTCACTGGCAGATCGGCACACACGCTGCAAGACTGTCGATCCCTCACAACGACTTCTGCAGAAGTTGTAGGGACGAGGAGTCGGTTCACCACTTCTTCTGTCTCTGCCCGGCCCTGGGAAGCCGAAGACTGCGGTTCCTCGGGGCCCCTTTCCTTACAGACATTTCGGGGGAGGTCTCTCCCCCTCCGCTACCGCCCTAACCTAACCTAACCTATATTTACGCCGTGGTTCCTTTAACCTTATGTTTTCTTTACATATATATTGTCAATGAGCAGAGCATCTAGCCTACACTTTTTTTCATATGTATGTATGTATATATATATATATGTATATATATATTCACATATACTTATATAAACCCTGGTGATCCCTTTTTATTCTATAATAGCAAATGTATAGTTGTCTCTTCTTCTCTTACATATCCATATGGGATGTGCTGTATTGAATTATTTATTTATTCTTTTACATAGAATGGGCAGTGCTATATCTAGTCATCTCTTTTCCTTTTTATATATAAGATGGGAAATTTCATGTTCCTTCAACATCTTAAAGGGTGTTTTTGATGAAAATTTGGATACATAACTTTTAGGTAGAAATATCCACAGCTGCTCGTTGTCCTTATCAGTTCAATAAAGAACTACTTTATTTCCAAATGATGTTTTTTTGAGTTTACACCCAATGATCTTGTACTCAAATCCTATACATAAACCCTCAACCTTGGTGTATCCAACCACCGGCTTTGCATCGTTAAGTATTTCTAGGAAAGTCTATGTATATTTTGTTAAACATTTATTCTTTTATATATAAATAATAAAAATTTTATGCATACTATTATATGAATAGAAACTTTTGAAAATAGACACTGTTTTATACTAAATTATTGACTCAAGATTGCATGATCTTTTATACTATCATTAGTTCAATTTTATACATAAGAGATCCATGCTGATTGGTAGTTGAGAGATAATAAGTAAATGGTTCTAATGTTGTAAAAGCCAGATGTCTTAAATCTGATTGGTTGCTGGGTGATAATTGAAACAATCCTTATATTCTATACGTATACGATTAGTATATGATTTTATATCTACATACATATAGACATTTTCTGTCTTTATATATAACCGGTGTAACGAACCCTGAGACCAGGGCCCGTTACATTCATATACATATTCATATTCATAGCACTAAGTTACTTTTTGTCATATATAATCTATACACCAACAACACAAACACCATACACCTGACTCTGTAAATTTCCAAGTCACACGCGCCGATCGATTTCTGCGAAATCGACACACGCGCCCTAGTTTCCCCCCGAATTTCAAAACTACACTCAGGTCATTTCCCGGTGCAACCGAGTCAAGGACCAAAAGTGCCAAATCTACACTCAACTCATTTCTCGGTGCAACTGAGGCAATGACCGTATCAGTGGCACGAGTGGAGAACTCGACACCACTTCCGTAGCCCCAAACTTGCGGACTCAGCCATCGAGATCCGCCTTAAATAGCCCGAGCCGGCGATCAATCAGGGCAGTCCATCGCCTATCCTAAACCAAAACGGCAGTCCATCAGCCGACCATCAGCCGATCGTCAACAGTAACGGCAGTACATCCGCCGCGGCTACCAGCACCACGCCTCAGCAAGAAAACAATACAAGAAAAACCACTACACGACACCAGAACCACGAGAAACAATACAGAACACAAAAATAAAACCATTTAATAACATCAAAACAAACTCAACGAAGTGTCATCATTTTCTTCGCCGAGCGCGAACACAAATCAGGTGACCCAAAAACATATTACCGCACACACCAAAACTCAGGTGTCAGCGTTTTCCTTTCATCGCCAAGTGCGATTACCAAACTACCTACACGGTAACCAGACTCTACGCCCGCTCCACTTTCGGTCTCACGGCCAAGCCCTGCCCTAAAGTTCTAGCAATACTACAAAATTTCTTGTAGAGAACCTTTGACAGACTGAGCCTACCTCAGTCTGAGATAGGTATATTACTAGACTTTAACTGGAAACTTTAAGGAGATTTCAAAGCCGACTTTCTGGCAACTTTAAGGAAACTTAAAGAGAAAACCTTAACACGGGGCTACGTGGAGTAAAGACCCACGGCCACCGAGAAAGAATAGTAGAGCTAACCACAGAACACAAGTCCGGTACGAAACCAAATCCGCGCACCCACCAGAATCCAATCGCGAGTGCCACCGGGAAAGTAAACGCAGTGACCAAGTGCTAAAACAGTGAAAAGTGCCCAAAACAACACCGAGGAAAACTCAGTCCAATCACCATGGAAGCCTACGAAGACGACGCGAGCATTGATTTCCACACCAGCGAGCAAATCGCCAATCCAGGCGTCAGCATCGGCTGGATCTACAAGCGCCGCCGAGACGAGCTGGAGGCCTCCGCCAAGGAATTCGAATTTAACACCGAAGGAACTGTTGAAGAGTTGCGCAAGAACTTTGCCATACTAGTCGCCGGACCACTCCCGCCGGGTGCCTGGACTCGCTTGGCAGAACTCGAGAGACAATACGCAAGAGCAGCAGGACGCTCCAAGTCCCCGCTGCCCAATACTCCAGGACCATCAGGCACCGGAGGATGGGACCCCAAAGCAGGCTTGCAAGTCCCCGCAGCCCCAGAGCCCACGCCCCGACCACCAGTGGTCACAGCCGTCGATCTTCCAAGGCCGCCCACTACGGAAACCTCCCGCTCGCCCACACAGAGAATCGTGCCAGCGATAGACGCATCCATAAGCGGGCCCGACTATAACCACGTCGCACGCACGGCAGAACGCATCCGCGGATGGGGCATCCAGTTCAACGGAGAAGATGACCCAATATCGTTTCTGGAACTACTCGAGGAACGCGCACGTGCCTACGGTGTGGACACCAACCAGTTGCCTCGGAGCATGGCCGAACTACTCACCAACCGAGCCAATCGCTGGTACCGTACCAGTCAACTACAGGGCAGTTCCTGGGTACATTTCCGCCAGGAGTTTCTGACATATTTTCTGGCGCCAAGGTATTTCAAACAATTGGACGACCAGATCCGAGGCCGCAAGCAAGCGGTGGGAGAACCATTCGAAGACTATCTCATCGAGATACGGCTACTCATGCACCATGCCGAATACGACCTAGTTAAGGAGTTTTACCGGATCTACGACAACGGCCTGCCAGGACTCCAGCTATACCTGCGACGAGACAAATTGAAAAACTTGTCACAGCTAACCCGATTAGCAACAGAGTACGAGATTATTCACGAGAGAAAACACCCGACGACTACCGCACCCATGCGAATCCCACCAAGGGCCCATCGAATAATCACCACTCCCATTGCCAACCCACGCGCAGCCTGTCGCCGATGTGGTCAAGCTGGACACGCCGCCTATGACTGCACCAACGCTTCGATCATATTCTGCTGGGAATGTGGAAAGCGCGGCACTCGAACCGTCCACTGTTGCCGCCGAGCCACGTCGGGAAACGACACGCGTCCTCGACTGACACGGGATCAGCCGAGAACGACGCCTCCCCAGACCCGCGACTAAGCAACCCACTACACGTGAACTACGGCCGAATAGTGGCGATAGTGACAATAGGAGGACAAACAACGGAGGCCACCATCGACACCGGGGCATCCCGAAGTTTCGTCAGCGACAACCTGGCCCGACAACTAAACAACAACTCCAACCTGCAAGATGCATGCGTCCGCATACGCTCATTGACGGCTCAGTCAGAGAGATCACACAAGTTCTACTAGCGCACATCAAGCTGGATCAACGAGAGGTTCAAATCCCACTCCTGGCCAAACATGCTGGAGCAAGTGATAGCCGGCATGGCCTTCCTATGTGCCATCGAAACGACGATCCAATGCGGCACCACGCTGCTAAAGCTACAAGATCGCCACCTCACGCCAACGCCACCGTCAGTTAGATCCAACCACGTACAAGTCCACAACCTCAGCACCAAGAAATCTAGGTCAACAGCGAACACACTTCCCCGACCTACAACAAAGAACACGGCCCCCAATATCGCAACGAAGAATACGACCCCGAAACCAACCACAGCGAACACACTTCCCCGACCTACCGCAAAGAAGACGGCACCCAATAATGCAACGAAGAATACGACACCGAAACCAAACACAGTGAAAGCGAAGAAGAACCGGCCCACAACGGAAAACTCGAATCCGAAGCAAGCACCGGTAAACTGCAACCAAGCCAACGGGAAAACGAATCCCACGGCCACTACGGAGCACCCGCGTCCTAAACCAACCACAGGGATCACACACCCCGAAACCACCACGAGGATCTCACACATGAGACAAGAATCAACACACTCGAACCAGGCGCTCGACACAGGAAGCCCAGGATCAAAACAAACTACGGGGCACACGCACCCCGAACCCACCACAAAGATCTCACACACGAGACAAACCCCAACCAACTTGAACCCGCTAGACACAGGAAGCACAGGTTCAGCCACCGCGCACCCATGCACCATACCCTCAACAGAGAAGGTGAACCCACGGACACCCTATGAGACGACAACCAGCCCCGAACAACGATAACGACAACAGCAGCAACAGTGCAAAAACCAAACCACGACGGAAACAGCCACGCAAATCCCTTGCTGGTCGGGTCCAACCATCGAACTAATATCCACGGAACCTCTCCACTCGGAACCGGAATCTAGGCCGATGGCCCCCCGAAACACCAACCGCAGCCCTGTCGTACCCACGGCCGACGCCACCCCGATCTTCGCCAACCCACTGGAGTACCTTCCGCGTACTGACGTGCCCACTAGCGCCATGCACCACGCCATGCCTAACACCACGTCCGAAATCTTCGTCGCCCAAACAAGTCGTTGCTGCGAAAACAGAGTCGTCACTGAGAACCGCCTGGCCATACATCGATCTGGAGACATTACAACCCAGGCATACCGCCAGACCCACGAAGCTACGCCACTCACGGCTACCCCGATCGTCGCCCACATTAGCGACTACCCACGTAGGATCGAACACCCAGCGCGTTCGACACAACCATCCTCCCAGAAGACCCAAGCCAGCCAAAGGACCCCGACACGCCCGATCTCACCGAACCCGACCCAGAACTGATCTCCGATCCCCTGGCCGCCGGACATAGCGCCACAGATTCAAGAATTTCTGGACACAGAACTTCCAAAGTTCAATAATCTCCACGGGACTTCCAACATAGCCGAGCACACCATCGTCATGAGGGATAATAGACCCATCAAACAGAGGTACTACCCAAAACCCAGCCATGATGCGGATTATCGACGAGCAAGTCGACCAACTGATCCAAGAAGGTCTCATCGAACCCTCACGAAGCCCACACAGCGCCACCATCGTACTCGTACGTAAAAAGAACGGCAAACGGCGCATGTGCGTGGACTATCGACAACTCAACACTCACTCTATCCCTGACGCATACCCACTACCCAGAATCAACTACATCTTGGAGCGCCTACAGAACGCACGCTTCATAACCACCCTCGATCTGAAGAACGGATACTGGCAAATACCCATGGCCAACGGAAGTAGAGAAGCCACCGCCTTCACGGTCCCCGGCAGAGGTCTCTATCAATGGAAAGTGATGCCCTTCGCATTACACTCTGCACCAGCAACATTCCAACGGGCCCTTGATACTGTGATCGGTGCCGACATGGAACCCTACGCATTCGCATATTTAGACGATATTGCCGTCGTCGGACGAGACTTCAAGGACCACCTACACAACCTGGCAATAGTCCCTCTCGCCTTCGAAAAGCGAACCTGCGGATAAACGCGGAAAAGTGCACCTTTTTCCAAAGCCGGATCAAATATCTTGGTCACGTCATCAGCGAAGAAGGTAGTCCAGTGCATCGGAATGGCATCATGGTACCAAAGATTCGTTCCAAACTTTGCTACAGTCGTCCAACCAATGTCTCAGCTACTCAAGAAAGGACAAACATGGACATGGACAGCAGATCAACAAGCGGCCTTCGACCAACTAAAGGAACTACTCACGACCGCTCCTGTACTTGCTTGCCCCGATTTCAACGTCAAGTTCTCACTACAAACCGATGCAAGCAACGTCGGCATAGGCGCAGTACTCACGCAGGAGATCGAAGGAAAGGAACGCGTCATCGCCTATGTCAGCCGACGCCTGAACCAGGCCGAAGGAAACTACTCCGCCACCGACAAGGAATGCCTCGCCGTCATTTGGGCAATTCGAAAACTACGCTGCTACCTAGAGGGATACCGGTTCGACGTTATAGCAGACCATCTCGCGCTGAAATGGTTGAATACTCTGGAAAGCCCCTACGGAAGAATAGCGAGATGGGCGCTCGAACTCCAACAGTATCAGTACGACGTCCACTATAGAGCAGGGAAACAAAACGTAGTCGCCGATGCCCCTGTCCCGACAACCCTTGGAGACGCTAGAAAGAATCAAAGAGGACGCAACATCTTGCCCCTGGCTCACACGACGGATTCAGCAAACCAAAGAGGAACCCGATAAATACCCCGACTACGTCTTCGAGAATGGAGAACTCTACAGGCATCTGGGCCACGGAGCCGACGATCACGACTACGCGTCATGGAAACTTTGCGTCCCAAAAGACCGACGCCAAAGAGTCCTCAAGGAATGCCATGATCAGCCCACGGCAGGCCACCTCGGCATTCGGAAAACCATCACACGGATAACACAAATTGGCCCGGCCTATATCGGGATGTGCGGAAATACGTACGCAGCTGCATGAGCTGCCAGAAGTTCAAGGCACTGCAACGCAAGCCCGTGGGTAGGATGCTTACCCGCAGGGCAGAGAAACCTTTCGCCACACTATGCGCCGACTTCGTAGGGCCACTTCCCCGATCAAAACGAGGGAATGCTGGTATTCTTCGACACCTTCTCAAAATGGGTCGAACTAGTGCCCCTTAAAAAGGCTACCACCGCCACTCTAGAGCTGGGACCAGGGCCCGTTACATTCATATACATATTCATATTCATAGCACTAAGTTACTTTGTCCTATATAATCTTTACACACAAACACAGTACACCTTACTCTGTAAATTTTGTCACACGCGCCGATTTCTGCGAAATCGACACACGCACCCCAGTTTCCCCCGAATTTCAAAACTACACTCAGGTCATTTCCCGGTGCAACCGAGTCAATGACCACAGTGCCAAATCTAGACTCAGCTCATTTCTCGGTGCAACCGAGGCAATGACAGGCCGGTGGCACGAGTAGAGAACTCGACACCACTTTCGTAACCACAAACTTGCGGACTCAGCCATAGAGATCGGCCTTAAATAGCCCGAGCCCTCGATCAATCAGGGCAGTCCATCGCCTATTCTACACAGTAACGGCAGTCCATCAGCCGAGCACCAAACGGCAGTACATCCGCCGCGGCTACCAACACCACGCCTCAGCAAGAAAACAATACAAGAAACCACTACACGACACCAGAACCACGAGAAACAATACAGAACACAAATAAAACCATTTAATAACATCAAAACAAACTCAACGAAGTGTCATCATTTTTTCGCCGAGCGCGAACATAAATCAGGTGACCCAAAACATATTACCGCACACACCAAAACTCAGGTGTCAGCGTTTTCCTTTCATCGACAAGTGCGATTACCAAACTACCTACACGGTAACCAGACTCTACGACCGCTCCACTTTCGGTCTCACGGCCAAGCCCCTTGTCCCTAAAGTCCCAGCACATCTACAAAATTTCTTTTAGAGAACCCTGGACAGACTGAGCCTACCTCAGTCTGAGATAGGTATTTTACACCGGTAACATGACAACATTATATAAACAGAATGAAATGCATACATTCTTTTGAACATACATACATATGTGTGGCCCCGGGTTTCCGTAGTTATTGGATGACTCCAGGACGACAGTTGTATTATATATTCTTCTTTATTGATATTATAATTAGTTGATTTTGCTCGGATTACAATGGGTGTGTGCTTAAAACTGATACTGTTCATTAACTTCTTGCGCTATTAATTTTACGTGTTGACGAGAGAGACTTTGGCACCGAATTGAGCTGCAGCGATCGTTGAACTTTTGTTCTCTCCTCCTTTCTTACGACGACTGCTTCTTGTCTCTCTTGCTGTTGTGTAGTCTGTTGTTGGCTCTGTTAGCTCAACAGACTCTGGTATTCTCTGCTGGTGTTTCCCAAATCCTACATTCGGCCTTCCTGACGTTGAGTTCGTCCCGAACTCCTTCATGAATTCCGCTACCGTAGAGGTCTTAAACGGTCCTTCACCTTCTCCTAATCTCTCTACATCATACCGGCCATGCTTACGAACCTTGACCACCTTATATGGGCCCAGAAACTTTCCTCTCAACTTCAAACCTACACCATATTGGGTCCTCTTTGATCGCAACTAAGTCATTGAGGTTATACTTCCTTTTTGCATCCTTTCTCTTTCTATCAAAAGCTCGTTTATTTTCTTCCTGCAATGACTAAATATTGTCCCTTGCATCTTTTTCTTAACTGATCCCGCTCTTCATCTAGCTCATCTACGAGAGACTGCTGTACCAATTCTCTCAACTCAGCTACGTCAGTGATACGTTTGTCTACTCCGGTTAGTAGTTTAAACGGGGTTACCTTCGTGCTCCTAGGCTCAATATTATTAATCATCTGTTGCACTCTACCTACGTACTTATACCAATTCCTGGACTTTCTAAACTCATCTTTGACAGCATCGGTACAACAATCTTGTGTATTCTCTCGACCTGTCCGTTTCCTCGGGGTACGCCTGTAGCTATTAATAAATGCTGTATTTTCTGCTTCTCGCAGTACTCCTTGAATAAGTGTGATGTGAAAGCCGCACCACGGTCCGTTACAATTTTGAATGGGTTTCCGAATGATACTGCTTGCCTCTCTAAGCAATTCAACACTTCCTCTACCCCAGTACTACGTGTCGGATACAACCAAACGTATTTCGAAAATGAGTCGACCACCGCTAAAACGTGATTGTATATTTTTTCTTTGTAATCTCCATCGGCCCGACGTGGTCTGTGTGATAGGTAACCAATGGTTTATCACCCTTATCAATGGGAGTCAAGTACCCTTCTTGCCTGCCTGCTTTGGTATTAACTAAGATGCACTCTACACAGCCGCCTACTACTCTGGCTACTTTATCTTTTTAGCTTAGGGATGAAATAAGATTTCTCCACCAGATCTTGAGTTTTTTACCGAAAAATGTCCCTGCCTGTGTGCAATCTGTATTATTTCCGTTTTCATTTGAGATGGAACCACTATTAACTTTCGGTTTAGATCTTTGAACAATATGTGGTTTGCTATATAATAATCCTCGTATCCCTGCTTTTCTACCAGACTCGTTATTATTCGTTTCCATTCATCCGCCCACTGTGCTTCCTTGAGCTTGTGCATAGCACTTTCTGTCAACATATAACAAGCAGCTCGACTGAGTGCGTCTACATGTCGCATCTTTTGATCCTGAACGATGTTCTATTTCATAGTCATAATCTTGAAGGTACATTGCCCACCTAGCTACTGTTAAAGGCACTTCTTTCTTTTTCATCGTCATAGCGAATGCGTTACAGTCTATAATGATTTTAAATTTCAAACCCAAAACATACACGCGCCATTTAGTTAATGCTCCTATCACTGCTAAACTCTAGTTCGTATGAATGATAGTTTTCCTCACATGGCTTCGTTTCCTTGCTCATATACATCACCGGGTGCAACTGACCATCTTCTGGGTCTCTTTGTAATAATACAGCCCCAAAACCTAACTTAGATGCATCTGTGTGTATCTCTGTAGACCATTTAGGATTATACAATCTTAATACTGGTTTGCTAGTGAGAGCTGCTTTTAATTGCTCAAATGCTACTCGCTGCAAATCCTTAAACTCGAACTTTGAATCCTTCCTTAGCAAATCTGACAATGGCCTGGCAATGACCGCATATCCTTCAACGAACTTTCTGAAATACGAAGTCAACCCAATGAATCTTTTGTATATCCTTTTCTATCCTTTGGTATGGGAAAATCAGCTACACACTTCGTTTTCTCCTCGCTAGGTGTTATAGTTCCATTTTCTATAATATACCCCAAGAAATCTACCTTGCTCTGTAAAATTTGGCCTTTACTCCAGTTTATCTTTAAGCCATTCTCTTCTGCCACTTCCAGAACTCTTTTCAACTTCTGCAAGCCTTCCCCAATATCTTTACTTGGTATAATTATATCGTCCATATATATTACAGCATCACCCTTCTGAATTAGTTCTCTCATTACCGCCACTATAAAACGGGTAAAGCTTGCTGGCGAATTTGAAATTCCAAACGGCACAAATAGGAACTCATATTGTATACTGTATACTTTTGTGACTGCCTTTCCACTGGTACGTGAAAATAACCGTTGGCTAAATCTAACGTGGTGAAAATCGAAGCCCCTTGCAATTTATCGATAACGTCCTGCATCTGTGCCATTGGAAAATTATCCCGCACTATTTTTTCGTTCAACTTGCGATAATCGCAGCATAAACGTTTCTGCCCATTCTTCTTCGGCACTAACACAATCGGGGATGCATATTCCGATTTACTTGGCTTAATTATTTTTTCATTTAACCACTCGTTAACCTGCTCCTCTACTATATTCTGCTCACTATACGCTATACGCCTGGGAGGCTGATATATAGGCAAATCATCGGTTAGCACTATTTTCATCTCTATCGGACATTGTACCTCTCGCCTCGGCTTGTATTCCTCAATAATTTTTCTTACTTCACCTCTCTGAAAATAAGGCATGTGCGACAAATCAACATCTATGGTTTCATTCTGCTCTAAGCTCACCATAGACAAACTCTGAAACTCATTCAGCAACTCCGTGCATGAATGAACGTTTTCCCTTTTATCTCCATGTTCTCGAACATTGCTGGTATCAGTTAGTTGACCCCGTGATCTGCGAATAAATGATGTTCCATCTCTAGTCACCTTCATGTCCACGCTCTCTAGAAGAGTGTGAGAACCTATCTCAGGCTGAGGTAGGCTCAGTCTGTCCAGGATTCTTCCCTACAAGGAATTTGTAGTTCGCGGGAACTTTAGGGCAGGGCTTGGCCGTGAGACCGAAAGTGGAGCGGGCGTCGAGTCTGACTACCGTGTAGGTAGTTTGGTAATCGCTCTGGGCGATGAAAGGGAAAAACGCTGACACCTGAGTTTTGGTGTGCGCGGCAATGTGTTTCTGGGTCACCTGAGTTGTGTTCGCGCTCGGCGAAGAAATGATGACACTTCGTTGAGTTTGTTTTGATGGGTTTTCTTTTAATGCTTTTATTGTAATTATTTAATTGTCTTTTGTGTTGTGTGGTTCTTGTTCTGGACTTGTTCTAGTAGCCACGGCGGATGGACTGCCGTTTTGGTTTATGATAGGCGATGGACAGCCGTGTTTTAGGATAGGCGATGGACTGCCGTTACTGTTTACGATAGGCGATGGACTGCCGTTACTGTGTAGAGTAGGCGATGGACTGCCGTTACTGTTTACGATAGGCGATGGACTGCCGTGTTTTAGGATAGGCGATGGACTGCCCCGATTGATCGAGGGCTCGGGCTATTTAAGCGCGATCTCGATGGCTGAGTCCGCAGTTTGTGGTCACGGAAGTGGTATCGAGTTCTCCTGCGCGTCCCACTGACCTGGTCATTGCATCGGTGGTACCGAGAAATGAGTTGTGTAGTTTTGGCACTTTGGTCATTGATTTGGTTGCACCGGGAAATGACCTGAGTGTAGTTTTGAAATTCTGGTAAGTTGGTGGGAATCGTGGAGTTGTGTAACTCTGCGGAAATGGGGGCGTGTGTGTTGCTTCCGCAAAGATCGATCGGCGTACAGTGCCGGGTGTATGGTGTTCGTGGTTTTGGTTTGTGATTACAAAATAGGGTACGTGGTATTGTGTTTTGTATTCTTATATGACAAAGTAGCTTAGTGCTATGAATATGAATATGTATATGAATGTAACGGACCCGAGGTTCGTTACACCCCCCCCTTTCTTCCGGGTGGAGTTACAAGTGGCCACTGTCGTTATCGTTGCGTTGCGGGCGTAGGGCGCGCGGGATCCTTTCGACGTGTTTTGGCGTTTCTATTGGTTTGTTGAATCCGTCGTGTGAGCCAGGGGCAAGATGTTGCGTCCTCTTTGATTCTTGCTAGCGTCTCCAAGGGTTGTCGGGACAGGGCATCGGCAACCACGTTTTGTTTCCCTGGTCTATAGTGGACGTCGTACTGATACTGTTGGAGTTCGAGCGCCCATCTCGCTATTCTTCCGTAGGGGCTTTCCAGAGTGTTCAGCCATTTCAGCGCGAGATGGTCGGTTATAACGTCGAACCGGTATCCTTCTAGGTAGCAGCGTAGTTTTCGGATTGCCCAAATGACGGCGAGGCATTCCTTGTCTGTAGCGGAGTAGTTTCCTTCGGCCTGGTTCAAGCGTCGGCTGACATAGGCGATGACGCGTTCCTTTCCTTCGATCTCTTGCGTGAGTACGGCGCCTATGCCGAGGTTGCTCGCATCGGTTTGTAGTGAGAACTTGACGTTGAAATCGGGGCAAGCAAGTACAGGAGCGGTCGTGAGTAGTTCCTTTAGTTGGTCGAAGACCGCTTGTTGGTCTGCGGTCCATGTCCATGTTTGTCCTTTCTTGAGTAGCTGGGACATTGGTTGGACTACTGTAGCAAAGTTTGGCACGAATCTTCGGTACCAGGATGCCATTCCGATGCACTGACGTAGTTCCTTCAGGTTCGTGGGTGGCTTGAGTTCTTTGACGGCAGCAATCTTGTCGGGGTCCGTGTGGATACCTTCTTCGCTGATGACGTGACCAAGATATTTGATCCGGCTTTGGAAAAATGTGCACTTTTCCGCGCGTTTATCCGCAGGTTCGCTTTTCGAAGGCGAGAGAGGACTATTGCCAGGTTGTGTAGGTGGTCCTTGAAGTCGGAATGAATGTCCTTGAATGTCGTCTAAATATGCGAATGCGTAGGGTTCCATATCGGCACCGATCACAGTATCAAGGGCCCGTTGGAATGTTGCTGGTGCAGAATGTAATCCGAAGGGCATCACTTTCCATTGATAGAGACCTCTGCCGGGGACCGTGAAGGCGGTGGCTTCTCGACTTCCGTTGGCCATGGGTATTTGCCAGTATCCGTTCTTCAGATCCAGGGTGGTTATGAAGCGTGCGTTCTGTAGGCGCTCCAAGATGTTGTTGATTCGGGGCAGTGGGTATGCGTCAGGAATAGAGTGAGCGTTGAGTTGTCGGTAGTCCACGCACATGCGCCATTTGCCGTTCTTTTTACGTACGAGTACGATGGGGGCGCTGTGTGGGCTTCGTGAGGGTTCGATGAGACCTTCTTGGATCAGTTGGTCGACTTGCTCGTCGATAATCCGCATCATGGCTGGGTTCTTTGGGTAATACCTCTGTTTGATGGGTCGATTATCCCTCATGACGATGGTGTGCTCGGCTATGTTGGAGGTCCCGTGGAGATTATTGAACTTTGGAAGTTCTGTGTCCAGAAATTCTTGGATCCGTGGCGCTATGTCCGGCGGCCAGGGATCGGAGATCAGTTCTGGATCGGGTTCGGTGAGATCAGGGGTGTCAGGATCCTTGGGCTGGCAGGGGTCTTCTGGGAGGATAGTTGTGTCGAACGCGCTGGGGTGTTCGATCCTACGTGGGTAGTCGCTTATGTGGGCGACGATCGGGGTAGCATTGGCCATGAGTGGCGTTGTTTCGTGGGTCTGGCGGTATACCTGGGTTGTAATGTCTCCAGATCGATGTATGGCCAGGCGGTTCTCAGTGACGACTCTGTTTTCGCAGCAACGACTTGGTTGGGCGACGAAGATTTCGGACGTGGTGTTAGGCATGGCGTGGTGCATGGCGCTAGTGGGCACGTCAGTACGCGGAAGGTACTCCAGTGGGTTGGCGAAGATCGGGGTGGCGTCGGCCGTGGGTGCGACAGGGCTGCGGTCGGTGTTTCGGGGATCATCGGGCTAGATTCCGGTTCCGTGGATCTTAGTTCGATGGCTGGACCCGACCAGCAAGGGGTTTGCGTGGCTGTTTCCCTCGTGGTTTGGTTGTTGCACCGTTGCTGCCGTTGTCGTTGTTCGGGGCTGGTGGTCGTCTCTGAGGGTGTCCGGGGGTTCACCTTCTCCGTTGAGGGAATGGTGCATGGGTGCTCTGCGGCTGAACTTGGACCTGTGCTTCCTGTGTCGAGCGGGTTCCAGTTCGTTGGGGTTTGTCTCGTGGGTGAGATCCTTGTGGTGGGTTCGGGGTGCGTGTGTCCCGTAGTTTGTTTTGATCCTGGGCTTCCTGTGTCGAGCGCCTGGTTCACGTGTGTTGATTCTTGTCTCATGTGTGAGATCCTCGTGGTGTGTTTGGGATGTGTGATCCCTGTGGTTGGCTTAGGACGCGGGTGCTCCGTAGTGGCCGTGGGATTCGTTTTCCCGTTTGCTTGGTTGCAGTTTACCGGTGCTTGCTTCGATTCGTGTTTTCCGTTGTGGGCCGGTTGTTCGCTTTCGCTGTGGTTGGTTTCGGTGTCGTATTCTTCGTTGCATTATTGGGTGCCGTCTTCTTTGTGGTAGGTCGGGGGCGTGTGTTCGCTGTGGTTGGTTTCGGGGTCGTATTCTTCGTTGCTGTATTGGGTGCCGTATTCTTTGTGGTAGGTCGGGGAAATGTGTTCGCTGTTGACCTAGATTTCTTGGTGCTGGGTTCGGTGACTTGTACGTGGTTGGATTGAACTGACGGTGGCGTTGGAGTGAGGTGGCGATCTTGTAGCTTTAGCAGCGTGTTGCCGCATTGGATCGTTGTTTCGATAGCACATAGGAAGTCCATGCCGACTATAACTTGCTCCAGCATGTTTGGTAGGACCAGGAGTGGGATTTGAACCTCTCGTTGATCCAGCTTGATGGGCGCCAGTAGAACTTGTGTGATCTCTCTGACTGAGCCGTCAGCCAGGCGTATGCGGACGCATGCATCTTGCAGGTTGGAGTTGTTGTTTAGTTGTCGGGCCAGGTTGTCGCTGACGAAACTTCGGGATGCCCCGGTGTCGATGGTGGCTTCCGTTGTTTGTCCTCCTATTGTCACTATCGCCACTATTCGGCCGTCGTTCACGTGTAGTGGGTTGCTTAGTTGCGGGTCTGGGGAGGCGTCGTTCTCGGCTGATCCCGTGTCAGTCGAGGACGCGTGTCGTTTCCCGACGTGGCCCGGCGGCAGCAGTCGACGGTCCGAGTGCCGCGCTTTCCACATTCCCCAGCAGAATAGGATCGAAGCGTTGGTGCAGTCGTAGGCGGCGTGTCGATGCGTCCGAGACCTCTGGCTTTTAATGCTCGCGTCGGACTCGTAGCGATCCAGGATATCGTCAGATACCATGGACGCCACGTCCGACGCCTCGGGTTGGCTCCCCGCTTCCGGGACGTCAAGCTCGAGGTCTGGCTGGACTCCCGCGTGCTTTCCCTTGGAGTCGTTTCCGTTGAGAAGGGGACTATGGTCAGCTTACGGTAGCCAGTCCACCACTCCTGACGACTCACCAAGAGCACCAGCGACTCCTCGTTCAGGACGAGGAGGATCTGTCGCCTCTGTCCTGCGACCTTCTCGACCTTGGCCACCTTCCAATCGGCTGTAGGAAGGTTGGGGTTAGAGACCTGCAGAACCGCGAGAATCTTCTCAGGTTCTGCAGGTTTGACCGCCACCCACGCTCGGGCCCTCGGTCTGCTTGGCATGTCTTCCCAGCGTACGGCCTCCAGTTTGGCTCCCGGATAAACTTCCTCGAGCGCCGCCACCGCCTTCATGTAAGGGCCGCCGAGCGTGCATCTTGGCAGGCTAGGCTTTCACCGTGCCCTGATGCCACCCGGCGTTCTCACATTTGGGCGGGGGGTCCACCGTTCTCGGCAAGCTCCTCCAGGATGCGGTCCTGGAGCTCTGCCTCCACCAGGTGCCACTTGTCACGGGGACATTACCATCCTTGGCGCCCTGTCTAGGACGCCAATTAGGGTTTTGCCCTCGCCACCACCGCAAAGACCTGTTGGTCAGGTGCGTCTTCGCCCGCTTGGCTTGCTGGGCTTGGCCTGGTTTGTGGCGTTGTCTTCCGCCGAGCGTTGGCGCTTTTCGGGGCTTGGCTGCTCCCTTTCCGGTTTTGGCTGGTTGGAAGTCTGGGATGATTGAGCTGGCCCAAAGCCTCTGCTCCATCCCCCTCGCCGATGCCATATACTCCGTATCTTCGTTGGCCATTATGAAGGCAGCACGCCTCCTGTCCTAGTAGGACGGCTTACCTCCTTGGCCTGCAGACCCGCCGCCTGCCGAGGTTGACGGGGTTTCCCCGGTCGCGAGGCGCTTATCAGCCGCGAAGACGCACCCTATCGGCGAAAATCGGCAACTAAGTTCTTTTCTCCTCTGGAAATTCTGTAAAATAATATCGATTTTTTACCTGTAAATTCTGACAAATCAAAATCAATCCTTACATTCTCCCTCTCACTAAACGAGTTCTACCCTTCGATCCTCCCTCTCACTCATGCTCTTTCCCTTCCCTCTTGTTTATACTTGTTTATTGTACGGGTTCCATGCTGCGATTCGAAACCACTGTCAAACAGGTTTTTCATATCCTTGAAATAAATTTGATGTGATAGTTTAGAGAGGTAGTTTTTGCAAGCATTTCCCTGTAAAAGGACCGTGATCTTTTTACTATTATGCTTAAATTTTCTTCTTTGTTTTGTATTTGTTTTGATTTACTAAAAAACTAGTATGTTATTATTTTTGACAATTTTATTGAGTCACTAAATACTAAATATCATACTGTCAATACTGTCAAACAGGTTTTTTCATATCCTTGAAATAAATTTGATGTGATAGTTTAGAGGTAGTTTTTTTGCAAGCATTTCCCTGTAAAAGGACCGTGATCTTTTTTACTATTATGCTTAAATTTTCTTCTTTGTTTTGTTTTGTTTGATTTACTAAAAACTAGTATGTTATTATTTTTTGACAATTTTATTGAGTCACTAAATACTAAATTTTACTGTCAATACTGTCAAACAGGTTTTTCATATCCTTGAAATAAATTTGATGTGATAGTTTAGAGGTAGTTTTTGCAAAGCATTTCCTGTAAAGGACCGTGATCTCTTTTTTTTACTATTATGCTTAAATTTTTCTTCTTTGTTTTGTTTTTGTTTGATTTACTAAAACTAGTATATTTATTATTTTTTGACAATTTTATTGAGTCACTAAATACTAAATATCACGTTTAATTATTAGCGCCGTATATTGTGACGTAGCTCTGAGTTTAATTTTGAGTTAATGAAATATAACTTTTGTAGACAAAATACCGTTCACACAAAATTTCATTCTCATGGACTAATACATATGTGATAGTAGAAGCCAGAGCGTGAGAGTTTTGATTTTCCTTACCTACAGTTCTGCATTTGGCATTCATTAGTACAGAAATTGATAGCTTAAATTATTCTGAATAAAATATTTAGAATATAAATTTCATGAATGAATGAAATTTTATTGATTCATGAATTATCTACTATATAAAAATAAGTCGGGTTTTCATTTTGACGCTATATAACTCCAGAACGCACGAACCGATTTCCACGGTTTTTGCATTCGTTGGAAAGGTCTCAGGGAAATTATTCGTTTTCTCACATTTCAATTGGAAACCATCAAATCAATCACGTGTATTGTGAACATTTTTATTCAATTTCAACAGCAGGCATTTGTCTTGAAGGTGGTAGGTTGAACTGTGTAAACTATGTGGATCGTGCATTTGAGGTTAAATTCACCACTCTGTCCACAGTCCAAAATGCCTAAAGGACGACGTGCGAACCTCGGCCGCCGCACAAGACATGCAAGCCAGCAACAAGTGTATTCACAGAACTTAAGCGAAGAAGGACAAAATATTATAGGAGAAAATTCCCGATTGGGACAACGCGTGAGGACAGGAAGATCATTGGCATCATACAATCGCTTGGCATTCCAATATGATCCCACTGCGAACTACAGTGATGATGAAAATTTAGATATTGGACCAATGACGACTATATGCCGATATTGCAATGCGTTAAAGTCCAAAAGAGAAACGGCTGGATTGTGTTGCGCAAGTGGGAAAATCAAACTGGATTCATTACTTACACCACCACAGCCACTGAAACCATTGTTCGATAGAAGTGATCCCGATTCCAGCCATTTTTCTTCAACACATCCTTGAAAACAATAACTGCTTTCGCATGACTTCCTTTGGAGCTAATATCTAAAACACCGTCGGCGGACAAGCGCGCGCGCTCTCTCTCTCTCTCGCTCTCACTGTTTCCCCTTCCACATTCTGAACTCCCCTCCTAACAAGAGCGACGAAATGCGCTGTCTGTCTGTCTGTTTTGCAATGTCTTTGCATGATCTTCCCCCCTCCCGCAATAACAGACAATTTAATATGTTCGCTTTTACCAACATCGGAACCAATGAGAGAAAGAGAGATAGATAAGCATCATCTCCTATACCTAAGCAATTGGTAAAAAATTTGTGTAAAATTTCATACATTTACATGAACATGCAAGTATGACTACATATACATGAATATTTGCAAGTAAAGTGTACATATGTCGGTAATAAAACATATTAATATTACATATGTACATATTTAGGTTTTGAAAAAATAGTATCACCGGAAGAATATTTTCATAAGGGAGGGAAATACGCAAATATTTTGACCACAAATACGTATAGAAGAAATGAGAAAAAAAAAAACGGCGAAATGTTTTTGAATCATTCTCTCTATCTCTAATTGAGTTCTCTGCCCACTCAGACAAGTGCTCTCTCAATTGAGAGAATATGCACAGCTGTAAATTTACTCACATGCTCGACGCACCTACATTCATACATACATACATACATACATACATGCAACTAACAGCGATATCAAAGAGAAATAGTTATTAAACTCATTTACCAGCCACCACCCCACGCAAAAAAAAAATTGTTCTTCATCTTTTAATCACCAAACGAAATGTTACATAAAACGAAGCCATCTGGGGGCGAAACGGAGTTCGCCGGGTTTGCTAGTAAATTATAATTTAGTTAATCAAAAATCCCAATTTGTTATATTGTGATATTTAATATTAATATCAAATTTCTATTGCGTCATTTCTTAAATTAACAATATAATTTACTGCAATTAAATAAATTATAAATATTTTTTAAAATATAGATAAATTGAATTTAAAGAATTTATAAAAGTTGGTTTTTATGCTAATTCAGAACTAGCGCTTTCTAAGTATTTTACATCTGGTTGTATTTCTCTGGGACATTGACGTGAATGAACCGATCGCGAGCATGCAAGAAAGATAAGTGTTAGACTCAAATTCGAGAAAAAATTAAGGCTAAACACAATGCCAAATATTTAAAGTTACCAAAGAATATTACTAATTATGGGAAAGAAATGTTAAAATTTCTAGAGGATCTAATAGGCATCGTCAAATTTATGCGGCTAAAAAGTCAGGGCTGTCGATTTCACCCCTGATCAAGTTGTGCGTCAAAGCACACAAAGCATTTTTCTACGATTTAGTAAGGATGGAAGGTTTATTAAAAGCAGCCTACGATAGTAAGAAGGATCTCACAACTTCATCCCAGTTGAGGTCACGCAGAGCAAAAAAGTTTTTCTGGTTTGATTCTATACGGTCACCATACAAAAAAGCCGTACTCTAAAATCGGACGAACACTCGCTCTCACGCACCGTGTCGACATTTCCCATTCGTACAGATGAAAGAATGGATCTCAGAGACTATAAGAGCTACCAAACATTCTGTCCAAACTCCTGTGATACCACTTCAGTACAAGTAAAAATACGCCACGGCCCCTTCCGCCCCCCCAACAGATGAAAGTCCACAATTTTGAAGATAGGAAAAAACCAAAAATGCAATATCGTAGAGAATGATCATATCTACCAGGTTGCCGAATCTGGTTCAGAACGGATCATTATTATACCCACAATAATAAAAATTAAATTGCAGCAGCGAGACCCCAAGCCCCTCGAAACGAAAAAGTCATTTAGGGAAGGGCATAATGTGTATTGGTGTGGGTGTGGTTATGAATATGTCCTAGTGCTTGACATATACATGCGGGGTTCGAGGCATTATGGATATGAACCAGCTTCGTGTTACTGTTTATATTTGTCCTAAGTATAATTATATTAGCATACTATATTATTTATTTAACTATTTACGTATTTTTGTATACTAAATCTATTAATTAATCAAAATATAAGGGAAAACATATTCAAAATCGTTTATTATTGATGAATTTGTTATATTAATTTTTTAACCAATTTTTGGAATTTATTTACTAAATTCAAATCAATAATATATTTAACACTAAAAGTATATATATTTATATACCGAAACTAGCAAACCCGGCGAACTCCGTTTCGACACCAGATGGCTTCGTTTTATGTAACATTTCGTCTGGTTATTAAAAGATGAAGAACAATTTTTTGTTATACCCGTACTCGAAGAGTAATAGGGTATATTGTATTTGTGGTAAAAGTGGATGTGTGTAACACACAGAAGGAGGCGTTTCCGACCCCATAAAGTATATATATATATTCTTGATCAGCATCAATAGCCGAGTCGATATAGCCATGTCTGTCCGTCCGTCTGTCCGTCTGTCCGTCTGTCCGTCCGTCTTGTTTTTCACTCATTGCACGAAGGCTGTAGAGCTAGACCAATCAAATTTTTTTCCAGACTGATGTGATATCTCACTCCTAGAAAAGTGTTTTCGAAATTTCGCCCCGCCCACTTGCGCCCCCACAAAGGGCGCACATCTGTGGCGTCCACAATTTTAAAGATAGCAGAAAACGAAAAATGCAGAATCATAGAGACAACCTATATCTATCAGGGGCCCAAATCTGATTCGGATCGGATCATTAATATAGCCACAAATAGAGGCAAATGTACGAAAAACTTCGCTCCATCCCTTTTCACCACTCACACAAAATCGAGTCGTTTTGGTTTTGTATTTTGTGTCGCCTGGATCTCAGAGACTATAAGAGCTAGAGCAACCAAACTTTTGGCCATGACTCCTGTGATACCAAACCTGAACAAGTGTATTTCAAAATTTCGCCCCCGCCCCCTTCCGCCCCACAAAAGACAAAAATCCACAATTTTGAAGATAGAAAAAATAAAAAATACAGTTTTGTAGAGAATGACCATATCTACCAGATTCCCGAATTTTGGTTCAGATCGGATCATTATTGTAGCCACAATGATCAAATGAATTTTCAGCAGCGGGAATACCCGCGGTTTGTGTTTTCCCCTCGCCCTTTGCTGCGTAAGTCATTTATTGGGGTTGATTGTCGCAGCAGATTCTCTCACACACACACTCACGCTCAAACATGCTGCCTCGTGCAGTGTACGTGTGTTGTTGTGAGATCTGATGTAGATGTAGATGTCGATGACAGATGTAGCAAAAAATGTAAAATGTAAAAATGATAAAACATTTTAAAATTCCACATAAATCACATGTGTACTGACTGAGTACGGGTATAAAAGTAGAGTCGCGTTCGAAGCGACTCCGTACGTTCTTTCTCGTTTGTTTTATATTTGAAAAAGGACAAATTTTATTTCATTTTAAACAGTAATGAATTCATTTTTGATTACTTCTCTAAGTAAATGAAAGTGAATCCAAAGTAAATACTGAATCGAAGCGTTATACGTGTTCGCAAATTATCCGTTTCACTGAAGTGCTCTTTTGCTAAACCACTTTTTTATACCCGTACTCGAAGAGTAATAGGGTATATTGTATTTGTGGTAAAAGTGGATGTGTTTAACACACAGAAAGGAAGCGTTTCCGACCCCATAAAGTATATATATTCTTGATCAGCATCAACAAGCCGAGTCGATATAGCCATGTCTGTCCGTCCGTCTGTCCGTCTGTCCGTCCGTCTTGTTTTTCACTCATTGCACGAAGGCTATTAGAGCCAGACCAATCAAATTTTTTTCCAGACTGATGTGATATCTCATTTTCCTAGAAAAGTGTTTCAAAATTTCGCCCCGCCCACTTGCGCCCCCACAAAGGGCGCACATCTGTTCAACGTCCACAATTTTAAAGATAGCAGAAAACGAAAAATGCAGAATCATAGAGACAGCCTATATCTATCAGGGGCCCAAATCTACAGATCGGATCGGATCATTAATATAGCCACAATAGACAAAAACATACGCAAAAACTTCGCTCCATCCCTTTCGCACTCACACAAAATCAGGTCGATTTGGTTTTTTATTTTTTGTGTCGCCTGGATCTCAGAGACTATAAGAGCTAGTGTTCGCAAACTTTTGGCCAAGACTCCTGTGATACCAAACCTGAACAAGTGTATTTCAAATTTCGCCCCGCCCCCTTCCGCCCCACAAAAGACGAAAATCCACAATTTTGAAGATAGAAAAACTAAAAATGCAGTATTGTAGGAAATGACCATATCTACCAGATTCCCGAATTTGTTCAGATCGGATCATTATTGTAGCCACAATGATCAAATGAATTTTCAGCAGCGGGAATACCCGCGGTTGTGTTTTCCCCCGCTCGTTTGCTGCGTAAGTCATTTATTGGGGTTGATTGTCGTACCGGATTCTCTCACACACACACTCACGCTCAAACATGCTGCCTCGTGCGGTGTACGTGTGTTGTTGTGAGAATTTCGCGATGTAGATGATGTAGATGTAGATGTCGATGACAGATGTAGCAAAAAATGTAAAATGTAAAACGATAAAATTTTTTTAAAATTCCACATAAATCACATGTGTACTGACTGAGTACGGGTATAAAAGTAGAGTCGCGTTCGAAGCGATATCCGTACGTTCTTTCTCGTTTGTTTTTGGTCTGACGTCAACACAAAAGCGGATGGTTTCCAAACTCGTGAACTCCTCCAACGTATAACTGCCCATGTAAAAAACAATGATTTTCTAAATTTATCCTGAAAACACTAAAAATAAATAATAATAATAATAATAGCAATAATTATTGTGTGAATATTGTACCTGTAATTGGATCGACCATCTTCAACGTGATGTCGTATCCGTCTTGCCCTTGCCAATAAATGATTGGATATTGTAACGCATCGTACAAACGATATGTCTCGTTTACACGATGCATGATATTGCTTCTTCGCTGAACGACAATGTCTCGCGATTTAGTTGGATCGCCAACAATAATTGCAGCAAACATCATTAACGGTGGGTGCATTAAATCTTCGCACATGTTCACCTGTTGGGGTACAATCCGCTTTTATGACAAATTTGTGCGTATCGATGGCATTCGTTCCAATGCTGTTTTGAACATATTAACCACAGCATTATTGGCGTGACTGCAACTGTTCAACTGTTCAATAATTCGTCTCTTTAACTGTTGTGTTCCCTGTATATTGCACAGCACATTCAGCTGATCCACCATCGACGAAATGATATATATATTTGCAGAAATTGATGCGGTTCATCTGGTGTTGGCAAAATGATATATTTGTCTGTAATTGCAAACAATGTTGAAGAATACGGTGTTACTTCTGATCGTAATGGTGTAGTGCGTGGTGTATTTGTAGTTGTTACGTGTTGCAATTCATTGTGTTGGTGTGGTGATGAAGCATGAAACGGCAACCTTCTCCGAATGATATTAGCTCCAAAGGAAGTCATGCGAAAGCAGTTATTTTTTTCAAGGATGTGTTGAAGAAAATGGCTGGAATCGGGATCACTTCCATCGAACAATGGTTTCAGTGGCTGTGGTGGTTGTAAGTAATGGATCAGTTTGACTTTCCCACTTGCTTAACAACAATCAAGCCGTTTCTCTTTTGGACTTTAACGCATTGCAATATCGGCATATAGTCGTCATTGGTCCAATATCTAAATTTTCATCATCACTCAAACCTCAAATGCACGATCCACATAATTTACACAGTTCAACTTACCACCTTAAAGACAAATTCCTGCTGTTGAAATTGAATACAAATTTTCACAATACACGTGATTGATTTGATGGTTTCCAATTGAAATGTGAGGAAACGAATAACTTTTTTTAAATTTCGTTTTCACAGTGAACACAATACCGGTTTATCACATGAAATTAACTGAGCAGATACAGATACAAGGACAAATATATCATTTGCATGGTTCCAATGGTGTAACACCAGATGAACCGCATCAATTTCTGCAAATATATTTCATTTCGTCGATGGTGGATCACCACCAGATCTTGAGTTTTCTTTACCGAAAAATGTCCCTGCCTGTGTGCAATCTGTATTATTTCCGTTTTCATTTGAGAGTGAACCACATTAACTCTCGGTTTGGATCTTTGAACAATATGTGGTTTGCTATATAATAATCCTCGTATCCCCGTTTTTCTTTCTACCACCGTTATTATTCGTGTCCATTCATCCGCCCACTGTGCTTCCTTGA
>CM019044.1:32019644-32178660 GCA_009664405.1 Drosophila bifasciata
CACACAATGAAAATGACTGGAAAAGAGCAACAACTGAATATTCGATTGATACAGACAGTCTGAACAATCCAACAATTTTGCGTGGCGAAATTTTGAAACACTTTTCTAGGAGTGAGATATCACATCAGTCTGGAAAAATTTTGTTTCTATAGCTCTTATAGCCTCCGAGCAATGGGCGACAAACAAGACGGACAGACAGACAGTCAGACAGACAGACAGGCAGACGGACAGACATGGCTTTATCGACTCGGCTATTGATGCTGATCAAGAATATCCACTTTTACCACCAATACAATATACCCTTTTACTCTTCGAGTACGGGTATTAAACCCAATTATAGCTAACTTTAAAAGTACTCTTCTTAAAAAAAGGAAGGAAGAAAAAGGAATAGGAGGTTTTGTAGATGCGGGCACAGAGGCTTTAATAGATATTTTCTAGTTGAATTCGCGGATATAGATATTGGTGTAAAATGTCACTACAGGTCTAAGCTGTATAGGGAAGTCTCATCTCCGAATAAACTTACACCTATAAATTGTTTTGAATTTGCAGAAGTTCTCAGTCCTACAGCATTGCAAATAAAGAGAGTAAGAGATAAGCAACTCAGATCACATCTTTACAGAAAACAAATACACAATGAATACAGTTGTGTATTGTGTACAAATCAAAAGAGGATAATATGCCAGTACCTTATTTCACAGAAATTCAGAGTGATCAAGCACTATCGCTAACTGAATAGTATTTACAGGATTAAGAAGAGGCAGATCAGTAATTAGATGAATATCTTACTAATGCCGAGAAACCTCATAAGGGTGATGAAGTATTAAAAATAAATACATTATATGGAAAACCCAATTTTAAATCACGTTTAAATGCAGTAATTTCTTTTGAGGTTTTAAACCTCACTCCCTTATAGTATATGAGTTTCAGTTGCTAACAATTGTGCTTATTTAAATCAAACACTTCAATCGTTAAGTAGACTTGATCTAGCAATTTTGTTAGTGCTTTTTATTCATTCTGCTTTGAATAACTGCTCTCTGTGCTCATCGCTCGTGCACCTGCTGCATCGCCTACGTACACACGCTCTAGAGCGCGCAATTGCTTCCCTCTCTCTTGCTCTCACTCTCTCTGGACTTCGCCTGCATTCTTTTGGAATAGCTCTTTCGGCGTCTCTACTTTCGTGAGCTTTACCGTTTGTTTTCGTCGCCTCGCTGGATCGTCTTTGCTGCTTCTGCTGATCGCCGCTCTCTCTGCTGCCTGCTCTCTCACATAGCTTGCGCTCATACTCCCAGTTTGCGTTCTTCTTTGTAAAAATGAGTATTATCTGCAGTGCAAAGAAATGCGAATTGGCGGCAGCATTGTCGGCGAAGTATTCCTTAGCTGCTGGCTTTTGTGACAATTTCGCCCACATAAAATGTGCTGTGGGTGGCAATCTTGGACGGCTACATGATCTGATCTCAAAACGTGTCGGTCTGACCTGGTCATGTTTGGCTTGCAGGAGATTGAGTACGAAATGCGTACGTTTATGCGACAGACTCGTACTGGTTTTCTGGATGTTGTAATGATACCTATCTTAGACTGAGGTAGGCTCAGTCTGTCCAGAGTTCTCTACAAGAAATTTTGTAGTATTGCTGGAACTTTAGGGTAGGGCTTGGCCGTGAGACCGAAAGTGGAGCGGGCGTTGAGTCCGGTTACCGTGCAGGTACTTTTGGTGATCGCACTTGGCGATGAAACGGCAACCGTTGACACCTGAGTTTTTGGTGTATGCGGTAATATGGCTCATTTGCGTCACCTGATTTTTGTGTTCGCGCTCGGCGAAGAAATGATGACACTTCGTGAGTTTGTTTTGATGTTATTAAATGGTTTTATTTGTGTTCTGTATTGTTTCTCGTGGTTCTGGTGTCGTGTAGTGGTTTCTTGTATTGTTTTCTTTGCTGAGGCGTGGCGTTGGTAGCCGCGGCGGATGTACTGCCGTTACTGTTTAGAATCGGCGATGGACTGCCGATACGGTTTAGAATAGGCGATGGACTGCCCCGATGGATCGCGGTCCCGGCCTATTTAAGGCCGATTTCTAGTGCTGAGTCCGCAAGTCTGGGTTGCTTTAGGTGGTGTCGAGTTCTCCACGCGTGCCACCGACACGGTCATTGCCTCGGATGCACCGAGAAATGAGTTGAGTCGAGGCTGTGGTCATTGGCTCGGTCGTACCGAGGAATGACCTGCGTGGAGTTGTGTAACTCGGTGGAAATCGTGGAGTTGTGAAACTCTGGGAAAATTGTGGCGCGTGTGTCGATTCCGCAGAAATAGATCGGCGCGTGTGACTTGGAAATTGTACAGTGTCAGGTGTATGGTGTTTGTGTTGTTGGTGTATAGATTATATATGACAAAGTAACTTAGTGCTATGAATATGAATTTGTATATGAACGTAACGGGCCCTGGTCCCAGGGTTCGTTACACCCCACCCTTTCTTCACGGTGGGTGTACAGATGCCACTGTTGTTATTTGCTGGGTCGGCAAAGTTTCTGGCCAACGTGTTTTAGCGTTTCTACTGGTGGTTTGCCGTCGTCAGGGGTCGATGTGATCGCTGGTGTCGTTTGCGTCCTCAGCAGGGTCGCTGTCCAACGTGTCGTGGTACTCTTTCAGGTCGTTGATATTTGCGACTTTCAGTTTCCGACTTCCGGGGTGTTGCAACTTGACGATATTTGTTGACGCGAAACCTTTAACTTTGAATGACCCGTCATATTTTGGGGCCAATTTTGCAGCGAAACCGTCCGCTGCATTGGAGAGGTGGTGTTGTCTGATCAGTACTAGTTGGCCCACAGTGGGGCGCCATTGTCGTCGGCGGAGATTGTAGTGACGGGATTGTTCTTGACTCGCCCGCTGAATGTTGTTCCGCACTATCGCGAATATTTCTTTTGAGTCGGGTTGCCTTAGTGTGGGCTGTGTCCGGAGGGCTTCCTGTCCCTGGTGTAACTTCGTCGTATAGTGCTCCAGGTAAGCGAGGTTCTCTCCCGTGTAGCAAGAAGGCGGGGCTGAATCCAGTTGTTTCCGAGACACTGGAGTTAATTGCTAGTGATATTTCGGGTATGAGTTCGTCCCATGTGTTTTGATGGTCCTCCACGAATTGTGCAATCATGGTCTTCACTGTGCGATTGGCCCGTTCCGTAGGGTTTTCCTGGGGGCAATACGGTGTTGCAGATCCACGCCGGCTGTTTGCATAAACGTGAACTGCGTTCCATTGTCACAGACGAATCGTTTTGGTACGCCGAAGTGACTTAGAATGCGTTCCCGAAAAGCTAGCTCTAGAGTGGCGGTGGTAGCCTTCTTAAGGGGCACTAGTTCGGTCCATTTTGAGGTGTCGAAGAATACAAGCAGCATGGTGTTCCCTCCTTTTGATCGGGGAAGTGGCCCTACGAAGTCGGCGCATAATGTGGCGAAAGGTTCCTCTGCCCTGCGGGTGAGCATCCTACCCACGGGCTTGCGTTGCAGTGCCTTAAACTTTTGGCAGCTCAAACAGCTGCGTACGTATTTTCGCACATCGCGATATAGGCCGGGCCAATAGTATCGTTGTGTTATCCGTGTGATGGTCTTCCGAATGCCGAGGTGGCCGGCCGTGGGCTGATCATGGCATTCCTTGAGGACTCTTTGGCGTCGGTCTTTTGGGACGCAAAGTTTCCATGACACGTAGTCGTGATCGTCGGCTCCGTGGCCCAGATGCTTGTAGAGTTCTTCATTCTCGAAGACGTAGTCGGGGTATTTATCGGGTTTCTCTTTGGTTTTGCTCCGTCGTGTGAGCCAGGGCAAGATGTTGCGTCCTCTTTGATTCTTGCTAGGCGTCTTCAAGGGGTTGTCGGGACAGGGCATCGGCAACCACGTTTTGTTTCCCTGCTCTGTAGTGGACGTCGTACTGATACTGTTGGAGTTCGAGCGCCCATCTCGCTATTCTTCCGTAGGGGATTTCTAGAGTATTTAGCCATTTCAGCGCGAGATGGTCGGTTATAGCGTCGAACCGGTATCCTTCTAGGTAGCAGCGTAGTTTTCGGATTGCCCAAATGACGGCGAGGCATTCCTTGTCTGTGGCGGAGTAGTTTCCTTCGGCCTGGTTCAGCCGTCGGCTGACATAGGCGATGACGCGTTCCTTTCCTTCGATCTCTGCATGAGTACGGCGCCTATGCCGAGGTTGCTCGCATCGGTTTGTAGTGAAAACTTGACGTTGAAATCGGGGCAAGCAAGTACGGGAGCGGTCGTGAAAGTAGTTCCTTTAGTTGGTCGAAGGCCGCTTGTTGATCTGCGGTCCATGTCCATGTTTGTCCTTTTCTTGAGTAGCTGAGACATTGGTTGGACTACTGTAGCAAAGTTTGGCACGAATCTTCGGTACCAGGTTGCCATTCCGATGCATTGACGTAGTTCCTTTATGTTCGTGGGTTGCTTGAGTTCTTTGACGGCAGCAATCTTGTCGGGGTCCGTGTGGATACCTTCTTCGCTGATGACGTGACCAAGATATTTGATCTAGCTTTGGAAAAATGTGCACTTTTCCGCGTTTATCCGCAGGTTCGCTTTTCGAAGGCGAGAGAGAACTATTGCCAGGTTGTGTAGGTGGTCCTTGAAGTCTCGTCCGACGACGACAATGTCGTCTAAATAGGCGAATGCGTAGGGTTCCATGTCGGCACCGATCACAGTATCAAGTGCCCGTTGGAATGTTGCTGGTGCAGAATGTAATCCGAAGGGCATCACTTTCCTTCCATTGATAGAGGCCTCTGCCGGGGACCGTGAAGGCGGTGGCTTCTCGACTTCCGTTGGCCATGGGTATTTGCCAGTATCCGTTCTTTCAGATCGAGGGTGGTTATGAAGCGTGCGTTCCGTAGGCGCTCCAAGATGTAGTTGATTCGGGGCAGTGGGTGTATGCGTCAGGAATAGAGTGAGAGTTGAGCTGTCGGTAGTCCACGCACATACGCCATTTGCCGTTCTTTTTACGTACGAGTACGATGGGGGAGCTGTGCGGGCTTCGTGAGGGTTCAATGAGACCTTCTTGGATCAATTGGTCGACTTGCTCGTCGATAATCCGCATCATGGCTGGGTTCTTTGGGTAGTACCTCTGTTTGATGGGTCGATTATCCCTCATGACGATGGTGTGCTCGGCGATGTTGGAGGTCCTGTAGAGATTATTGAACTTTGGAAGTTCTGTGTCCAGAAATTCTTGGATCTGTGGCGCTATGTCCGGCGGCCAGGGATCGGAGATCAATTCTGGGTCGGGTTCGGTGAGATCGGGGTGTCGGGGTCCTTTGGCTGGCTTGGGTTTTCTGGGAGGATGGTTGTGTCGAACGCGCTGGGGTGTTCGATCCTACGTGGGTAGTCGCTTATGTGGGCGACGATCGGGGTAGCGTTGGCCGTAAGTGGCGTAGCTTCGTGGGTCTGGCGGTATACCTGGGTTGTAATGTCTCCAGATCGATGTATGGCCAGGCGGGTCTCAGTGACGACTCTGTTTTCGCAGCAACGACTTGGTTGGGCGACGAAGATTTCGGACGTGGTGTTAGGTACGGCATGGCGTGGTGCATGGCGCTAGTGGCCACGTCAGTACGCGGAAGGTACTCCAGTGGGTTGGCGAAGATCGGGGTGGCGTCGGCCGTGGGTACGACAGGGCTGCGGTCGGTGTGTCGGGGGGTCATCAGGCTAGATTCCGGTGGGTTTGGGTTTCAAGTTCGTGGGGGCTTGTCTCGTGTGTGAGATCCTTGTGGTGGGTTCGGGGTGCGTGTGCCCCGTAGTTTGTTTTGATCCTGGGCTTCCTGTGTCGAGCGCCTGGTTCAAGTGTGTTGATTCTTGTCTCAGGTGTGAGATCCTCGTGGTGTGTTTGGGATGTGTGATTCCTGTGGTTGGCTTAGGACGCGGGTGCTCCGTAGTGGCCGTGGGATTCGTTTTCCCGTTTGCTTTGTTGCAGTTTACCGGTGCTTGCTTCGGATTCGAGTTTTCCGTTGTGGGCCGGTTCTTCGCTTTCACTGTGGTTGGTTTCGGTGTCGTATTCTTCGTTGCATTATTGGGTGCCGTCTTCTTTGCGGTAGGTCGGGGAAGTGTGTTCGCTGTGGTTGGTTTCGGGGTCGTATTCTTCGTTGCGATATTGGGGGCCGTGTTCTTTGTTGTAGGTCGGGGAAGTGTGTTCGCTGTTGACCTAGATTTCTTGGTGCTGGCTTCGGTGACTTGTACGTGGTTGGATTGAACTGACGGTGGCGTTGGCGTGAGGTGGTGATCTTGTAGCTTTAGCAGCGTGGTGCCGCATTGGATCGTCGTTTCGATGGCACATAGGAAGTCCATGCCGACTATAGCTTGCTCCAGCATGTTAGGGAGGACCAAGAGTGGGATTTGGGCATCTCGTTGATCCAGCTTGATGTGCGCCAGTATAACTTGTGTGATCTCTCTGACTGAGCCGTCAGCCAGGCGTATGCGGACGCATGCATCTTGCAGGTTGGAGTTGTTGTTTAGTTGTCGGGCCAGGTTGTCGCTGACGAAACTTCGGGATGCCCCGGTGTCGATGGTGGCCTCCGTTGTTTGTCCTCCTATTGTCACTATCGCCACTATTCGGCCGTCGCTCACTTGTAGTGGGTTGCTTAGTCGCGGGTCTGGGGAGGCGTCGTTCTCGGCTGATCCCGTGTCAGTCGAGGACGCGTGTCGTTTCCCGACGTGGCTCGGCGGCAGCAGTCGACGGTTCGAGTGCCGCGCTTTCCACATTCCCAGCAGAATGGGATCAAAGCGTTGGTGCAGTCGTAGGCGGCGTGCCCAGCTTGACCACATCGGCGACAGGCTGCGCGTGGGTTGGCAATGGGAGTGGTGATCATTCGATGGGCGACATCTTGGTTCGTTGTGCTGGCTTGATACGATGACTGTCTGCGCGGTGTGTCTGCTGAATCCCACTGGGGTCTCCGAAAGGGTGTACGGTAGGACTCACCTTCTCTGCGGTCTGGGTGCCTTGCCGGCCTGGTGTCTCTTGGTGGGATTCGCATGGGTGCGGGAGTCGTCGCGTGTTTCCTCTCGTGAATAAGCTCGTACTCTGCCGCTAATCGGGTTAGCTGTGACAAGCTTTCCAATTCGTCTCGTCGCACGTATAGTTGGAGTCCTGGCAGGGCGTTGTCGTAGATCCTATATAGCTCCTTAACATGGTGCATGAGTAGCCGTATCTCGATGAGATAGTCTTTGAATGGTTCTCCCACCGCTTGCTTGCGGCCTCGGATCTGGTCGTCCAATTGTTCGAAATACCTTGGCGGCAGAAAATACGCCAGAAACTCCTGGCGGAAATATGCCCAGGAACTACCCCTGTAGTTGGCTGGTACGGTGCCAGCGACTGGCTTGGTCGGTGAGTAGTTCGGCCATGCTCCGAGGCAGTTGTTTGGTGTCCACTCCATAGGCGCGTGCGCGTTCCTCGAGTAGTTCCAGAAACGATAGTGGGTCATCTTCTCCGTTGAACTGGATGCCCCATCCGCGGATGCGTTCTGCCGTGCGTGCGACGTGGTTATAGTCGGGCCCGCTTATGGGTGCGTCTACCGCTGGCACAATTCTCTGTGTGGGCGAGCGGGAGGTTTCCGTAGTGGGCGGCCTTGGAAGATCGGCGGCTGTGACCACTGGTGGTCGGGGCGTGGGCTCTGGGGCTGCGGGGACTTGCAAGCCTGCTTTGGGGTCCCATTCTCCGGTGCCTGATGGTCCTGGAGTAGTGGGCAACGGGGACTTGGAGCGTCCTGCTGGATTTGCGTATTGTCTCTCGAGTTCTGCCAAGCGAGTCCAGGCACCCGGCGGCAGTGGTCCGCCGACTAGTATGGCAAAGTTCTTGCGCAACTCTTCAACAGTTCCTTCGGTGTCAAATTCGAATTCCTTGGCGAAGGCCTCCAGCTCGTCTCGGCGGCGCTTGTAGATCCAGCCGATGCTGACGCCTGGATTGGCGATTGGCTCGCTGGTGTGGAAATCAATGCTCGCGTCGTCTTCGTAGGCTTCCATGGTGATTGGACTGAGTTTTCCTCGGTGTTGTTTTGGGCACTTTTCACTGTTTTAGCACTTGGTCACTGCGTTTACTTTTTCCGGTGGCACTCGCGACTGGATTCGGGTGGGTGCGCGAATTTGGTTTTGTACCGGACTTGTGTTCTGTGGTTAGCTCTACTGTTCTTTTCTCGGTGGCCGTGGGTCTTTAGTCCACGTATCCCCGCGTTAAGGTTTTCTCTTTAAGTTTCCTTTAAAGTTGCCAGAAAGTTGGCTTTGAAATCTCCTTAAAGTTTCCGTAAGTCCCTGCTCGGGCGCCACTTGTAATGATACCTATCTCAGAGCTCGACCCCTCTTTCTGGCCGGTACCCCTAGTCCTGAACTCACTGTGGGTGTCCTTCCAACTACATCTTCGTGTGCAAGAACTTCTGTCTGGCCTACATCTCCGGCAGTCTTAAATTCGGACCCAAAAAACTGATTTCTCTAAAGACAATTTATCAGAATGTCCGCGGCATGTGCAGTAAGCTCAACCAATTATATACTGACAGTGCATCTTTCGAGACTGATATAATCGCTTTCTCTGAAACCTGGCTCAACCCTTCTATTTATAAATCCGAGATCTTCAATGATAAATTTAATATTTATCGGACAGATCGTCCATCTCGCGGTGGTGGTGTCCTTGTGGCGGTACGTTCAGACATACCATCCCAACTCTATTCGGTTGAAGAGCGATATAACATCGAATTTGTAGTAGTTCAACTCAGCTTTCCCTCTTGTAATCTCTTTATATCCTGTTCCTACATTCCGCCGTCCTCTGAATTCTCTACATATATGCGTCATGTTTCCCTTGTTCAATCTGTCTCGTCTCAACCACTGACCAAATACATTATAGATTGGTCACCGCCTGTAACGAATTTCTGAAATCCGGAATCCAGAACCCCTTTGAATATGTTCGCAATCCAAAATTTCTGTCACACGGACATAAAATTTATGTCTGTATTGTCTTCAACTGGTTCGTCTTCTGATTTGGGGTTTGGTGCTGTGGTTCGTAGCGACTTAGACGCGCGTGTGTACTGAGTACTCACAAACTGTGCGTGTATCCCCAGTTTATAGGATTTGGTCGTCGCATTTCGCGTTGAAATTTTTATATTTCTTTCCACATACCCTGTACTACATTGTATGTACTTACGTAAAATTATATAGAACGATATAAGCATATATGTTTTACATATTTATAGTATAAAAGGTCTCTGAAAAGCTCGAATTCATTGACAAAGTTGTTAATACGGCATACGAAGTCGAAAGCCGACGGAATTTGCACAATATTTATGTATGTACATATTTTAATTGAAATAAATGTGTCTAAAATAGGGATAAGTAGATAAGTATATGTACATGTGTAAATGTGCAGTTTCAAATAAGTCAAACAAATAGGAGCTTTAGTTTTTATATTTTATTTATTTTCCTTGCCCAAGTGTCCGCTACCTTCCCCCATCCACTCTGCCCGTCTTCATTTATGTTACGGCAGGTCAGGTCATACTTGCGCATGAAACTCAAAAACGATAATTTGCCCAGTTCTTTTGCTTTCTTAGCGAACGCAGAGAACAAAATAAAATCTTGCATCGTCGCACCTTCAATACTCTAATGGGCATCTTTTCGAATGTACGGTCAAACATGATATCCATTATGAGTATTTACATGTGCATATCGGTGTATCATTTATTTTATCCTATATAAAACAAATTTACATACAAAGGATACAAGAAAATATATTCTGTGACAAGCTTCTTCAAAACGCGTCATTATACCAAAAATTCTAAGGTCAGGGTATGTGGAAAGAAATATAAAAATTTCAGCGCGAAATGCGACGACCAAATCCTATAACCAATACACGCACAGTTTGTGAGTACTCAGTACACACGCACGTCTAAGTCGTTACGAACCACAACACCAAACCCCAAATCAGAAGACGAACCAGTTGAAGACAATACAGACATACATTTTTATGTCCGTGTGACAGAAATGTTGGATTGCAAACATGTTCAAAGGGGTTCTGGGTTCCGGAATTCAAATTCAGCTGCGACAAATTCGTTACAGGCGGTGACCAATCTATAATGTATTTGGTCAGTGTCTCAACTTAAGGATTCGGATTGTCTTATTGTTCTTGGGGACTTTAACCTACCAAATATCTCTTGGTCTCCCTCTGTTGACTCCAACCTGATATTCTTGATCTTGTCTTTACTTCCGACGTCTCGAGCACTGTGGTCTGCAGGGGATTACCTCTCTCTTTCCTGAGGACCCTTATCATCCCACACTTGAAATTTCTGTACAGTTGTCCTCCTTTGATTCTATCAAATCTCATGATTTTCGTGATATGGAAGCCGCAACTAATGCATGTTATAATTCTATATTCAATATCTTTAATATATATGTACGTGTAGTTTCCCCTTGCGTAATCCCAAAAGCCCTGTCTGGTTCACTCCACGCTTGATAAACCTTCGGAATATTAAATCCGTCTCTATAAAAAGTTTACAAGATCTGGTTCGCAATTGGACTTCTCTAAGTACTCAATCGCAAAGAGCAAATTCTCGTTACAAAACCTGTTATAATATATACCTGTCTAAATGTAAGCTTTACTTCAAAAGAGATCCGAATCAATTCTTTTAGGTTTTGTAAACTCGAAGCGTAACTCTTCCCAATTTCCATCTTCATTTTCCTTTAATGGTAGAAAGGCCGATAATGATTGTGATATTGCAAATTTGTTTTTGTTTTTTTTTTTCAACTTTGCTAGTCTATTCCTTCTAATAATCAATCCTCTATACTTGCTGATAAATCTCATCCCAAATAACCATATCCCTTCCTCCTAAATAGTTCTAATTGCATCTATCCCCCGTTCATTGACTTTAAATGCCCCCTAGTCAACCTAAAATCGTGCAAACTTTCCTTTTCTACAGGCCCCGATAGGGTTCCCAGTGCTGTTCTAAAAACATTGTGCTGATTCTCTTTGTGTGCCCCTCCTTAAACTTTTTAGCCTATCAATAGAGCTCGGGGACTTTCCCACCGTCTGGAAAGAATCTTTCATTATTCCCATTCACAAGAAGGGGTCTAAATCCTGAAGTTTCCTATTATCGTGCTATCTCAAACTTATCTGCCATTCCAAAACTCATTGAAAAAAAATTATAACTTCTCAGCTCCAACACTTTTGTAGTTCAATATTCTCTGAATCGCAGCACGGATTTGTGAAACGTCGTTCTATTTCATCAAATCTTCTTGAATTCTCCACCTTTGTGCAAGCTGGTTTCGCAAAGCAGTCTCAAACTGACGTTGTTTACACTGACTTTAGAAAGGCTTTTGATTCAGTAAATCATAATCTCCTTATCCAGAAGCTTTTTATCTCCTAGCGTTTCCATCTAAACTTCTTTTCTGGATTAGTGCCTATCTTTCCAATCGTTCTCAGCGTGTCCGTTTCAATTCCTCTCTCTCTAGGCCTGTTTCGGTTACGTCAGGGGTACCTCAAGGTAGCCATCTTGGCCCTCTGCTATTTAATTTATTCATGAACGATCTTCCCCAAGCTTTTAACACATTCCTGAGTACTTATGTATGCGGACGATGTGAAGTTGTGCTTTTTCTATTGTGACCCTTTTCCCCGTTATTTTTACAATCCGATCTCGACGCCCTCAACAATTGGTGCTTAATAAACTTGGTTCCTCTTAACATTTCTAAATGTAACGTCATGTCTTTCCATCGTATCAAGCCTTACCTTTATGTCTACGCTATCAATAACTGTTCCTTGCAACGCCTCTTCAAAGTTACTGACTTGGGAATTATGTTTTGCACCTAATCTGTGTTTTAACTCCCACATATCCGCTATCTCGAATAAAGCTAGAGGGGTCCTGGGCTTTATTAAAAGATGGTCCAAGGAGTTCACCGATCCTTATACGACCAAACTTCTCTATGTGTCCCTTTGTCCGGCCTATCCTTGAATATGGTCCCTGCGTCTGGGCCCCCATTACCAAAAATATCAGGATATGATTGAGTCTGTCCAAAAACAATTTCTCCTCTTGCACTTCGTGGTCTTAATTGGGACCCGTCAAGACATCTCCCCTCTTATGAGAGTAGGCTGCGACTTCTCGATATCCGCTCTCTCAAAGTCGTAGGATCTGCCACGGAGTTCTTTTTCTACATAAACTTTCGCTGATGAGGTTGATTCCATTGCCCTCTGTAGCCTTATCAACATCTCAGTCCCTTCCCGCCCGACTATGCATTTTTTTTCCACTACATCTTCAACGCTGTCTTCCTAACTACATCTTTCCACATAACTTTTTTTTTTCATCTCTTTTCTTACGATACTAGTTCTTATATGGTTAAATCTAAGCTAATGAATATTTTGAAGTAATTTAATTTTAATTTAATTTAATAGTCTAGATATCCTTCTTTTATTTTTTGTTCTATTAATCTATTAGTCTTACGTTGAACTGGACATTGTTCAGCCCTAAACAATAAACAACAACAACAATATAATTATACTTTGGACAAATATATACGATAATATAAAGCTGGTTCATATCCATAATTCCTCGCACCCCGCTTGTATACACACCCACACCAATACACATTATGCCCTAGCACGCTCCCTTACACTCAAGTACCAATGGCTATAATAAAATGATGATATACATACCTAAGATGAGAAATCCCAACACCAGCATAATCAAATTTATGATTCATCCAAGCCTAGATCAACAGGAAGTCTCATGTCTCATTTAATGATATGACGTTGACCAATCCGTTATTATTTATTTATTTATTTCATGCTTTATCCTAGCGACAAGCAAGTATAAACTTATTTTTATTGCGTTAGTCACTCCGGTGAGTTTATAGAGTTCATTTTGGATCTGTTATCTACTAAAAAAGCTAATAATTATACATGAACATTTTGACAAAAATTATGTACTTAAAGTAAATACTTATATATTAACATTTTTTTATTTTTTTTTAATTTTAATTTTTTTTTATTTTTTTTTTTTTTGTGTTTGTTTATTTTTAATGGTTTCCTAAATGCTCTTTGATTTTTATTTTGAAATTGAGTTGCGCTCCTAATTGATTTAATGTGATGGGGAAGGCTGTTCCATAAGCGGATTGCAATGACAAAGAACTGCCCCTTCGAGCAAAAAGCGTATGAGCTCGAGGGCATAAATAGTTGTTAGTTCTTTGTGAAGTAGCAGGATTAAGTTTGCTGTGAAGGTAAATTGGTTCTTGAGTCGTTACAATTTTTATGAAAGTATACTAGAGTTCTAAAAATCTATCCAAGTGGTGAAGTTAAGGTCAAGTATTTTATTTGTCAAGTGCGATACATGGTCAAAACGTCTAAAATTAAACACATATCGGACAATTGAATTAAAGGCTAATACCAGTGTGCGCTTGTCGCGGGCGTCACTATGTCCAAATATTTCAACACCATAGAAAAGAGTCGGGAGAAGAATGACTTTAGAAATCAGGAGTCTTATATCTTCTGGTAAGAATGTTTTGGACACTGACAGTTGGCGTAGCAGTCCATAGGTACGTCCTGTTGCCTTTGAAATATGTTTGCTCCATGATAGTGTGTTACTAAATGTTATACCCAGGTTAACTGCGTGGTCTTCATAGGAAATGGGTGCATTGTCAATATATAGTTTCTCCAGATAGTTTGTGCAAACACTTTTTTTAGCAATTACCAAACATTTTGACTTTTTTTTGGGTTTATTACCAGGCCATTCTCCTTTGCCCATTTCTCTATTATGGAAAGCATCTTGTTACTCGTACTGACACAAACATTTATTTCGTTAACAGGATTACTAACATAAATTTGGACGTCATCAGCATATAGATGTACTTCACATTCGGACAAGACACTAGGTAGATCATTAACATATATTGAAAACAATAATGGTCCTAACACAGAACCCTGAGGAACTCCCCGCGAAAGTTTCAAAAAAGTCGAAATTTTGTTCCTGAGACTACTGCTTTGCAATCGATTTGTAAAGATAGGACTTAACAAAGTTGACTGCAGTGTCTGAGAAGTTGAATAATTTCGTCAATTTTGCACAGAGTATGTTATGATTTACAGAGTCAAATGCCTTACTATGGTCAAGAAGTGTCAAGAACGTAACCCAGTTTTTTGTCAAGTTGCTGTCGTATATCTTCCACAATATCCGTTATAGCACTTATACAACTTCGTTTCTTTCGAAAGCCCGACTGTTTTGACTCATCAGCGAGTTTTGAGGGAAAAAGTGTTCAATCTGTGAAGACATAAGATTTTCAAGAACTTTGAGAGAAACGGAAGTATTGAAATAGGCCTATAGTCATTGTTTTGTTTTGGGATTTTTCCATTCAGTCGGAAACGTGGATGTAGTAATGGCGTTGTTAAATATATGCGTGATGTGGGACAACATCTTCGGAAGTAAGATTTTTATGAATTTTGGACTAATGCCATCTAAGCCTTCGGCATTGGACTTTTTAAGAATACACGCAAGAACATCACATTGATTGACACACACAAAGCTAAAACTAGTATCACAGAGCGGGGTTGAGTTCAGGTAAATGTTGCTTTTTTCGCTTCAGGTACACCAGTCATCGAGAACCTTCGGTTGAGCTCTTCGACATTGACATCGTGCTCAGTCTTCTGTAGACATTTTCCCTATTCCCAAATTTTTCATTTCAGTCCACCTTTGTTTGATAGTGGAGCAGTTTTGGAATTTGGACTTATAGAAGTTACCCTTAGCGGAACTTATATCCTTGGTAACCGTTGCTCTTAATCTTTTTGTAAGTTAAACGAAATTCCTCTGTTTTATAACGCTTCCATTTAAGGAAAGCATTGTCTCTCTGATGCATAAGATTTTTGATATCTCTGCTGAACCATGGTTTATGTCTTAGCTTGGTTACTTTAGTTTTAAGAGGAACAAACTTATTAAAAAAGTACAGTATATTGTTGTTTAAAACACTCAATTGACAATCAACACGGGAGATTCGTAAATATAAGACCAGTCACATGCATTAAATTCTAGTTCTAGTTCATTAAGGTCTATATTCTTATAGTCTCTATACGTAAAGGAATCAGTTTTGTAATCTAAAAGTCAAGTCATATGTCAGGAAAATAAGGTCATGTTTGGAAAAAGCTGGTACTGGTACCTGGTCATAGAGTAAGGTCTTATTAGGGTCATTGATGAAAAAATGTCAAGAAGTGTATCACAGGTGTTGCTGAAGTGTGTAGGCATGGTTACATTGACGGCATACAACCCCAGAGAAGCAAAGCTATCTAAAAGATGATTCTCTTTCAAGATATTGCTATTGAAATCGCCGGCCAGAATAATGTCCGTGTAAGTCGCCGAAATGTCCGAGATGGTATTGATTAATGGCTCATAGTCAATTGTCCTATTGGGTCTATATATACATCCAATAAGAATTTTCTTATTTTCTTTGCTTGAAATTTCCAAAAGTAGATATTCGATGGGACATTCACTTGGTTGTTTACATTTAACATTACATTTTAATCTAGTGTTAACATATATAGCCACACCACCTGCATGTCCAATACGATCAGAACGAAAAACAACATAGCCATCACACATAATTGACAAGTCACAGAACTCAGGCACGAACCACGTCTCGGACACACATATAATATCTACTTTTGAGTTTGTAAAGAGTAATCTAAACTCATCAATTTTCTTTAGCAAACTTTGTGCATTAATGTGGACAACTTTCAGACCATTTTCGCTGTTTGCCAATAATTTTAAGCATGCAACCGGTTAGGGAACTACCTATATCACCACGCATTTTTAAATTGAAAATTATAAGGGGCGCAACCTCAATATCAGCAGAGCAAATTTGTATTAAATTTAAATGAAAGATATAGAAAATGAATGATGTAAATAACCTAACTATTAAATCTAAGAGTAATCGATTAAGAGCGAAAGCTCTTTGGGGCGCCTAATTTTGATCCAGCCAAAGCGCCAGTGGGAGAGGCAGAGTATGATGCTTTGAGAGGCTCGGCGGGTACGCTAGCTGGTGCTAATAGCAAAAGCTCGTCCATGCGTTCAATGCATTGAACGCCCTCTCTCATTACAGCGCACGTGCACTAGGCCATGATGAAATTATACTAGGTGATCTCATCCGAGAGAGCGCACTCTTTTCGGGGCTTATTTGGATCAGTACGACGCGCATACTCGTAGTGAACGGTTTTGTTAGAGCGTCAAAAAAAAATGCCGTCAAGGTGCCAAATTTGTCGCTCGATTTGTAATCGGCTCATCTGTGTTCGAAAGAAATGAAGAAAAAGAGAACTATGGACAAATGCCACAAATGTTCAATTGTATGAAAATAATAAAATATGTGAAAACCATTTCAATGAAGATGATTTTCATTATGCATCCGAAAGCAAGGTCAAGCGTAGGCGTTTAAATAAAACGCAGTTCCTCACGGAAAGATTCCGCAAGAAGAGGAAATATATATATACTAAGGAAATGTCCTCTGCCATCGGTCATAATTTGTGTGATTTTAGTTCACAAACTGAGTAAGTACATCTTGAAAGCTATTAATTGTATAATTAAAAAATTGTGCCCAAACCGCAGAACAGAGATAATTGAATGCGGAATAGCCCTAGAAAATTTGCGACTAAAATTAAAAATCAAAAGAACTGCAAATAGAAAATAACCGGCTTGTCAAACAACTGCAGAGTATGGAAGCGCTAACACACTCTCTTAAAAATATATTCACCGAAAAGCAGATCATTAAGCTGCAAAATGGGGATAGACGAATATGTTGGAGCGCCGAAGATATTTCTTCAGGAATTTGTCTGCATGCTGCTGGACCAAGAGCTTATAGGCATCTCCTCAAAAAAGGGATTTCCATTTCCCCTTTGTCCACACTACATAGATGGTCGCAAACAGTGGAGATAAACCCTGGCCCAATAAATATTATTTTCGACCTTATGCAGGCAACAGTTGACAGGGAGAAAACAGAAAAACTGTGCGTGCTATGTTTCGATAAAATGAAAATAGCTTCTACTTTTTGAATACAACATCGCACAGCAAGCTGTACAAGAGCCACGAAACTATGTACAAGTGGGAATGATTCAGGGATTATGGAAAGCCTATGACAATTGACACTATAAATATGCTTATTAAAAAGCTTTACGCTGCTCAATTTCATGTTGTGGCTATGGTGTCCGATTTGGGACCCGGAAATTCGAAATTGTGGAAGCAACTTGGAATATCAACTGGTAAGAAATAACGGAAATAATAATTTTTTTTTTGTGCAAAAAATATTAATTTATATTTATATTTTGATTTAGAAAAAACATGGTTCGAGCATCCAGCTAGTGCAGATATGAAAGTGTTTTTGTATTTGCAGATGTTCCTCACCTGATTAAGCTTATAAGGAATCACTTCCTAGATACTGGGCTTGTGGTAAACGGAAAAATATTATATCCGTTGCGACTATAAAACAAGCAATGAACCATTCCTCTGCTTCCGATTTGTCCATTTTATGGAAGGTAACTGAGGACCACTTGAGCGTGAAATCCGTCGGAAGGCAAAAGTTAAATTGGCCACTCAATTGCTCTCCAACACCACAGCTAGTGCCATTCTACGTTGCCATCATCTGGGTTTGAAAATATATAATGCGTGTGAAACTGCAGATTTCATTAAATTGGCTAACGATTGGTTCGACACATTTAATGTTAGACTGACAACTGCTAACTCGATTCCCACCAAGCAACCGTTTGGGAAATCATTAAAATGAACAGCGCCAAGTTCTCAGTAAGATGAATGCTCTCATGTCCACTCTGATAGAAGTTCCAAACTCCAAGCACAGACTTCCCTTCCAAAAGGTGTGCTTGTTTAGCAATTCATCTTTGGAGCAGTTATTCCAATATGTGGGAACAAAAATATGGGATGGAATATTTAATAACCAGCAGAATATCGCAGGACCCTTTGGAGCACTTTTTCGGCGCACTTCGGTCAAAAGGTGGATTGCACGACCACCCAAGTCCGATGGACTTTAAATATCGACTTCGAAAATATTTATTAGGTAATGCCTTGGGTACATTTACTTAATTTGTATTTTATATATGCATATATTTAACACCAGTTAACGTTCTTAGATATTAACCTTTCGCTGTTACCAACGTTCATGTCAACGTGTTGGTTAAGTATGGTTTGTGTTTGTATGTTCTTGTATGTTAACAATGAATTATCATGTATTCATGAAAATTTTATAAATACTCGTTTTTTAGCCAGAAACACTGAAATATTAGGAAAGAATGGTAATGTGGTCATCGAGGAGGATATGCCTTGGTTGAATTTCCAAGAAACGCCAAACCTAACTTCTACGCCGGAAAAACCATTGATTTTTAGACAATGATGTTGTCGAGGAAATTCAAGATTACGAGGAGGAATTTAAAAGTTTGCCTGACACAGAAAATGAGGAAACTAATAAATTGAACGAGGATGCCATCGAGTGGGCGCGGGGACATAGCGGGATACATAATAAAAATATTTTGTCTCGATGAAATCGACAAAGAAAACAAAAATGTATCATACATTGATGTAGCTTCAAGTGGCGGCCTTACCAAACCGAACAAAGAATTCGTTTCTAAGTTAACGAGCTTAGAATCAGTTTTTATACTACTTAATAAGGACCATATTTCATTTAGACCGCAACTTATAGATATACTTGTTTTCAATGGCTTCGAATGTAAATTTAAATGAAAAAAATTAAACAATTTTTTTTTAAATGCGAATTAAATTTAGAATTAAGCATTTAAACAAAAGATAAAAATTCAAAAAAACAAAAACAACGTTTATTAGGACATAAGAAGTATTAAAAATGTTGCTATAATACACTCGTTTTAAAAAACAAATAACATTTATTTTTTCTTCCATTTAATCAATTTTACAGCAGCGCAATTACCAGATGCGCAAGGCAGCGAAAAAGTACAGAAAACAAAACAAAAAACTTCTGTATATCTTTTCTCTGTCTTGCCTCTCTTATCGAACATGGCGTCAAAGCTCTCTCAGTAGCGCGAGCGTAAAATAAGCCCCGGAGCTTACGGATGGGATCACCTAGTATAATTTCACCATGCACTAGGCCTCGTCGAGTGAAGACTGCGGAGAGAATACGGTGCTTCTTCATTTTCATGGCCTCTTTGAAAATGAGGTAATGCTCTCTTAAAAGCTGCTCGTTTACATAAATTGCAGCTTCGGAGTCGAAACCTACGAACTGCAAGCTTAGTTGTGTCTTGTTTTCGCGCCGATAAGCCCCGATTTTCTTTAGAAGATTGATCTTCTCGCGGACGCATTCCAGTTTGACCACTATGACGGGATCCACATTGCTGTTTTGAGATTTGCGGGCCCTGAAAGCATCCCGGATTCTTGGTGGAGGGGTCAGCTGGAGATTAAAACAGAGTTTGTTGAAGATCGCTCTTAAATTTGCTCCATCCACGTAGGGAACGCCGTGTATTCGCAGTTCACTCGCGCTAGCTGCCATGTGTTCGGCCGTCTGTCTCGCCTCTATGCCTCCCACTCTGTCCCCAGTGCGCGCAGTTCTGCAACTCTCGGTCCAGCCTCTCGACCCGTTCACTCAGTCGATCTCTCTGAGAACGAAGATCGAACACCTCCTGCTCCAAGCCAACAACTCGGGCACCCATCTGCTTCACCTCACCAGCGATCGAGTTCAAGCGCTCCACAAGGCTGCTGATGATTGCGTCCCATGCCTCCCGGACATGGGACGCAATCAGGTCCGTCTGCTCCTGGAAGCGATCCTTCAGTTGCTTCATCAGTTTTGCTGAAGGGGCGTCGGAGAGGCGCTCACTCGCAGTTCCAGCATTATTCCGGAGTGCGTTTTGTTGGCGGTGCAGTGGCGGACGACATTGTTTTTGGTTTTGTGATGTTTTCAAATCTCTTTTGTGCGTGTTTTCGGCGGCTGCTCAGTGTGCGGTAATTTGACGACCGTGTTTTGTTGTTGGTTTTTTTTTGTTATACCCGTAATCGAAGAGTAAAAGGGTATATTGTATTTGTGCTAATTGCTGTCTGTCCGTCTGTCCGTCTTGTTTGTCGCCCATTGCTCGGAGGCTATAAGAGCTAGAGGGACCAAATATTTTTTTCCAAACTGATGTGATATCTCACTCCTAGAAAATGAAAAAAAAATTTCGCCCCGCCCACTTCCGCCCCCACAAAGAGCGCACATCTGTGGCGTCCACAATTTTGAAGATAACAAAAAACAAAAATGCAGAATCATAGAGACAGCCCATATCTATCAGGGGCCCAAATCTGAATCGGATCGGATCATTAATATAGCCACAATAGAGGAAAATATACGAAAAAACTTCGCTCCATCCTTTCGCACTCACACAAAATCGAGTAATTTTGGTTTTCGTATAAATGAGCGCCTCGATTTTTCAGAGACTATAAGAGCTAGAACAACCAAATTTTTTGCCTAGACTCCTGTGATATCGCTTCAGTGCAAGTTAATTTTTAAAATTTTGCCACGCCCACTCCCGCCCCCAAAAGACGAAAAATCCACAATTTTGAAGATAAAAAAAAAAAAAAATGCAGTATCGTAGAAAATGACCATATTGGTTCAGATCGGATCATTATTGTAGCCACAATGATCAAATGAATTTTTCAGCAGCAATCCCCCCACTCCTCTTGCAGAGTAAGTCAATTACTGGGGTTGATTGTTGCTGAGAGATTCCTCACACGCACACTCACGCTCAAACATGCTGCCTCGTGCAGTGTACGTGTGTTGTTGTGAGAACTGATGTAGATGATGTAGATGTAGATGTCGATGACAGATGTAGCAAAAAATGTAAAATGTAAAAAACTGATAAAACATTTTAAAATTCCACATAAATCACATGTGTACTGACTGAGTACGGGTATAAAAGTAGAGTCGCGTTCGAAGCGACTCCGTACGTTCTTTCTCGTTTTTTTTTGTTTTTGTGCCTGTGCTTTGGTTTTGCCTTATATATGCAATTAAACGTAGTTTAAGTTGGCGGTTTTGTTTTTTTCTCTTTATTTTATTGATTTTACACTGCGGAAATATGTTTTAACACGCAGATAAGTGTAAATTTGCAGGTTTAAACTTGTAATTAACGTAAAAACGACGGAGCGACACGCAAACAACATCCCAAAAATTTATCGATTTATAGTTATAGCTCGTTCTCACAACTCCAGCGGATAACCAATCCAGAATGATTCCCAGGCTACAATAGAAAAAAGAACAAGAGAGTTCCCTAAATGACTTTTTCGTTTCGAGGGGTTTGGGGTCTCGCTGCTGCAATTTAATTTTATCATTGTGGCTATAATAATGATCCGATCTGAACCAGATTCGGGAATCTGGTAGATATGATCATTCTCTACGATTTTGCATTTTTGGTTTTTTCCTATCTTCAAAATTGTTGACTTTTATCTTTTGGTGGGGCGGAAGGGGCCGTGGCGTATTTTTATACCCGTACTCGAAGAGTGAAAGGGTATATTGTATTTGTGGCAAAAGTGGATGTGTGTAACATAGAAAAGGAATAATTTCCGACCCTATAAAGTATATATATTCTTGATCAGCATCAACATCCGGGTCGATATAGCCCTGTCTGTCCTTCCGTCTGTCCGTCTGTCTGTCTGTCCGTCTTGTTTGTCGCCCATTGCTCGGAGGCTATAAAAGATAGAGCAACCAAATTTGTTTTCCATACTGATGTTATATCTCACTCCTAGAAAAGTATTTCAAAATTTCGCCCCGCACACTTCCGCCCCCACAATGGGCACACATCTGTGGCGTCCACAATTTTGAAGATAACAGAAAAAAAAAAAAATGCAGAATCATAGAGAAAGACGATATCTATCAAGGGCCCAAATCTGAATCAGATCGGATCATATAGTCACAATAGAGAAAAACATACGAAAAACTTCGCTCCCCTCTCTTTCGCACTCACACAAAAATCGAGTCGATTTGGTTTTTGTATTTTGTGTCGCCTGGATCTCAGAGACTATAAGAGTTAGAGAAACCAAACTTTTTGCCAAGACTCCTGTGATACCAAACCTGAACAAGTGTATTTCAAAATTTCGCCCCGCCCCTTCCGCCCCCAAAAGACAAAAATCCACAATTTTGAAGATAGAAAAACCAAAAATGCAATATCGTAGAGAATTACCATATCTACCAGATTCCCGAATTTGGTTCAGATCGGATCATTATTGTAGCCACAATGATCAAATGAATTTTCAGCAGCAATTACCCCCCCTCCTTGTACAACGTAAGTCATTTATTGGGGTTGATTGTCGCTGCAGATTCTCTCGCCCGCACACGCACGCTCTGCCTCGTGCAATGTCCGTGTGTTGTTGTGAGAAGTGATGTAGATGTAAATGTAGATGACAGATGTAGCAAAAATGTAAAATGTAAAAACTGATAAAACATTTTAAAATTCCACATAAATCACATGTGAACTGACTGAGTACGGGTATAAAAGTAGAGTAATCAATCCTCTATACTTGCTGATAAATCTCATCCCAAACAACCATATCCCTTCCTCCTAAATAGTTCTAATTGCATCCCCCGTTCATTGACTTTAAATGCCTCCTAGTCAACCTAAAATCGTGCAAACTTTCCTTTTCTACAGGCCCCGATAGGGTTCCCAGTGCTGTTCTAAAACATTGTGCTGATTCTCTTTGTGTGCCCCTCCTTAAACTTTTTTAGCCTATCAATAGAGCTCGGGGACTTTCCCACCGTCTGGAAAGAATCTTTCATTATTCCCATTCACAAGAAGGGGTCTAAATCCGAAGTTTCCTATTATCGTGCTATCTCAAACTTATCTGCCATTCCAAAACTCATTGAAAAAATTATAACTTCTCAGCTCCAACACTTTTGTAGTTCAATATTATCTGAATCGCAGCACGGATTTGTGAAACATCGTTCTATTTCATCAAACCTTCTTGAATTCTCCACCTTTGTGCAAGCTGGTTTCGCAAAGCAGTCTCAAACTGACGTTGTTTACACTGACTTTAGAAAAGGCTTTTGATTCAGTAAATCATAATCTCCTTATCCAGAAGCTTTATCTCCTAGCGTTTCCATCTAAACTTCTTTTTTCTGGATTAGTGCCTATCTTTCCAATCGTTCTCAGCGTGTCCGTTTCAATTCCTCTCTCTCTAGGCCTGTTTCGGTTACGTCAGGGGTACCTCAAGGTAGCCATCTTGGCCCTCTGCTATTTAATTTATTCATGAACGATCTTCCCCAAGCTTTAACACATTCCCGAGTACTTATGTATGCGGACGATGTGAAGTTGTGCTTTTCCTATTGTGACCCTTTTTCCCCGTTATTTTTTACAATCCGATCTCGACGCCCTCAACAATTGGTGCTTAATAAACTTGGTTCCTCTTAACATTTCTAAATGTAACGTCATGTCTTTCCATCGTATCAAGCCTTACCTTTATGTCTACGCTATCAATAACTGTTCCTTGCAACGCCTCTTCAAAGTTACTGACTTGGGAATTATGTTTGCACCTAATCTGTGTTTTAACTCCCACATATCCGCTATCTCGAATAAAGCTAGAGGGGTCCTGGGCTTTATTAAAAGATGGTCCAAGGAGTTCACCGATCCTTATACGACCAAACTTCTCTATGTGTCCCTTGTCCGGCCTATCCTTGAATATGGTCCCTGCGTCTGGGCCCCCCATTACCAAAAATATCAGGATATGATTGAGTCTGTCCAAAAACAATTTCTCCTCTTGCACTTCGTGGTCTTAATTGGGACCCGTCAAGACATCTCCTCTTATGAGAGTAGGCTGCGACTTCTCGATATCCGCTCTCTCCAAAGTCGTAGGATCTGCCACGGAGTTCTTTTTCTACATAAACTTTCGCTGATGAGGTTGATTCCATTGCCCTCTGTAGCCTTATCAACATCTCAGTCCCTTCCCGCCCGACTATGCATTTTTTTCCACTACATCTTCAACGCTGTCTTCCTAACTACAACACTTTTTTTCATCTCTTTTCTTACGATACTAGTTCTTATATGGTTAAATCTAAGCTAATGAATATTTTGAAGTAATTTAATTTTAATTTAATTTAATAGTCTAGATATCCTTCTTTTATTTTTGTTCTATTAATCTATTAGTCTTACGTTGAACTGGACATTGTTCAGCCCTAAACAATAAAAACAACAACAACAATATAATTATACTTTGGACAAATATATACGATAATATAAAGCTGGTTCATATCCATAATTCCTCGCACCCCGCTTGTATACACACCCACACCAATACACATTATGCCCTAGCACGCCCCTTACACTCAAGTACCAATGGCTATAATAAATATGATATACATACCTAAGATGAGAAATCCCAACACCAGCATAATCAAATTTATGATTCATCCAAGCCTAGATCAACAGGAAGTCTCATGTCTCATTTAATGATATGACGTTGACCAATCCGTTATCAGCTCGTTCTCACAACTCCAGCGGATAACCAATCCAGAATCATTCCCAGGCTACAATAGAAACGAGAAAGAACGTACGGAGTCGCTTCGAACGCGACTCTACTTTTATACCCGTACTCAGTCAGTACACATGTGATTTATGTGGAATTTTAAAATGTTTTATCAGTTTTTACATTTTACATTTTTGCTACATCTGTCATCGACATCTACATCTACATCATCTACATCAGTTCTCACAACAACACACGTACACTGCACGAGGCAGCATGTTTGAGCGTGAGTGTGCGTGTGAGAGAAGCTGCAGCAACAATCAACCCCAATAATTGACTTACTCTGCAAGAGGAGTGGGGGATTGCTGCTGAAAATTCATTTGATCATTGTGGCTACAATAATGATCCGATCTGATCCAAATTCGGGAATCTGGTAGATATGGTCATTTTCTACGATACTGCATTTTATTTTTTTTCTATCTTCAAAATTGTGGATTTTCGTCTTTTGTGGGGCGGAAGGGGGCGGGGCGAAATTTTGAAATACACTTGTTCAGGTTTGGTATCACAGGAGTCTTGGCCAAAAGTTTGGTTGCTCTAGCTCTTATAGTCTCTGAGATCCAGGCGTTCATTTTACGAAAAACCAAATCGACTCGATTTTGTGTGAGTGCGAAAGAGAGGGAGCGAAGTTTTTTCGTATATTTTCCTTTTTTATTGTGGCTATATTAATGATCCGATCCAATTCAGATTTGGGCCCCTGATAGATATGGGCTGTCTCTATGATTCTGCATTTTTAGTTTTTGTTATTTTTCAAAATTGTGGCCGCCACAGATGTGCGCCCTTTGTGGGGGCGGAAGTCGGCGGGGCGAAATTTTTAAACATTTTTCTAGGAGTGAGATGTCACATCAGTTTGAAAAAAAAAGATTTGGTCCCTCTAGCTCTTATAGCCTCCGAGCAATGGGCGACAAACAAGACGGACAGACGGACAGACAGCAATTAGCACAAATATAATATACCCTTTTACTCTTCGAGTACGGGTATAAAAAGAACAAGAGAGTTCCCTAAATGACTTTTTCGTTTCGAGGGGTTTGGGGTCTCGCTGCTGCAATTTGCCACCTGCCATAGGAAAGTGGAATTCCCAGGATCGTATTACATACATACTAGAGGTATTTGTGCAAAAAATTGAAAGCTCGAGTAAAGACAGAATCATTAAAATCTCGCAGTTACTGTCTTGTGCGAAAATAAGTGCACCTCGCTTTCAATTCTTTTGGCACATCCGTATGACATAGTAGAGCTAGATTTGCATGTATTTAGTAGAGTTTGTACATATATTACATATATCACATATTCACATACATCAAACCATCTTGGACGCAGAACATATATACATATAATTTATAACTGCAATCACTGTCGCCCCTTTCCCCCTTTCTCGTTTTCGTTGCGCAAATATATAGTTGGGTCATTGGCCAAGCGCACACAGCGGGGAATTTTCGTTCTCGCTTTTGCTCGTCACCGTTGCTGACCGTCGTTGTTGTTGGTGTGTTCTTGTGTTTGGCGCGTTTTGAGTCAAACCGTTCGCCAAGCGACGCGCTACCCTGTAATCGTCGGGTATATAGTTTTGGTGCAAAGGATCCAACTGTCAATTTGTCAAAGCGTGCCTCGAAATTCAATTGTGTGTCTATCGGTCGGTCAGCCAGGCCCAGCATACACAACCGCCAACACAGCTTAGACATACACACATGTGCATATGTTCACAGCTTCAGCGGTGAATTTTTCGCTTTCGCTTGTCACCGTTGCTGTTTGTTGTTGTTCTTGTGTGCTTTGTGTTGGCACGCCTGCGCCAACAGATCACCAGTGCCTCGATACCCTTTTAATCGTCGGGTATATCGGTTTTTCGCATTTGGCATCGACACCCTAGGTCCGTATTAAACCGATCGCTAAGTGGTGCGATACCCCCTAGTCGCCGGGTATATTGTTTTCGACCTAATTTTGGTACACCTTCCTGCTTCGACAATTTGCTCCGCAGCAAATAATATTATCGTGAGAAAAGCCCTGATTAGTGATTCACTTAAGTATCGAGAGTCAAGATGAATCCCAAATCAGATCATAAGCCTATTCTTGAAGAGCTGAAAAGAAGCTCAGCTCCCGTGTCAAAGGCATTCGCCGACTAGCGGGCCGGCTGGAAGCTGGGGGATTCCGCTGCAGTTGACAGAGCTCGAGTGCAGACTCGACGTACTGAAAGCAACTATAGCCAAGGCAAGCCAAGTTCAAGAATCAATCGAAGAAATAGATAGTGACGATGACTTTGGAGCCGAGTTGGAAGAACTCTCCATTGTAACCAAGGCAAAGATACTGTCGCTTATCGACGCCTTGAAGACAGCCAGTGATACAATACCTTCAGTATCAGCTTCTGTAGCCCCAACTCGTGCTCGACTTCCGAAGTTAGCCCCTGCCAAAGTTCAGCGGAAAATATTCGGAATTCAAAGGCTTCATTACTTTATTTGAGACTCTTGTTCACAATGACGAAAGCATTCCAGTTATCGAAAAGTTTAACCATTTGCTTTCATGCCTCTCTCTGGTGAAGCGTTGGGAACGGTAAGGGCGTTCCAAGTAACCGAGAGCAATTATGAGAAAGCCATGGCTAGCTTAAAACGGGTCTATGATAACGAATGTCTGATCTTTATGAACCATATTGCTGCCCTATTTAGTCTTCCCCAAAATGACCCAGCAATCTGTATCGTCCTTAAGGAACCTAATCGATACCACTTCATCGATATATGGTTCCTTGTTGTCGATAGGCCAAAAGATCTCGAATGCAATGCTTATTCATCTCGTTTTGAACAGAGTCGATCCTGTGACCAAACAAAATTGGGAAGAACAGCTCGATTATGAGAAGCTGCCGCTTTGGGCTGACTGCGAAAAATTGCTTAATCGCAGATATCAGCATCTTTCGGCCGAAGAATCGGCAAAACCAAAGCAGGAGCAGAAAGCTGTGCCAAGCAAAGCCTCACAATCGGAGCTCATTCGCGTGCTCTACTGCGAATGCTAAAACCAACAATGTAGTTACTGCAATGCAAAAGACCATTTGTTGACTACTTGCAGTCCATTTGCGCGGCTTGCAGTGATGCAAAGATTCGAGTTTGTCAAATCGGCATCGCTCTGCATCAACTGTCTGTAACAAGGACACACTGTGGTACGATGCAAAGCTGGCAAGTGTCGAGTGTGTGGCCGCTCACATCATGCCTTATTGCATAGGTACACAGTTGTGGATAAAAGTTTAGCGTTACCATCACCCCCAGAGAATTCTTCTCCCCTCCTAGTCAGAGTAACCCTTCCACTTCGCATGCACCCATGCGACAGCTTTGATAGAGTAATTCTGGCAACGTCGATCGTAAGCGTCCGAACTAAAAATGGAGAGTATGTTTTGGCCCGAGCACTGCTTGACTCTGGGTCACAAACTAACTTCATAACTGAGGACCTGGCACAGCGCTTACAGATCCGTAGGGAGGAGTCGTTCATCAACTTGCTTAGAATTGGAGAATCTAATTCACAAGTTAAGAAAAAGATACACACGGTGGTGAAGTCGCGAATCAATGGTAGTGAGTTCTCGGTCGATTTCTGGATTCTGAAGTCAATCTCAGGATATCCCCTGATCACGCACTTAATGTGAGTGACTGGAAAATCCCGAAGAACCTACCTCTTGCAGACCCATATTTCTACAAGCCACAAAGAATAGATATGTTGATAGGTGCAGAGTCATTTTTCGAACTCTTATCGGTTGGTCAAATTAGACAAGGTCCTGACTATCCAACTCTGCAGAAAACGCTTCTCGGTTGGATTGTGTCTGGAAGATACAGTCCAAAGGTGACTGTCACCCAGGAAGCGAGGAACTGTCTGAGTTGTCGAGAAGAGTCAGTGGTGTCTATCGACAACACACTACAAAAGTTTTGATCACTAGAAGAATTGCCATCTTCTAAAAAGCCTTTAACTCCTGAACACAAGTTATGTGAGGAGCATTATAGAAAGACTACTCAAGTCATGCCTTCAGGTCGGTTTGAAGTACGGCTGCCGTTTAAATCCGATCCAAATTGCTCAGGCAATTCCTTCGAGATTGCTAAACGGCGGTTTTGTCGCTCGAAAGAAGATTGTCCCGCGACCCTGAGTTGAAGAAAATGTACTTGGAATTCATGGAAGAGTACCTCTCCTTAGGTCATATGTCGCCGACTGACAATACTTGTCCTTCTGCTCCACACTACGTAATTCCACATCAGTGTGTCCTTCGGCCACAAAGTACGTCCACGAAGCTTCGCGTCGTGTTCGATGCGTCGTCGAAGACGTCATCTCAGGTGGCCTTGAATGACATTCTGATGGTCGGACCGACTATTCAAGAGGAGTTATACTCAACGCTGCTTCGCTTCCGTCTGCACAGGTTCGCCCTGACTGCCGATGTAAAAAGATGTATCGCCAAGTGATGGTGAATGAAGCGGACAGGCAGTTTCAGTTGATCGCGTGGAGAAGAGACCCATCTGAGTCCTTGAGAATATACCAGCTCAACACTGTAACATATGGGACTGGACCTGCCCCATTTTTGGCTATTCGGTGTTTGAAAAGGTTGAGTGAGTCTGCAAAGCTCTCATTCCCAAAGGCTGCTAAAGTTATCGGGTCCGACTTTTTTATGTCGATGATATGTTGACTGGTGCTGGTTGCGTGGAGGAGTTAAAGACAATTAAGTTTGATGTGGCTTCAGGTTCTTCAAACCGCAGGGTTTGAGCTGACCAAGTGGTTCTCGAACTCAGCTGAAGTCTCAGCATCCGAGAGCACAGTTAAACCAATAACGATCTCGGACTCGGAGTCAACCAAGGCGTTGGGAATATCGTTGCTACCGCATGAAGACGTCTTTAGGTTTCAAATTGACAGTTCAGTCATGGGTCTCCGAGCGACAAAACGGAACATATTATCGGTGACATCAAAGCTGTTTGACCCCTTGGTTTGTTAAGCCCCTTGGTAATCAAGGGAAAGATCCTACTGCAGGAGCTGTGGCTTAACAAACTAGATTGGGATGAGTCAATTCCAATGAATCTGGAAACATCTTGGAACTTTCTAAAAGAATCCTTGAGTCAGCTGGAGAAGACTGCCATACCTCGCTTTGTGCATACTGATCCCATGTCACCGATACAAGTACATGCCTTTGCCGACGCCTCCATGAGAGCTTATGGAGCATGCGTCTATATCCGTAGTAAGACTGCAGAAGGTTTCAAGGTCTCGTTGTTGACCGCAAAGTCGAAAGTAGCGCCGCTCAAGACGAAAACGCTTCCAAGGCTTGAGTTATGTGCCGCTCACCTTCTCGCAGATCTCTGTCACCGACTCAAATCGCTACCGAGGTGCCGATTGAACGAATGGTGTGTTGGTCGGATTCGGAAGTGACCCTTCATTGATCCTATCCCACCCCTTCGTCGTTATCAACATTCGATGCGAACCGAGTAGCTGAGATTCAGGAGTGGTCAGATGATGCTACGTGGCGGCATGTTCCAACCAAACAGAACCCAGCAGACATAGTTTCGAGAGGTTGTGACATTGAGGAGATATCGCAGTCGATCTGGTTTAGTGGACCAGCGTTTTGAAGGAAGAAGAAAGAGAGCTGGCCCAGAAATCCTCACTTCGAGCTTTCTGAAGAGGAGCTGAAGCTGGAAACCAGAAAGACAGCGGTCGGACTGACCGTGGCCGCTAAATCAAATGATTTAGTAGAAATTATCGAGGGATACTCGTCACACCTCAAGCTGCTAAGAGTGTTCGTTTACGTGTTCCGCTTCATCCGAAAATGTAAAGACAAAGGTCTTAAATTTGAAGTCACTCCGTCACCAGTAGAGTACGATGAGGCTTTTCACAAAATTGTCGAGCTGATCCAAAAAAACGAGTATCAGGAAGAGATCGAAAGGGTTCGTAAAGGCACCAGGTTAGGCCCCAGTCTTCAGCGATTGAATCCCTTCATCAACGAAGAAATGGGGACTTGGTGCTCCTTTTCGTAGTTGCGAGTTGGGGGCGACCAGTTAACGCTCTTATGTCATACCATGCCAAGTTTCCTTTGCTGTTGACAAAACGCTCTCAGTTTGTGCAGACCTATGTTCGCCATCTGCATCAAACGAATTTTCATGCCGGCCCACGAGCACTTGTGAGCATCCTTAGGCAGCGTGTTTGGATAGTAAACGCTCAGGAGGTCTGCAGGGCAATGGTCAGGTCGTGCATTCGCTGCTTTAAATGCAAGCCTCGCCTCCAGACCCAAATGATGGGAAATCTACCCCCAGACCGGCTCCGTGCTCTCCGCCCATTTGCAGTATGTGGCGTTGATTTTGTGGCCCAGTCTATACGACACTAAAAATTCGTGGTAGGCCCCTTATAAGACCTACATAGCGTTATTTGTCTGTTTTGCGTCCAAGGCGGTTCATCTAGAAATTGTCTCCGATCTAACGACTAAATCCTTCTTATTGGCTTTTCAAAGGTTCGTTGGTCGTCGAGGATGTCCGCTCCCGCGTGAACTGCGACAACGCGACAAATTTCGTCGGAGCAAGTCGCCACTTCGACGAACTGAGGAGGACGCTGGAGACGGAAGCGGACTCAATTCGAGAGTTCGCAGCGAGAAGCGGCTGCGAGTTCGCCTTCCTGCCACCTCGAGCTCCGCACATGGGACTGTGGGAAGCAGGAGTGCAGTCGGCCAAAAACTTCCTGCTGAGGTCGGCCGGAAGCGCGCTCTTCACCACCGAGGAGCTGGAGAGCGTGATGGTGGGCATCGAGGCGGTGCTGAACTCGCGCCCCTCTGGGACCACTAAGCCCCGACCCAAGCGACGGAGACGCCCTGACTCCCGGGCACCTGCTGATAGGCGGGCCGCTCATCGCACCCCCAGCACCCCGGACCCTGGACCAGGAGGGTCTGAGTTGCTTAAGGCGATGGCGGCTTGTCTCGTCAGCCAGGCAAATGTTCTGGCAGCGATGGTCCCGGGAGTATGTGCTGGGCTTGAAAAATAAGATGCAAGTGGCACCAGGAGCAGCCCAACGTCGAGGAAGGCGACCTCGTCATCGTCGCAGAGGACAACCTTCCGCCCCAACAGTGGCTCGGAAGGGTCGTCGCAACACACGCCGGGCAGGACGGAAAAGGTCAGGGTGGTCGACCTCAGGACGAGCAGCGGAGCGGTCTACAGGAGGCCGATCCATAAAATGGCGCTTCTGCCGATGGGTTGAAGTCCCACAGGCCTTCAACGGGGCCGGTGTCGCGTCAAGACGCATGATTTTATTTTGGAAAAAATTTGAAGTCTAGTGTAAGATAGTTTAGGGCGAAGCGGGAGCGCAATAAAGCTCTCTCTCTCTTGGCGAATTCGCCCCGCTTCGCCGCCCTAGATAAGTTAGGCTTAAGAATATTTTATAACGAAAAGGAAAAGAAGTCGAAAAAATATCATTGAATTCGAACGCACGTCTCTAGTCACCCTCGTCTCGTTTTTAAATATATATAAATTTACAGCCACCAAACTCGGTTTTTTTTTGTATTAAAATAAATTTAGAAAAACGATTCTAAAATTTCACCTATCATTCCTGCATGCTCGCGATCGGTTCATTCACGTCAATGTCCTAAAGAAATACAACCAGAAAAAAATACTTAGAAAGTTCTAGTTCTGAATTAGCATAAGAAACCAACTTTTAAAAATCTTTAAATTAAATTTATTTATATTTTAAAAATATTTATAATTTTTTTAACTGCAGTAAATTATATTGTTAATTAAAGAAATGACGCAATAGTAATTTGATATTAAAATTAAATATCACAATATAACAAACCGGGATTTTTGATTAACTAAATTATAATTTAATAGCAAAACCCGGCGAACTCCGTTTCGCCACCAGATGGCTTCTGTTTTTATGTAACATTTCGTTTGGTGATTAAAAGATGAAGAATAAATTTTTATACCCGTACTCGAAGAGTGAAAGGGTATATTGTATTTGTGGCAAAAGTGGATAACATAGAAAAGGAATAATTTCCGACCCTATAAAAGTATATATATTCTTGATCAGCATCAACATCCGAGTCGATATAGCCCTGTTGTCCTTCCGTCTGTCCGTCTGTCTGTCTGTCCGTCTTGTTTGTCGCCCATTGCTCGGAGGCTATAAAAGATAGAGCAACCAAATTTGTTTTCCATACTAATGTTATATCTCAATCCTAGAAAAGTATTTTCAAAATTTCGCCCCGCACACTTCCGCCCCCACAAAAGAGCACACATCTGTGGCGTCCACAATTTTGAAGATAACAGAAAAAAAAAATGCAGAATCATAGAGAAAGACGATATCTATCAAGGGCCCAAATCTGAATCAGATCGGATCATATAGTCACAATAGAGAAAAACATACGAAAAAACTTCGCTCCCTCTCTTTCGCACTCACACAAAATCGAGTCGATTTGGTTTTTTGTATTTTGTGTCGCCTGGATCTCAGAGACTATAAGAGTTAGAGAAACCAAACTTTTTGCCAAGACTCCTGTGATACCAAACCTGAACAAGTGAATTTCAAAATTTCGCCCCGCCCCCTTCCGCCCCCCCAAAAGACAAAAATCCACAATTTTGAAGATAGAAAAAAACCAAAAATGCAATATCGTAGAGAATTACCATATCTACCAGATTCCCGAATTTGTTCAGATCGGATCATTATTGTAGCCACAATGATCAAATGAATTTTCAGCAGCAATTACCCCCCCCTTGTACAACGTAAGTCATTTATTGGGGTTGATTGTCGCTGCAGATTCTGCGCACGCACACGCACGCTCTGACGCTCTGCCTCGTGCAATGTCCGTGTGTTGTTGTGAGAAGTGATGTAGATGTAAATGTAGATGACAGATGTAGCAAAAAAATGTAAAATGTAAAAACTGATAAAACATTTTAAAATTCCACATAAATCACATGTGAACTGACTGAGTACGGGTATAAAAGTAGAGTAATCAATCCTCTATACTTGCTGATAAATCTCATCCCAAACAACCATATCCCTTCCTCCTAAATAGTTCTAATTGCATCCCCGTTCATTGACTTTAAATGCCTCCTAGTCAACCTAAAAATCGTGCAAAAACTTTCAAATTTTTCTACAGGCCCCGATCGGGTTCCCAGTGCTGTTCTAAAACATTGTGCTGATTCTCTTTGTGTGCCCCTCCTTAAACTTTTTTAGCCTATCAATAGAGCTCGGGGACTTTCCCACCGTCTGAAAGAATCTTTCATTATTCCCATTCACAAGAAGGGGTCTAAACTGAAGTTTCCTATTATCGTGCTATCTCAAACTTATCTGCCATTCCAAAACTCATTGAAAAAATTATAACTTCTCAGCTCCAACACTTTTGTAGTTCAATATTATCTGAATCGCAGCACGGATTTGTGAAACATCGTTCTATTTCATCAAACCTTCTTGATTTCTCCACCTTTGGACAAGCTGGTTTCGCAAAGCAGTCTCAAACTGACGTTGTTTACACTGACTTTAGAAAGGCTTTTGATTCAGTAAATCATAATCTCCTTATCCAGAAGCTTTATCTCCTAGCGTTTCCATCTAAACTTCTTTTTCTGGATTAGTGCCTATCTTTCCAATCGTTCTCAGCGTGTCCGTTTCAATTTTCTCTCTCTAGGCCTGTTTCGGTTACGTCAGGGGTACCTCAAGGTAGCCATCTTGGCCCTCTGCTATTTAATTTATTCATGAACGATCTTGTGTTTAAAGCTTTTAACAGTAGCGAGTACTTATGTATGCGGACGATGTGAAGTTGTGCTTTTCCTATTGTGACCCTTTTTCCCGTTATTTTTACAATCCGATCTCGACGCCTTCAACAATTGGTGCTTAATAAACTTGGTTCCTCTTAACATTTCTAAATGTAACGTCATGTCTTTCCATCGTATCAAGCCTTACCTTTATGTCTACGCTATCAATAACTGTTCCTTGCAACGCCTCTCCAAAGTTACTGACTTGGGAATTATGTTTGCACCTAATCTGTGTTTTAACTCCCACATATCCGCTATCTCGAATAAAGCTAGAGGGGTCCTGGGCTTTATTAAAAAGATGGTCCAAGGAGTTCACCGATCCTTATACGACCAAACTTCTCTATGTGTCCCTTGTCCGGCCTATCCTTGAATATGGTCCCTGCGTCTGGGCCCCCAAACCCGAAAAAATATCAGGATATGATTGAGTCTGTCCAAAAACAATTCCTCCTCTTGCACTTCGTGGTCTTAATTGGGACCCGTCAAGACATCTCCCCTCTTATGAGAGTTAGGCTGCGTGTTTCGATATCCGTATTTCCAAAGTCGTAGGATCTGCCACGGAGTTCTTTTTCTACATAAACTTCTCGCTGATGAGGTTGATTCCATTGCCCTCTGTAGCCTTATCAACATCTCAGTCCCTTCCCGCCCGACTATGCATTCTTTTCCACTACATCTTCAACGCTGTCTTCCTAACTACAACACTTTTTTCATCTCTTTTCTTACGATACTAGTTCTTATATGGTTAAATCTAAGCTAATGAATATTTTGAAGTAATTTAATTTTAATTTAATTTAACAGTCTAGATATCCTTTTTTTATTTTTGTTCTATTAATCTATAAGTCTTACGTTGAACTGGACATTGTTCAGCCCTAAACAATAAACAACAACAACAATATAATTATACTTTGGACAAATATATACGATAATATAAAGCTGGTTCATATCCATAATTCCTCGCACCCCGCTTGTATACACACCCACACCAATACACATTATTCCCTAGCACGCTCCCTTACACTCAAGTACCAATGGCTATAATAAATATGATATACATACCTAAGATGAGAAATCCCAACACCAGCATAATCAAATTTATGATTCATCCAAGCCTAGATCAACAGGAAGTCTCATGTCTCATTTAATGATATGACGTTGACCAATCCGTTATCAGCTCGTTCTCACAACTCCAGCGGATAACCAATCCAGAATCATTCCCAGGCTACAATAGAAAAAAAAGAACAAGAGAGTTCCCTAAATGACTTTTTTCGTTTCGAGGGGTTTGGGGTCTCGCTGCTGCAATTTAATTTTATCATTGTGGCTATAATAATGATCCGATCTGAACCAGATTCGGGAATCTGGTAGATATGATCATTCTCTACGATTTTGCATTTTTGGTTTTTTCCTATCTTCAAAATTGTTGACTTTCATCTTTTGGTGGGGCGGAAGGGGCCGTGGCGTATTTTTACTTGTACTGAAGTGGTATCACAGGAGTTTGGACAGAATGTTTGGTTGCCCTAGCTCTTATAGTCTCTGAGATCCATTCTTTCATCTGTACGAATGGGAAATGTCGAAACGGTGTGTGAGAGCGAGTGTTCGTCCGATTTTAGAGTACGGCTTTTTTGTATGGTGACCGTATAGAATCAGTCCAAAAAAACTTTTTGCTCTGCGTGGCCTCAACTGGGATGAAAGTGTGAGACTTCCTTCTTACTATCGTAGGTTGCTTTTAATAAACCTTCCATCCTTACTAAATCGTAGAAAAATGCTTTGTGTGATTTGGATGCACAACTTTATCAGGGGTGAAATCGACAGCCCTGACTTTTTAGCCGCATAAATTTCACGATGCCTATTAGATCCTCTAGAAATTGTAACATACCTTTCCCGTAATTAGTAATATTTTTTTGGTCCGATTTTAAATATTTGGCATTGTGTTTACTTTTTTTAATTTTTTCGAATATGAGTCTAACACCTATTGTCGCGTTAAGACGCATGATTTTATTTGGAAAAAATTTGAAGTCTAGTGTAAGATAGTTTAGGGCGAAGCGGGAGCGCAATAAAGCTCTCTCGCTCTTGGCGAATTCGCCCCGCTTCGCCGCCCTAGATAAGTTAGGCTTAAGAATATTTTATAACGAAAAGGAAAAGAAGTCGAAAAATATCATTGAATCTATCATTGATAGATTGATAGATCAATCATATCATTGATTCTAAAATTTCATGGCGACACCGGGTGGACTTGCAAATTAATATAGCAAAAAAAAGGCAGAAAGTGACAGTGACACGAGTGGTAAAAAATATATGTTAATAAAATTGAATATTTAAGTGTATATAATATACATCTGCCCGCGTCGCGTCGCGTGTGTGTGCAAGATCAACCCCCAAAAGTAAAACACCTAAAACTACCGCGACGGACGGCTACCAAACATACAACAAAATACCTAGCGATCTTCAACCACCGAGGGATATCCATTCCGAAAGACATTTTGCCACCTGCCATAGGAAAGTGGAATTACCAGGATCGTATTACATACATACTAGAGGTATTTGTGCAAAAAATTGAAAGCTCGAGTAAAGACAGAATCATTAAAATCTCGCAGTTACTGTCTTGTGCGAAAATAAGTGCACCTCGCTTTCAATTCTTGGCACATCCGTATGACATAGTAGAGCTAGATTTGCATGTATTTAGTAGAGTTTGTACATATATTACATATATCACATATTCACATACATCAAACCATCTTGGACGCAGAACATATATACATGTAAGATTTATAATATAGAATTGTTTATTATGCTTATAGTTCAAATACAGTTAGAGATTACATGATTTAGAAAACAGTTCAACTTGATTAATTGTTCTTATAACTCCCGTACAACTTTCCGCTGCTGCTTCCAAAAACCGACTCTGACTATCGACTTCTTCCTATCGCCTTGCGCTATCGCCTTCTACCTTATATCGGTATATCTTACCGATAGTATCTTAAGATTAATGTCATGTCTTATCCGCTTGATACCCTTACTCTTTACATTCGGCCCTCCTGCTCATCTTCATCTGTCCCAGATGATAATATCTCATCGTTTTCGGATATAAAACGCCATAGCTTCATGTTGTCACTACTGTTGCTGTGATGTTCGGCCCTTCAACGTTTGCCACCTTTCTGACGTCATAGCGACCGTTACGTTTTACATTGGTGACTTCATATGGGCCTAGAAACTCGCTGGCCAACTTGCGACCTGCGACGAACTGCGTCCTCTTTGATTGCCACCATATCTCCCACTCTGTAGCCGTGCTCAGCTCGACGTTTTTTATCGTAATTGCGCTTGTAGACCTCTTGTGCCTGCTCGATGTTGTGTCTCGCTTGGTTACGCAGCTCTTGGCGCTCGTTGTTAAACTGCGCAACAAACTCCTCGTTGAGTACCTCCAATAGTCGACCCTCAGCTTGACTATGCATCTTAGTCCCAAACATGACCTCGAATGGCGACGACTTCAATGTTGAATGGATATGCGAATTAATCGCCATCTGGACCTGTGGCACATACTTGTACCACCTCGAAGACTCCTGAACCGACAACTTAGCGATTATGCCCAAAATTGAACGGTTCACCCGTTCAATCTGACCGTTGCCTCTCGCCACACCTGTCGTTGTCCACACATGTTCGACTTTATTCTCGTTGAGAAACTCGCTAAATGCGTTGGATGTAAACGCTGCTCCTCTATCGCTGACTATGCGTTTGGGAAAGCCAAACACAAATGACCAATCTGTCAGCCTCTTCACAACTTCTTCGTATTCCGTTGACTTGGTTGGAAACAGCCAGACGAACTTGGAGAATGCATCCACCGCAGCAAAAATGTATTTATATTGCTTGGCTGTCGCATCCATTGGGCCCAAATGATCAACGTGCAGTGTGTGTAGTGGCGTGTCACCCTTGTCAATACAATGAAGATAGCCCTCCTGCTTGCCCAATTTTTTTGCTGAAAATGATACAACTGATACAATTAGCAATAACATTTGCAACTTTCCTTTCAAGATGTGGGATCCAGTATTGCTGCTGAATTGAGTGCATCGTCTTCGCTGTGGAGAAATGACAAACTTCGTGCGATCCTTGAATGATTTCTCTTTCCATCAGCTTTGGGACAACCAATACGTCATTGCCATTTACAACTTTGAAGAGAAGACCTCCTTTTAGCTTGTAGTCTTGGTATGGGTGCTGCTTCAGGATCTCTACTGTGACCTTTATGAAATCGTCCTTCTGCTGCGCCTTCTTTATCCGAGCTGTCAACCCGTTGTCACAACCATGCAAGTTTTTGGAAAACGGCTGAGACAGTCTACATGTCTCATTCTGTCCCCAGGGCGATGTACTGCTTTAAATGTGAAGTCCTCCATATACAGGATCCACTGGGAAACTTCTCTCGGTATGTCTGCTTTGGTTGTTTGTGTGTTTAAACGCTACACAATCAGTAGCAAGATCAAATTTGATCCCCAACAGGTAGTGACGAAACTTCTTGAGTGCGAGGTATGCTGCTTTGACCTCCAAATAGTAGACGGGATGGAAACTGCCATCAAACTGCTGCAACAATACAGCTCCGAAACCTTCCTTGGACGCATCCGTGTGGAGTTCCGTTGGCGCTTCTCGTGAGTAGATATGTAATACAGGTGCAATTACAAGAAGCTTCTTTAAGGTGTTTAGCGACTGCTGTTCTGCTTCCCAATGTTGAAAAACTGCTTCTTTCCTGAGTAGATTCGTGAGCGGCCGTGCAACTTGTGCGTACCCAGGAATGAACTTTCTAAAAAAGCCTGTGAGTCCCAGAAACGCTTGAACTGCTTTGATATCCTTCGGCGTAGCAAACCGACTAACTGCTGCTGTCTTCTCTTTGCCGGGCCAGATTTTCCCATCCTCAATAATATGGCCAAGAAAGTTAATGCGGGGCTGCATAAAGCTACATTTCTTCCACTTGATCTTTAGGCCAAATTGCGCAGCTGTATTTAGAACCAATTTCGTTTTCTTCATGCAAAGCTTGGGCGACGTGGCGTAAACAATAATGTCGTCCATATAAAGCTGCATAACATCAGAGTTGATTAATTCTTGAAAAATATAGATTACAAACCGAATAAACGCAGCTGGCGAGTTCTTAAATCCGAAAGGCGCTTTATTAAACTCGAATAATCCCCTCTTTGTGACGAAGGCCGTATACGACTTGCTCTGCTCTTCGATTGGAACATGGAAAAATCCATTTTCAAGGTCCATTATGGTAAACCACTTAGCAGACTCAAGCTTTTCCAAGACTTCCTCCATGATCGGGACTGGGAAACAGTCCATCAATACCATGCTATTCAATTTCCTGTAGTCTACACAAACTCGAAGTGTACCATCTTTCTTCTTCACGACTACAACTCGGCTTGCCACATTGGAAGATGACTTGCGTACGATTCCTTTCTCGATCCATTCTTCTACTTGCTTCTTTACAGCGCTGGCTTCGTCTGTGGATAAACGACTCGGAGAGTGATGAAACGGCTTGATTACTCTGTCGGGAACTATTTGCAGTTGGATTGGGCACTGCTTTGGAACTTCTGTGGGCATCTGGTAACTGCTCTTTATCATCTGTTCAACGTCTGTGCGATATTGCGGTGGAGCTACAAAGGATGACTCTTCAGTGACATTATATATAAGAGCATACTTATCTATCGACTTGGGATCGTTGTCCAGCTTCGCAAACGTGTATCCCTTCATATCAGCGACGAAACGAAACTTTTTGATGAAATCGTGTCCCAACAGTGCATCGAAATCAATTTGGTTACTGGGTACGACTAGAAACTTCTGGTTAGTCTGCAACTTATCCACCGTAATCTCTGCATTAAAGTATCCAACAGACTTCGTTGTTATATGGCCAAGACCGCGCAACGTAGTTTTGCATTTTAAAAGTTCAACGTTTTTCATTCTCTTTAACACATTTTCTTTTAATTATGGTTACATCTGAACCTGTATCTACAAGACAGTCGACTTCAATGCCATTTATCTGAATTTTTTCATGCGATTACGATCTGAAACAACTCGTACTGTATCTACTTTATCGGCTTTTATATGGACAGTTACGTGAAATGTGACCATTCTGATTGCACTTAAAACATTTAACTTCGGCTTTACAATCTTTTGCGCTTGTGCTCTCCTGATCCACAATTATAGCAGTATTCTTTTTACCGCCTGACCCACTTTTGCTGTTTATAACTCGGTTTATGTTTTTCTTTATTGGCATTCTTCTCCGATATGTTCAAACGCTCGTAGATATCGAACTCTTCTTTCAAGGCTTTAAATGATTTACATCGATACATGGCATACTTGTACTCGTTTTTACATCCAAACCGTTTACAATATGGCTTATGACAGCCACGTCTTCAACATGTCCAGCTGCAGCTATTTTTCTCATCCGCAGCAAGTATTCGTGCAGCGACTCTTTTACTCTTCTTCTTTCTTTCTTGCAGCTGTTGATGAATGTCTGCACTATTGTAGCTAAATGTAAATTCCTCCATTAATACGAATTTGAGCTCCTCATAGGTGCACACGCTTTCAGATTCTAAAAAAAGTTTAGCTGCACCGATCATCTTTCCTCTGGCATGCACATACTTTTGCTTTTCAGTAAGCTCATATGCGTCGGCATTTCTTTCGAAAATCTCGAACCACTTTTCAATTGGGACCGATTTGCCATCACACTCATTCACAACTTTTCCAAAATTATCTGGAGCGACTTTCATTTGGACTTCTCGTTCCTCATCAGCTAGCACTTTTAAACTTAGCAGCTTTTATCATCCGATCAATTTTGTCCTCATCTTTGTTTTCCATATTCCCAACATTTTCCATCTCGTTTGCACTCTGGAGCGACGTTCCTGCTACAGCTTCTGCCATCTCCTTCTCTTTCCAATGCAGCGGCGGCGGCGTGTTCATCATTTTTTGCTTCGGTACAAAACCGTGTCTCTGCGTGTCTTTTCTGCCAGTCTCTGCGTGTCTCAACGGTTATTTTCTGCTTGTCTGTTCTGCCTCTTCTGCCTATGTATGTGCACCACACCAACTGTGTCTGTGTGTATATATATGTGTGTGTATGTACCACACCAGAACAAGGCGACGCTGCGGCGCGACTTCGAATTTCACAATTTTTCAACTGAATTACACGACCGATTTTTGTCAATCTCCGTGTCTACTGTTATGCTTACAGAATTTGGATCGTTCAACTTAATGTTTATAGCCACTTGGAACAACTTTATAACTTTATTTAGCTACAAACAACAACTTTAACAACTTTTTAACGATCCTCTTCTTGCATCGGCCAACTTTTTTTTTAAAAGATCACGCCACTCTTGTCTCTGTATTTGACTCGGACGAGCCCCCAAATGTAAGATTTATAATATAGAAATCTTTATTATGCTTATAGTTCAAGTACAGTTAGAGATTACATGATTTAGAAAATAGTTCAACTTGATTAATTGTTCTTATAACTCCCGTACAACTTTCCGCTGCTGCTTCCAAAACCGACTCTGACTATCGACTTCTTCCTATCGCCTTGCGCTATCGCCTTCTACCTTATATCGGTACATCTTACCGATAGTATCTTAAGATTAATGTCATGTCTTATCCGCTTGATACCCTTACTCTTTACATACATATAATTTATAACTGCAATCACTGTCGCCCCTTTCCCCCTTTCTCGTTTTCGTTGCGCAAATATATAGTTGGGTCATTGGCCAAGCGCACACAGCGGGGAATTTTCGTTCTCGCTTTTGCTCGTCACCGTTGCTGACCGTCGTTGTTGTTAGTGTGTTCTTGTGTTTGGCGCGTTTTGAGTCAAACCGTTCGCCAAGCGACGCGCTACCCTGTAATCGTCGGGTATATAGTTTTGGTGCACTGTCAATTTGTCAAAGCGTGCCTCGAAATTCAATTGGGTGTCTATCGGTCGGTCAGCCAGGCCCAGCATACACAACCGCCAACACAGCTTAGACATACACACATGTGCATATGTTCACAGCTTCAGCGGTGAATTTTTTCGTTTTCGCTTTCGCTTGTCACCGTTGCTGTTTGTTGTTGTTCTTGTGTGCTTTGTGTTGGCACGCCTGCGCCAACAGATCACCAAGTGCCTCGATACCCTTTAATCGTCGGGTATATCGGTTTTTCGCATTTGGCATCGACACCCTAGGTCCGTATTAAACAGATCGCTAAGTGGTGCGATACCCACTAGTCGCCGGGTATATTGTTTTCGACCTAATTTTGGTACACCTTCCTGCTTCGACAATTTGCTCCGCAGCAAAATAATATTATCGTGAGAAAAGCCCTGATTAGTGATTCACTTAAGTATCGAGAGTCAAGATGAATCCCAAATCAGATCATAAGCCTATTCTTGAAGAGCTGAAAAAGAAGCTCAGCTCGTGTCAAAGGCATTCGCCGACTAGCGGACCGGCTGGAAGCTGGGGGGATTCCGCTGCAGTTGACAGAGCTCGAGTGCAGACTCGACGTACTGAAAGCAACTATAGCCAAGGCAAGCCAAGTTCAAGAATCAATCGAAGAAATAGATAGTGACGATGACTTTGGAGCCGAGTTGGAAGAACTCTCCATTGTAACCAAGGCAAAGATACTGTCGCTTATCGACGCCTTGAAGACAGCCAGTGATACAATACCTTCAGTATCAGCTTCTGTAGCCCCAACTCGTGCTCGACTTCCGAAGTTAGCCCTGCCAAAGTTCAGCGGAAAATATTCGGAATTCAAAGGCTTCATTACTTTATTTGAGACTCTTGTTCACAATGACGAAAGCATTCCAGTTATCGAAAAGTTTAACCATTTGCTTTCATGCCTCTCTGGTGAAGCGTTGGGAACGGTAAGGGCGTTCCAAGTAACCGAGAGCAATTATGAGAAAGCCATGGCTAGCTTAAAACGGGTCTATGATAACGAATGTCTGATCTTTTATGAACCATATTGCTGCCCTATTTAGTCTTCCCAAAATGACCCAGCAATCTGCATCGTCCTTAAGGAACCTAATCGATACCACTTCATCGATATATGGTTCCTTGTTGTCGATAGGCGATGACCAAAAAGATCTCGAATGCAATGCTTATTCATCTCGTTTTGAACAGAGTCGATCCTGTGACCAAACAAAATTGGGAAGAACAGCTCGATTATGAGAAGCTGCCGCTTTGGGCTGACTGCGAAAAATTGCTTAATCGCAGATATCAGCATCTTTCGGCCGAAGAATCGGCAAAACCAAAGCAGGAGCAGAAAGCTGTGCCAAGCAAGCCTCACAATCGGAGCTCATTCGCGTGCTCTACTGCGAATGCTAAAACCAACAATGTAGTTACTGCAATGCAAAAGACCATTTGTTGACTACTTGCAGTCCATTTGCGCGGCTTGCAGTGATGCAAAGATTCGAGTTTGTCAAATCGGCATCGCTCTGCATCAACTGTCTGCAACAAGGACACACTGTGGTACGATGCAAAGCTGGCAAGTGTCGAGTGTGTGGCCGCTCACATCATGCCTTATTGCATAGGTACACAGTTGTGGATAAAAGTTTAGCGTTACCATCACCCCAAGAGATCCCCCTCCTAGTCAGAGTAACCCTTCCACTTCGCATGCACTCCATGCGACAGCTTTGGATAGAGTAATTCTGGCAACGTCGATCGTAAGCGTCCGAACTAAAAATGGAGAGTATGTTTTGGCCCGAGCACTGCTTGACTCTGGGTCACAAACTAACTTCATAACTGAGGACCTGGCACAGCGCTTACAGATCCGTAGGGAGGAGTCGTTCATCAACATGCTTAGAATTGGAGAATCTAATTCACAAGTCAAGAAAAAGATACACACGGTGGTGAAGTCGCGAATCAATGGTAGTGAGTTCTCGGTCGATTTCTGGATTCTGAAGTCAATCTCAGGATATCACCCTGATCACGCACTTAATGTGAGTGACTGGAAAATCCCGAAGAACCTACCTCTTGCAGACCCATATTTCTACAAGCCACAAAGAATAGATATGTTGATAGGTGCAGAGTCATTTTTCGAACTCTTATCGGTTGGTCAAATTAGACAAGGTCCTGACTATCCAACTCTGCAGAAAACGCTTCTCGGTTGGATTGTGTCTGGAAGATACAGTCCAAAGGTGACTGTCACCCAGGAAGCGAGGAACTGTCTGAGTTGTCGAGAAGAGTCAGTGGTGTCTATCGACAACACACTACAAAAGTTTTGATCACTAGAAGAATTGCCATCTTCTAAAAAGCCTTTAACCCTGAACACAAGTTATGTGAGGAGCATTATAGAAAGACTACTCAAGTCATGCCTTCAGGTCGGTTTGAAGTACGGCTGCCGTTTAAATCCGATCCAAATTGCTCAGGCAATTCCTTCGAGATTGCTAAACGGCGGTTTTTGTCGCTCGAAAGAAGATTGTCCCGCGACCCTGAGTTGAAGAAAATGTACTTGGAATTCATGGAAGAGTACCTCTCCTTAGGTCATATGTCGCCGACTGACAATACTTGTCCTTCTGCTCCACACTACGTAATTCCACATCAGTGTGTCCTTCGGCCACAAAGTACGTCCACGAAGCTTCGCGTCGTGTTCGATGCGTCGTCGAAGACGTCATCTCAGGTGGCCTTGAATGACATTCTGATGGTCGGACCGACTATTCAAGAGGAGTTATACTCAACGCTGCTTCGCTTCCGTCTGCACAGGTTCGCCCTGACTGCCGATGTAAAAAGATGTATCGCCAAGTGATGGTGAATGAAGCGGACAGGCAGTTTCAGTTGATCGCGTGGAGAAGAGACCCATCTGAGTCCTTGAGAATATACCAGCTCAACACTGTAACATATGGGACTGACCTGCCCCATTTTTGGCTATTCGGTGTTTGAAAAGGTTGAGTGAGTCTGCAAAGCTCTCATTCCCAAAGGCTGCTAAAGTTATCGGGTCCGACTTTTATGTCGATGATATGTTGACTGGTGCTGGTTGCGTGGAGGAGTTAAAGACAATTAAGTTTGATGTGGCTCAGGTTCTTCAAACCGCAGGGTTTGAGCTGACCAAGTGGTTCTCGAACTCAGCTGAAGTCTCAGCATCCGAGAGCACAGTTAAACCAATAACGATCTCGGACTCGGAGTCAACCAAGGCGTTGGGAATATCGTGGCTACCGCATGAAGACGTCTTTAGGTTTCAAATTGACAGTTCAGTCATGGGTCTCCGAGCGACAAAACGGAACATATTATCGGTGACATCAAAGCTGTTTGACCCCCTTTGGTTTGTTAAGCCCCTTGGTAATCAAGGGAAAGATCCTACTGCAGGAGCTGTGGCTTAACAAACTAGATTGGGATGAGTCAATTCCAATGAATCTGGAAACATCTTGGAACTTTCTAAAAGAATCCTTGAGTCAGCTGGAGAAGACTGCCATACCTCGCTTTGTGCATACTGATCCCATGTCACCGATACAAGTACATGCCTTTGCCGACGCCTCCATGAGAGCTTATGGAGCATGCGTCTATATCCGTAGTAAGACTGCAGAAGGTTTCAAGGTCTCGTTGTTGACCGCAAAGTCGAAAGTAGCGCCGCTCAAGACGAAAACGCTTCCAAGGCTTGAGTTATGTGCCGCTCACCTTCTCGCAGATCTCTGTCACCGACTCAAATCGCTACTCGAGGTGCCGATTGAACGAATGGTGTGTTGGTCGGATTCGGAAGTGACCCTTCATTGGATCCTATCCCACCCTTCGTCGTTATCAACATTCGATGCGAACCGAGTAGCTGAGATTCAGGAGTGGTCAGATGATGCTACGTGGCGGCATGTTCCAACTAAACAGAACCCAGCAGACATAGTTTCGAGAGGTTGTGACATTGAGGAGATTTCGCAGTCGATCTGGTTTAGTGGACCAGCGTTTTTGAAGGAAGAAGAAGAGAGCTGGCCCAGAAATCCCCACTTCGAGCTTTCTGAAGAGGAGCTGAAGCTGGACACGGTCGGACTGACCGTGGCCGCTAAATCAAATGATTTAGTAGAAATTATCGAGGGATACTCGTCACACCTCAAGCTGCTAAGAGTGTTCGTTTACGTGTTCCGCTTCATCCGAAAATGTAAAGACAAAGGTCTTAAATTTGAAGTCACTCCGTCACCAGTAGAGTACGATGAGGCTTTTCACAAAATTGTCGAGCTGATCCAAAAAAACGAGTATCAGGAAGAGATCGAAAGGGTTCGTAAAGGCACCAGGTTAGGCCCCAGTCTTCAGCGATTGAATCCCTTCATCAACGAAGAAATGGGGACTTGGTGCTCCTTTTCGTAGTTGCTAGTTGGGGGCGACTAGTTAACGCTCTTATGTCATACCATGCCAAGTTTCCTTTGCTGTTGACAAAACGCTCTCAGTTTGTGCAGACCTATGTTCGCCATCTGCATCAAACGAATTTTCATGCCGGCCCACGAGCACTTGTGAGCATCGTGTTTGGATAGTAAACGCTCAGGAGGTCTGCAGGGCAATGGTCAGGTCGTGCATTCGCTGCTTTAAATGCAAGCCTCGCCTCCAGACCCAAATGATGGGAAATCTACCCCCAGACCGGCTCCGTGCTCTCCGCCCATTTGCAGTATGTGGCGTTGATTTTTGTGGCCCAGTCTATACGACACTAAAAATTCGTGGTAGGCCCCTTATAAGACCTACATAGCATTATTTGTCTGTTTTGCGTCCAAGGCGGTTCATCTAGAAATTGTCTCCGATCTAACGACTAAATCCTTCTTATTGGCTTTTCAAAGGTTCGTTGGTCGTCGAGGATGTCCGCTCCGCGTGAACTGCGACAACGCGACAAATTTCGTCGGAGCAAGTCGCCACTTCGACGAACTGAGGAGGACGCTGGAGACGGAAGCGGACTCAATTCGAGAGTTCGCAGCGAGAAGCGGCTGCGAGTTCGCCTTCCTGCCACCTCGAGCTCCGCACATGGGACTGTGGGAAGCAGGAGTGAAGTCGGCCAAAAATTTCCTGCTGAGGTCGGCCGGAAGCGCGCTCTTCACCACCGAGGAGCTGGGAGAGCGTGATGGTGGGCATCGAGGCGGTGCTGAACTCGCGCCCTCTGGGACCACTAAGCCCCGACCCAAGCGACGGAGACGCCCTGACTCCCGGGCACCTGCTGACAGGCGGGCCGCTCATCGCACCCCCAGCACCCCGGACCCTGGACCAGGAGGGTCTGAGTTGCTTAAGGCGATGGCGGTTTTGTCTCGTCAGCCAGGCAAATGTTCTGGCAGCGATGGTCCCGGGAGTATGTGCTGGGCTTGAAAATAAGATGCAAGTGGCACCAGGAGCAGCCCAACGTCGAGGAAGGCGACCTCGTCATCGTCGCAGAGGACAACCTTCCGCCCCAACAGTGGCTCCTCGGAAGGGTCGTCGCAACACACGCCGGGCAGGACGGAAAGGTCAGGGTGGTCGACCTCAGGACGAGCAGCGGAGCGGTCTACAGGAGGCCGATCCATAAAATGGCGCTTCTGCCGATGGGTTGAAGTCCCACAGGCCTTCAACGGGGCCGGTGTCGCGTCAAGACGCATGATTTTAGTTGGAAAAATTTGAAGTCTAGTGTAAGATAGTTTAGGGCGAAGCGGGAGCGCAATAAAAGCTCTCTCGCTCTTGGCGAATTCGCCCCGCTTCGCCGCCCTAGATAAGTTAGGCTTAAGAATATTTTATAACGAAAAGGAAAAGAAGTCGAAAAATATCATTGAATTCGAACGCACGTCTCTAGTCACCCTCGTCTCGTTTTTAAATATATATAAATTTACAGCCACCAAACTCGGTTTTTTTTGTATTAAAATAAATTTAGAAAAACGATTCTAAAATTTCACCTATCATTCCTGCATGCTCGCGATCGGTTCATTCACGTCAATGTCCTAAAGAAATACAACCAGATCTAAAATACTTAGAAAGTTCTAGTTCTGAATTAGCATAAGAAACCAACTTTTATAAAATCTTTAAATTAAATTTATTTATATTTTAAAAATATATTTATTTTTTAACTGCAGTAAATTATATTGTTAATTAAAGAAATGACGCAATAGTAATTTGATATTAATATTAAATATCACAATATAACAAATTGGGATTTTTGATTAACTAAATTATAATTTAATAGCAAACCCGGCGAACTCCGTTTCGCCACCAGATGGCTTCGTTTTGTTTTATGTAACATTTCGTTTGGTGATTAAAAGTTGAAGAACAATTTTTTTTATACCCGTACTCGAAGAGTGAAAGGGTATATTATATTTGTGGCAAAAGTGGATGTGTGTAACATAGAAAAGGAATAATTTCCGACCCTATAAAGTATATATATATTTGATCAGCATCAACATCCGAGTCGATATAGCCCTGTCTGTCCGTCCGTCTGTCTGTCTGTCCGTCTTGTTTGTCTCCCATTGCTCGGAGGCTATAAAAGATAGAGCAACCAAATTTGTTTTCCATACTGATGTTATATCTCACTCCTAGAAAAGTATTTCAAAATTTCGCCCCGCACACTTCCGCCCCCACAAAGAGCACACATCTGTGGCGTCCACAATTTTGAAGATAACAAAAAAAAAAAATGCAGAATCATAGAGAAAGACGATATCTATCAAGGGCCCAAATCTGAATCAGATCGGATCATTAATATAGTCACAATAGAGAAAAACATACGAAAAAACTTCGCTCCCTCTCTTTCGCACTCACACGAAATCGAGTCGATTTGGTTTTTGTATTTTGTGTAGCCTGGATCTCAGAGACTATAAGAGCTAGAGCAACAAAACTTTTGGCCAAGACTCTTGTGATACCAAACCTGAACAAGTGTATTTAAAAATTTCGCCCCGCCAAAAAAGACGAAAATGGGATTATTGTAGCCACAATGATGAAATGAATTTACAGCAGCAATTCCCCCCCCCCTACCCAATCATCATGCAGCGTGAGTCAATTATTGTGGTTGATTGTCGTTGCAAATTCCCTCACACGCACACGCACACTCACGCTCAAACATGCTGCCCCGTGCGGTGTACGTGTGTTGTTGTGAGAACTGATGTAGATGTAGATGACAGATGCAGCAAACAAATGTTAAATGTAAAATGTAAAAACTGATAAAACATTTGAAAATTCCACATAAATCACATGTGTACTGACTGAGTACGGGTATAAAAAGTAGAGTCGCGTTTACAGCGACTCCGTACGTTCTTTTTCTCGTTTTAATTTCGTTTTCACAGTGAACACAATACCGGTTTTATCACATGAAATTAACTGAGCAGAGAACAATGAGTAGCTGTCAAAAAATGTATCACGCACCGGCGCCTACTTAAAATATTGGTCTGTAGTACATGCTATGTATCAGAGATGGCGCTGTATGTAGTATATAGTAGATAATACAAATACATTTTCCCGCTTTTCTGTTTAAATTTTTCGTGAATTTTCCCTACTATAAACCTCACGGAGCCTTTCCCGAGACCTTTCGAACGAATGCAAAACCGTGGAAATCGGTTCGTGCGTTCTGGAGTTATAGCGTCAAAAGGAAAACCCTGCTTGAACCCGACGGTTTATTCAAGTCAATGTTCTAAAGAAATACAACCAGATGTAAAATACTTAGATAGTGCTAGTTCTGAATTAGCATAAAACCAACTTTTATAAATTCTTTAAATTAAATTAATTTATATATTAAAAAATATTTATAATTTATTTAATTGCAGTAAATTATATTGTTAATTAAAGAAATGACGCAATAGTAATTTGATATTAATATTAAATATCACAATATAACAAATTTGGGATTTTTGATAACCCTAAATTATAATTTATAATTCATGAATCAATAAAAACTTCATTCATTCATGAAATTTATATCTTCTTCTCTCTACTATATAAAAATAAGTAGAAATCCTTTTGACGCTATAACTCCAGAACGCACGAACCGATTTCCACGGTTTTGAATTCGTTGGAAAGGTCAAGGGCTCCGTGAGGTTTATAGCAAATTCACGAAAAATTTCAAAAGAAAAGCGGGGAAAATGTATTTGTATTATCTACTATATACTACATACAGCGCCATCTCTGATACATAGCATGTACTACAGACCAATATTTTAAGTAGGCGCCGGTGCGTGATACATTTTTGACAGCTACTCATTGTTCTCTGCTCAGTTAATTTCATGTGATAAACCGGTATTGTGTTCACTGTGAAAACGAAATTAAAAAAAAAGTTATTCGTTTCCTCACATTTCAATTGGAAACCATCAAATCAATCACGTGTATTGTGAAAATTTTTATTTAATTTCAACAGCAGGCATTTGTCTTGAAGGTGGTAAGTTGAACTGTGTAAATTATGTGGATCGTGCATTTGAGGTTAAATTCACCACTCTGTCCACAGTCCAAAATGCCTAAAGGACGACGTGCGAACATCGGCCGCCGCGCAAGACATGCAAGCCAGCAACAAGTGTATTCACAGAACTTAAGCGAAGAAAGACAAAATATAATAAGAGAAAATTCCCGATTGGGACAACGCGTGAGGACACGAAGATCAATTGGCGTCATACAATTGCTTGGCTTCCAATATGGTCCCACTGCGAACTACAGTGATGATGAAAATTTAGATATTGGACCAATGACGACTATATGCCGATATTGCAATGCGTTAAAGTTCAAAAAGAAAACGGCTGGATTGTGCTGCGCAAGTGGAAAAGTCAAACTGGATCCATTACTTACACCACCACAAGCCACTGAAACCATTGTTCGATGGAAGTGATCCCGATTCCAGCCATTTTTCTTCAACACATCCTTGAATACAATAACTGCTTTCGCATGACTTCCTTTGGAGCTAATATCATTCGAGAAGGCGGCTTCATGCCGACTTGCAAGGTAAAAAGATACAACACACATAACCAATCACTCACACCACACAATGAATTGCAACACGTAACAACTACATATACACCACACACTACACCATCGATCAGAAGTTACACCGTATTCTTCAACAAATGATTGTTTGCAATTACAGATACAAGGACAAATATATCATTTGCATGGTTCAATGGTGCCAACACATTCGTCGATGGTGGATCAGCTGAATGTGCGGTGCAATATACAGGGAACACAACAGTTAAAGAGACGAATTATTGAACTGTTGCAAGCATTTTTTCACGCTAATAATGCTGTGGTTAATATGTTCAAAACAGCATTGGAACGAATGCCATCGGATACGCACAAATTTATCATAAGAGCGGATTGTACCCCAACAGGTGAACATGTGCGAAGATTCAATGCACCCACCGTTAATGATGTTGCTGCAATTATTGTTGGCGATCCAACCAAATCGCGAGACATTGCCGTTCAGCGAAGAAGCAACATCATGCATCGTGTAAACGAGACAATTCTGAGAATTATCAGAATTATGCTTGGTTAATTCAACGAGCAATTCTTGCCGCAAAGAATAATGATGTACACGCACTGAATTTCACAATTCAATAAAAAATTGCTGACGATTTGGTGACATTCAAATCTGTTGATTCCATAACAAATCCCGATAATGTAGTAAATTATCCAACGGAGTTTTGAACTCTCTGGAGTTACCAGGATTTCCACCACATAACTTGCAACTCAAAGTTGGTACAGTTATTATGATATTGCGTAATTTGAATCCACCGCGACTTTGCAACGGTACTCGACTTTCGGTAAAAAGACTTATGCCGAAATTGATTGAGGCAACAAGTATTAACGGAAAGGTCGCAGGTGAAAATGTATGTATTCCTCGAATACCAATGATTCCGACTAATCTTCCGTTTGACTTCAAGCGATTGCAATTTCCAGTTCGCCTTGCGTTCGCAATGACAATTAACAAGTCGCAAGGCAAATCGCTTAGTGTTTGCGGGATAAATTTTGAAAATCATTTTTTTTTACTTGGGCAGTTGCGTGTTCACGAGTTGGGAAACCATCCGCTTTGTTTGTGTTAACGTCAGACCAAAAAACAAAAAATGTGGTTTACGAAAGAGCACTTCAATGAAACGGATAATTTGCGAACACGTATAACGCTTCGATTCAGTATTTACTTTGGAATCACTTTCTATTTACTTTAGAGAAGTTCAACTTCAAAAACACTTCATTTTTGTAATCGAAATGAATTCATTACTGTTGTGAAATGAAATAAAATTGTTCCTTTTCAAATATAAAACAAAAAATTGTTCTTCATCTTTTTCATCACCAAACGAAATCTTACATAAAACGAAGCCATCTGGTGGCGAAACGGAGTTCGCCGGGTTTGCTAGTTCTAAATATTTTCATTCAGAATGCCAAATGCAGAACTGTAGGTAAGGAAATCAAACTCTCACGCTCTGGCTGTAAAATACACATTTGTAGCTTCTACTATCACATATGTATTAGTCCATGAGAATGGAATTTAGTTTTTAACGGTATTTTGTCTAGAAAAGTTATATTTCATTAACTCAAAATAAAACTCAGAGCCACGTCACAATAGATGGCGCTAAAAAGTAAACATGATATTTAGTATTAGCGAATATATGAACGACTACACAAGACTTAACAAAATAAGCTATGACTCAATAAAATTGTCAAAAAATAATAACATACTAGGTTATAGTAAATCAAACACAAGAACGATACATTAACAACCTAATTACTTCTTACCGGATTTACTTCTTATTCGAAAATCGCAGAAATTTTTTCAGTATTCAAATGGCATCAAATTGCTCGCCGATATGAAAAAAACGACTTTCGATACAACTAAACGAATCTTAATTGCAAAAGAAAAACGAGAAAGAACGTACGGAGTCGCTGTAGGCGCGACTCTACTTTTTATAGCCGTACTCAGTCTGTACACATGTGATTTAAGTGGAATCTTCAAAATGTTGTATCAGTTTTTACATTTTACATCTTACATTTGTTTGCTGCATCTGTCATCTACATCTACATCAGTTCTCACAACAAAAACACGTACACTGCACGAGGCAGAGTCTGTGTGAGCGTGAGTGTGAGTGTGAGAGAATCAGTCAGCAGCCGCTACTGCCATCAACCTTAATAAAAATGTATATTTTGTTGCGTGAGGCAACCCCCTCAAGGGGACTTGCTGCTGAAAATTCATTTGATCATTGTGGTTACAATAATGATCCCATCTGAACCAAATCTGGTAAGATAAGATTGGGAATCTGGTAGATATGGTCCATTTCTACCATACTGCAATTTTGGTTTTTTTCTATCTTCAAAATTGTGGATTTTCGTCTTTATGGGGGGCGTGACACAATTTTGAAATAAACTTGCACTGAAGCGATTTCACAGGAGTCTAGGCAGAAAATTTGGTTCTTCTAGCTCTTATAGTCTCTGAGATCGAGGCGCTCATTTGTACGAAAAACCAAATCGACTCGATTTTGTGTGAGTGCGAAAGAGAGGGAAAAGATGTTTCGTATGTTTTTCTCTATTGTGGCTATATTAATGATCCGATCCGATTCAGATTTGGGCCCCCTGATAGATATGGTCTTTCTTTATGATTCTGCATTTTCGTTTTTGTTATATTCAAAATTGTGGACGCTACAGATGTGCGCCCTTTGTGGGGGCGGAAGTGGGCGGGGCGAAATTTTGAAACATTTTTCTAGGAGTGAGATATCACATCAGACTGGATAAAAAGTTGAGTTGCTCTAGCTTTTATAGCCTTCGAGCAATGGGCGACAAAACAAGACGGACGGACGGACAGACGGGCAGACGGAAGGACAGACAGGGCTATATTGACTCGGCTATTGATGCTGATCAAGAATATATATACTTTATAGGGTCGGAAATTATTCCTTCTCTATGTTACACACATCCACTTTTACCACAAATACAATATACCCTTTTAATCTTCGAGTACGGGTATAAAAATTTATAGATAACTAGCAAAACCCGGCGAACTCCGTTTCACCACCAGATGGCTTCGTTTTATGTAACATTTCGTTTGGTGATTAAAAGATGAATAAAAGGAATATGAATAACTGGATCGGGAAATATTGCATGTTGGAGTATCAATTTTGTTTAAAATTGAGTGGCGCAGAATGTGCAGTACGACCGCCATCTAGAAGAGTCGCCGCAATTCCAGATGATGCTAACGCCAAAGCTTTGTCACATCTTGATCGAATAGTGGCCAAAATCAATGAAATGACAAATGTTTCCCCTGTTCCTCCAGGTGCGTCCAGGAAGAATAGACCACCATTATTATTGTCCACCGCTTGCATTAATGTTTCGTATACTTGTTTTTGCTGTTCATTCAGCAACGGCACATTATTTCGAACGAATTCCTGCAATGTATCAACATTGTATTGCAGCTCTCGATTTAATTCTTGGTTGAATGCATCGTGCATCGATCGATTTGGCGCAATCATTCCTACTTCAATCAGTAGCTTGTTTGCAATAGTCAAGCATTGATCCTCAATCAGAATCAATCCTTTATTGTAGATTTCATCGGTTATTTGTATTTCAGGATTATTCGTTTGAATGCGCAAGCGATGCAAGATATCTTCACATATGTCGTCTTTGTATTTGTTCCATAACTGAATTGGTTGTGAAGGAAAACATGTGGTGATGATAATTGCGAACAGCGTTCGTATTTGGTACGCATTTGATGAAACAACTGAATCCGAAAGTGTTAAATCCCAATGAGAATCGTTCTCCAGCAAACCCAATATATGTTTTGGCATGGGTGGCCATTCACAGTTTTCAAATGCGCAAATGATTTTGGTCCACGTACATTTACCAACAGCAGTCGCAAATAAAAAACATTCATCATTTCTAGGATGAACAGTATACATGCGATCTAGTGCATCAGTGGAAAACACCTGTGGCCAATCTGGAAATGGGGTTCCTGTTTTTGCGACGTTGGAATTTCTTTTGTTGATTGATTCGAAGTGTAATACTTGGGCATTTCAACGTACATCAGCGTCGCTGCGAATGGATCTGCTTCACACATTGCAAAGAAGCTAGTCAATGTTGTCGATGGTGGTCTCTCACCTCGTTGTGCCGCATTAGCCGGAGTGAAGTAAACTCTTTGGCCATTTTCCAAATGCACTGCTAAATGTACAACTGTGGAATATCTTTCATCTTTCATCGCCACAGTGCTTCATTAGTACTGACATATCTGCCCATTTGGAAGTTGCTGATTTCGTCATTCGCATTTTCCGACGCAATACCAAACACAGCCATGTCGCTGCCTGTTGTGACGTACTTGCACAAATATTTGATTGATTTGGCCGAATGACAACTCTCAACGTTTGCATGTGTTTCGAAAATTCGTGATAGCAGCGGGCAATATGGTACAATGAATTCATTTCCGATCTCAATCTCTTGATTTTGAACTTTAACTTTGATAGTTCGACCATTATCTTCTTTTGAACGCCGACGATAAACTGGATATCCATCGTTCCCTGTGACTGTTTCAGCAACTAACGGTCGCGGATATCGTTTTGTTCACTTTCCATCAGCCATGCAAGGCGACAATGGATTTAATGCTCCGCACGGTCCATGCACCATCTGTGTCGTCACAATGTCGTGTAGATGGCGATCTGTGACTGGATCAGCAATTTCAGCTGATATGATGTCATCCACTTCATTTGAATGTAATTTATTCAGCAACCAAATTAGGATATGACCATGCGGTAGTCCACGCTTCTGCCATTCCACCGAGTACATATAACAACGTGTGTCACCAAAAACTCGATACTTAGTAAGCACATCCATCATAACCTTGAGTTCTTGCTGAAATATTCTGGCGATTATGCCAGGCGATCGTGCGGTTTTTGGCCCGGTTCCAACTCACGTTCAATTTCCGTCCACTTCGGATTGCATGTGAACGTAATAAATAAATCCGGAGTTCCATAATTTCGCACGTACGTCATAGCGTCTTGAGCGTATTCGTGCATGTGGCGTGGGCTTCCGATATTAGATGATGGGAGAATCGTCAGACGTCCAATATTCTGAACATCACCATCTGAATGAATAGCATCACGCAAGTGTATATAGTCCTCAGATCGTAGCTTTGCCTGATTGAATCGGATGAACGCTAAACGTTCGGTCTCGACTTTAATTGGATCGACCATCTTAAACGTGATGTCGTATCCGTCTTGCCCTTGCAAATAAATGATTGGATATTGTAACGCATCGTACAAACGATGTGTCTCGTTTACACGATGCATGATATTGCTTCTTCGCTGAACGACAATGTCTCGCGATTTAGTTGGATCGCCAACAATAATTGCAGCAACATCATTAACGGTGGGTGCATTGAATCTTCGCACATGTTCACCTGTTGGGGTACAATCCGCTCTTATGATAAATTTGTGCGTATCCGATGGCATTCGTTCCAATGCGGTTTTGAACATATTAACCACAGCATTATTAGCGTGAAAAAAATGCTTGCAACTGTTCAATAATTCGTCTCTTTAACTGTTGTGTTCCCTGTATATTGCACCGCACATTCAGCTGATCCACCATCGACGAAATGAAATATATATGCAGAAATTGATGCGGTTCATCTGGTGTTGGCACCATTGAACCATGCAAATGATATATTTGTCCTTGTATCTGTAATTGCAAACAATAATTTGTTGAAGAATACGGTGTAACTTCTGTGATGGTGTAGTGTGTGGTGTATATGTAGTTGTTACGTGTTGCAATTCATTGTGTTGGTGTGAGTGATTGGTTATGTGTGTTGTATCTTTTAACTTGCAAGTCGGCATGAAGCCGCCTTCTCGAATGATATTAGCTCCAAAGGAAGTCATGCGAAAGCAGTTATTGTATTCAAGGATGTGTTGAAGAAAATGGCTGGAATCGGGATCACTTCCATCGAACAATGGTTTCAGTGGCTGTGGTGGTGTAAGTAATGGATCCAGTTCGACTTTTCCACTTGCGCAGCACAATCCAGCCGTTTCTCTTTTGAACTTTAACATTGCAATTCGGCATATACAGTGGGTCCATATGGAATTTTCCATCACTGTAGTTCAAAGTTGTATGACGCCAATTGTATGACGCCAATTGATCTTCGTGTCCTCACGCGTTGTCCCAATCGGGAATTTTCTCTTATTATATTTTGTCTTTCTTCGCTTTAAGTTCTGTAAATACACTTGATGCTGGCTTGCATGTCTTGTGCGGCGGCCGATGTTCGCACGTCGTCCTATAGGCATTTTGGACTGTGAACAGAGTGGTGAATTTAACGTCAAATGCACGATCCACATAATTTACTCAGTTCAACTTACCACCTTAAAGTCAAATGCCTGCTGTTGAAATTGAATAAAAATGTTCACAATACACGTGATTGATTTGATGGTTTCCAATTGAAATGTGAGGAAAAGAATTTTTTTTTTAATTTCGTTTTCACAGTGAACACAATACCGGTTTGTCACATGAAATTAACTGAGCAGAGAACAATGAGTAGCTGTCAAACAATGTATCACGCACCGGCGCCTACTTAAAATATTGTTTTGTAGTACATGCTATGTATCAGAGATGGCGCTGTATTGTAGTATATAGTAGACTAGCAACTCCGTTTTGCCACCAGATGGCTTCGTTTTTTTTATGTAATATTTCGTTTGGAGATTAAAATATGAAGAACAATTTTTGTTTGTTTTATATTTGAAAATGAAAAATTTGTATTTCATTTCACAACAGTAATGAATTCATTTCGATTACAAAAATGAAGTGTTATTTAGTTAATTTTTCTAAGTTTGAAAGTGAATCAACTAAAAATACTGAATCGAAGCGTTATACGTGTATCAAATTATCCGTTTCATTGAAGTGCTCTTTCGTAAACCACATTTTTTTTTGGTCTGACGTTAACACAAACAAAGCGGATGGTTTCCCAACTCGTGAACGCAACTGCTCAAAAAAAAAATGATTTTCTAAATTTATCCCGTAGAAACACTAAGCCGATTTGCCTTGCGACTTGTTAATTGTCATTGCGAACGCAAGGCGAAAAATTACAATCGTTTGAAGTCAAACGGAAGATTAGTCGGAATCATTGGTATTCGAGGAATACATACATTTTTTCACCTGCGTACTTTCCGTTAATAATGGTTCCCTCAATCAAATTCGGCATTAGTCTTTTTTACCGAAAGTCGAGTACCGTTGCAAAGTCGCGGTGGATTCAAATTACGCAATGTCATAATAACTGTACCAACTTTTGAGTTGCAAGTTATGTGGTGGAAATCCTGGTAGCTCCAGAGAGTTCAAAAACTCCGTTGGATAATTTACTACATCATTGGGATTTGTTATGGAATCAACAGATTTGTATGTCACCAAATCGCCAGCAATTTTTTGATTGAATTGTGAAATTTAGTGCGTGTACATCTGAGTTTTTTTGCGGCAAGAATTGCTCGTTGACTTAACCAAGCATAATTCTGATAATTCTCACTAATGTTTGGGAAAACATTTTCAATAAGAGCTAACTGAGAGTCTACAAATCGGCAAAAGTCGCTGTTAAGAGTAATAAATCCAGATGTCGCATCAACTGGGACTTTTCCATTTCAACAGCTAACAATTGAACACAAAAGTGTGCAGAACTTTGATCATTTTGAAGTTGAACTCTCATATTACTGGTTAGCGATGTTTTTACGTTATTCCATAAAGGTGATGCCTTCAGGCAAGCATTCAATTCATCTGCGGATAGGCGTTCCACGGGAAATTACTGGCAACGTCTGCCTGAAATCGCCTGCCAATAATATCATCAAGCCGCCAAAGATGTTGTTATTTCGCCGAAGATCCTTCAGTGTGAAGTTAAGTGCTTCAAAGTGATTTCTTATGTGCCATTGTGCACTCATCCCAAACAATCAGCTTGCATTGCATCAACAAATTTTCCCATTGCACTGGATCGGGAAATATTGCGTGTTGGAGTATCAATTGTGTTTTAAATTGGTGGCAACTTAAGCGCAGAATGTGCAGTACGACCGCCATCTAGAAGAGTCGCCGCAATTCCAGATGATGCTAACGCCAAAGCTAGTCACATCTTGATCGAATAGTGGCCAAAATCAATGAAATGACAAATGTTTTCGCTGTTCCTCCAGGTGCGTCCAGGAAGAATAGACCACCAGTATTATTGTCCACCGCTTGCATTAATGTTTCGTATAATTTGCTTTTGCTGTTCATTCAGCAACGGCACATTATTTCGAACGAATTCCTGCAATGTATCAACATTGTATTGCAGCTCTCGATTTAATTCTTGGTTGAATGCATAGTGCATTGATCGATTTCATTCCTACTTCAATCAGTAGCTTGTTTGCAATAGTCAAGCATTGATCCTCAATCAGAATCAATCCTTTATTGTAGATTTCATCGGTTATTTGTATTTCAGGATTATTCGTTTTGAATGCGCAAGCGATGCAAGATATCTTCACATATGTCGACTTTGTATTTGTTCCATAACTGAATTGGTTGTGAAGGAAAACATGTGGTGATGATAATTGCGAACAGCGTTCGTATTTGGTACGCATTTGATGAAACAACTGAATCCGAAAGTGTTTAAATCCCAATGAGAATCGTTCTCCAGCAAACCCAATATATGTTTGGCATGGGTGGCCATTCACAGTTTTCAAATGCGCAAATGATTTTGGTCCACGTACATTTTACCAACAGCAGTCGCAAATAAAAACATTCATCATTTTAGGATGAACAGTATACATGCGATCTAGTGCATCAGTGGAAAACACCTGTGGCCAATCTGGAACTGGGGTTCCTTGTTTGCGACGTTTGAATTTCTTTGTTGATTGATTCCAAGTGTAATACTTGGGCATTTCAACGTATATCAGAGTCGCTGCGAATGGATCTGCTTCACACATTGCAAAAAATAGTCGTAGTCAATGTTGTCGATGGTGGTCTCTCAGCTCGTTGTGCCGCATTACCCTCAGTGTGAAGTAAACTCTTTGGCCATTTTCCAAATGCACTGCTAAATGTACAACCGGTGCACTATGGTCCCAACGACCACTTTTGTTGGCCAAAATTAATAACTCGCGAACGAAACAAGATATTTGGATTTATTTTTTGCATTGGGTAGATATAATCAATAGGAACTGGGGTAACAAATAAAAATGGGTGTGGCACCGCCCCCTTTTTTTAAATGCATATTTAAATTTTTAGTTATAGTGAATTACGAGTATTGAGTATATTTTCAACATGTATATTAAGAAATCAATTAAATTGATTTTTTATATATTTTTAATGGGGCGTGGAACGCCAGAAAAAGAAATTTTTATTTAAAAAAAATTAAATTTTAAAAAGTTGCCGCTAAAGAGAAGAACGCTTTTGATGAGGTGTTCTGAAACATAAAAAGAATAAATTGAGATATCTGGGCATAAGAATAAAAGTTTTAAAACAAATGCGAGTTCGTATTTGACTTGTATTCGTGCGATCATGTATTTGCGGCTTGAATCAATAATTTGATTTTTCCTTCTTCCGATGCTACAAGATTTTTCAGCCCACCTTCTTTTGTGGTCTACAACATTTCTTGAAGTGTGATAGCAAAGGGCGACCCACTGGCTTTAACATTTTTTGAACACTTTCCTGTATATTTAGACAATCCATATACTTTCGATTAACGTCTCTGTTTTTGCCCTCCATTTTTCCATTTTGCCAAACGATAACAAAAACTCATAAAATTGTCTTTAAAGGCTTATTAATTTCATTTGAAATGTCACCATTAAGTTTAATTTTCAAATAATTGAGTTCTTTGCATGATTTTTCGCTTTCTGATGTTCACGCGGCAAACAATTCGTCATTTTGATTTTGAGGTTTGTTTAACTGAATGCAAATTATAAAATTGGTGGTGAAATGTGGGATTTTCTACTATATACATTTCAACAAGAATTGATAACTCTACGAAATGCAATAGGTTTCAGGGTTGGAATAGGTTGGAATCAAAAGTTATGTCTATTCAAAAAATCAATTTTCTTCCGAATTGTCATATGTAAAAAACGCCTCACTTGAACCTCAAATTACAAAGACATCACAAATACGAGATACAGGAAACTTTACAAAACACGTAGTAGAAACCCGACTGATTAAAATACAATACAAAAATTTGATCAGTTAATCGTATTTTTAATTTATGAGAGATTTAAAATTGCTATTAAATTTGCACTTTTTCACTGCGAGTGCATGTGAGTGACAACGGCTGTTTTTTAACAGCTGATTTCGCGAATGTGGCGCCATCTATGGAAATTTCGGGTATGCAACTTTTATGGTCAAACTCTTTTTCTAATATAGTTTGATCAAAAACGGTTACTTCTTTACTTTCAAAAAAATGGGTTTTGGCCAACAAAAGTGGTCGTTGGGACCATAGTGCGGTGTGATGGTGTAGTGTGTGGTGTATATGTAATTGTTACGTGTTGCAATTCATTGTGTTGGTGTGAGTGATTGGTTATGTGTGCTGTATCTTTTTTACCTTGCAAGTCGGCATGAAGCCGCCTTCTCGAATGATATTAGCTCCAAAGGAAGTCATGCGAAAGCAGTTATTGTATTCAAGGATGTGTTGAAGAAAATGGCTGGAATCGGGATCACTTCCATCGAACAATGGTTTCAGGGGCTGTGGTGGTGTAAGTAATGGATCCAGTTTGACTTTTCCACTTGCGCAGCACAATCCAGCCGTTTCTCTTTTTGAACTTTAACGCATTGCAATATCGGCATATAGTCGTCATTGGTCCAATATCTAAATTTTCATCATCACTGTAGTTCGCAGTGGGATCATATTCGAATGCCAAGCGATTGTATGATGCCAATGATCTTCGTGTTCTCACGCGTTGTCCCAATCGGGAATTTCCTCTTCTTATATTTGGTCTTTCTTCGCTTAAGTGCTGTAAATACAATTATTGCTGGCTTGCATGTCTTGTGCGGCGGCCGATGTTCGCACGTCGTCCTATTGGCATTTTGGACTGTAGACTCTGTCCACTTTAACCTCAAATGCACGATCCACATAATTTACACAGTTTAACTTACCACCTTAAAGACAAATGCCTGCTGTTCACAATACACGTGATTGATTTGATGGTTTCCAATTGAAATATGAGGAAACGTGAACACAATCCCGGTTTGTCACATGAAATTAACTGAGCCGAGAACAATGAATAGCTGTCAAACAATGTATCACGCACCGGCGCCTACTTAAAATATTGGTTTGTAGTACATGCTATGTATCAGAGATGGCGCTGTATGTAGTATATAGTAGATAATACAAAATGCATTTTCCCGCTTTTCTTTTGAAATTTTTCGTGAATTTTCTTTTGCTATAAACCTCACGGAGCCGAGACCTTTCAACGAATGCAAAACCGTGGAAATCGGTTCGTGCGTTCTGGAGTTATTACGTCAATAAGAAAACCCGACTTATTTTTATATCTTAGAAGACTAGCAAACCCGGCGAACTTCGTTTCGCCACCAGATGGCTTCGTTTTTAAGTAACTTTTCGTTTGGTGATTAAAATATGAAGAACAATTTTTGTTTGTTTTATATTTGAAAAGGAAAAATTGTATTTCATTTCACAACAGTAATGAATTCATTTCGATTACAAAAATGAAGTGTTATTTAGTTGAACTTCTCTAAGTAAATGAAAGTGAATCCAAAGTAAAATACTGAATCGAAGCGTTATACGTGTTCGCAAATTATCCGATTCATTGAAGTGCTCTTTGGTAAGCCAAATTTTTTGTTTTTTGGTCTGACGTTAACACAAACAAAGCGGATGGTTTCCCAACTCGTGAACACGCAACGTATAACTGCCCATGTGAAAAACAATGGTTTTCTAAATTTATCCCGCAAACACTAAGCGATTTGGCTTGCGACTTGTTAATTGTCATTGCGAACGCAAGGCGAACTGGAAATTGCAATCGTTTGAAGTCAAACGGAAGATTAGTCGGAATCATTGGTATTCGAGGAATACATACATTTTCACCTGCATACTTTCCGTTAATAATGGTTCCCTCAATCAAATTCGGCATTAGTCTTTTTACCGAAAGTCGATTACCATTGCAAAGTCGCGGTGGATTCAAATTACGCAATGTCATAATAACTGTACCAACTTTGAGTTGCAAGTTATGTGGTGGAAATCCTGGTAGCTCCAGAGAGTTCAAAACTCCGTTGGATAATTTACTACATCATCGGGATTTGTTATGGAATCAACAGATTTGTATGTCAAATACCCTCAGTGAAAAACTCTTTGGCCATTTTCCAAATGCATTGAAATGTGAAATTTAGTATGGTGTACATCATTTTTTTTTGCGGAAACAAGATATTTTGATTTTTTTTGCATTGGGTAGATATAATCAATAGGAACCAAAAATGGGTGTGGCACCCTTTTTTTTTAAATGCATATTTAAATTTTAGTTGTGAATTACGAGTATTGGGATAAACATGTATATCAAGAAATCAATTAAATTGATTTTTATATATTTTTAATCGGCACGCCCAAAAGAAATTTTTATTTAAAAAAAATAAAATTTTAAATCCAGATGCCGCATCAGAAGAACGCTTTTGATTTTTCATTTGAAAGAGCTAATAAATTGAGATATCTGGGCATCGAATAAATTTTTTAAAACAAATGCATTCGTATTTGACTTCAATCGATCAGCTTTGTTTGAATCAATAATTTGAGCATTGATCCTCAATCAGAATCAATCCTTTATGGTACAACATTTCATCGGTTATTTGTATTTCAGGATTATTCATCATTTTGAATGCGCAAGCGATTTGCAATCCATATCTTCACATATGTTTTTGCCCTCCATTTTTGTCCATTTTGTTCCGATAACTGAATTGTCTTGTGAATTTCATTTGAAATGTCACCATTAAGTTTAATTTTCAAATAATTGAGTTCTTTTGCATGTTTTTGCTTCTCTAATTGTTCGAACGGCGTTCGTATTTGGTACGCATTTGATGAAACAACTGCAAATTATAAAATTTGTGGTGAAATGAGAATCGTTCTCCAGCAAACAAGAATTGATAACTCTATATAGGTTTGGGGTTGGAATGGCCATTCAAAAGTTTTCAAATATTCAAAAATCAATTTTGGTCCACGTACATTTACCAACAGCAGTCGAAAATCAAAAACATTCATCATTTCTAGGATAAACAGTATACATGCGATCTAGTGCATCAGTGGAAAACACCTGTGGCCAATCTGGAACTGGTATTTTCCTTTTTTGCGACGTTTAAAATTTCTTTGTTGATTGATTCCACTTTTTAATGCTTGGGCATTTCAACGTACATCAGAGTCGCTGCTGAATGGATCTGCTTCACACTATTGAAATTTCGGGTAGTCAATGTTGTCGATGGTGGTCTTTTCTCATATCGTTGTGCCGCATTAACCCTTCAAGTAAATGGGTTTTGGCCATTTTCAAAATGCACTGCTAAATGTACAACCGGTGTGATGGTGTAGTGTGTGGTGTATATGTAATTGTTACGTGTTGCAATTCATTGTGTTGGTGTGAATGATTGGTTATGTGTGCTGTATCATTTTTTACCTTGCAAGTCGGCATGAAGCCGCCTTCTCGAATGATATTAGCTCCAAAGGAAGTCATGCGAAAGCAGTTATTGTATTCAAGGATGTGTTGAAGAAAATGGCTGGAATCGGGATCACTTCCATCGAACAATGGTTTCAGGGGCTGTGGTGGTGTAAGTAATGGATCCAGTTTGACTTTTCCACTTGCGCAGCACAATCCAGCCGTTTCTCTTTTGAACTTTAACGCATTGCAATATCGGCATATAGTCGTCATTGGTCCAATATCTAAATTTTCATCATCACTGTAGTTCGCAGTGGGATCATATTCGAATGCCAAGCGATTGTATGATGCCAATGATCTTCGTGTTCTCACGCGTTGTCCCAATCGGGAATTTCCTCTTCTTATATTTGGTCTTTCTTCGCTTAAGTGCTGTAAATACAATTATTGCTGGCTTGTATAATTTGTGCGGCGGCCGATGTTCGCATCGTCGTCCTATTGGCATTTTGGACTGTAGACTCTGTCCACTTTAACCTCAAATGCACGATCCACATAATTTACACAGTTTAACTTACCACCTTAAAGACAAATGCCTGCTGTTCACAATACACGTGATTGATTTGATGGTTTCCAATTGAAATATGAGGAAACGTGAACACAATCCCGGTTTGTCACATGAAATTAACTGAGCCGAGAACAATGAATAGCTGTCAAACAATGTATCACGCACCGGCGCCTACTTAAAATATTGGTTTGTAGTACATGCTATGTATCAGAGATGGCGCTGTATGTAGTATATAGTAGATAATACAAATGCATTTTCCCCGCTTTTCTTTTGAAATTTTTCGTGAATTTTCTTTTGCTATAAACCTCACGGAGCCCGAGACCTTTCCAACGAATACAAAACCGTGGAAATCGGTTCGTGCGTTCTGGAGTTATTACGTCAATAAAAAAACCCGACTTATTTTTTATATCTTAGAAGACTAGCAAACCCGGCGAACTTCGTTTCGCCACCAGATGGCTTCGTTTTAAGTAACTTTTCGTTTGGTGATTAAAATATGAAGAACAATTTTTGTTTGTTTTATATTTGAAAAGGAAAAATTGTATTTCATTTCACAACAGTAATGAATTCATTTCGATTACAAAAATGAAGTGTTATTTAGTTGAACTTCTCTAAGTAAATGAAAGTGAATCCAAAGTAAATACTGAATCGAAGCGTTATACGTGTTCGCAAATTATCCGATTCATTGAAGTGCTCTTTGGTAAGCCAAATTTTTTTTTTTGGTCTGACGTTAACACAAACAAAGCGGATGGTTTCCCAACTCGTGAACACGCAACGTATAACTGCCCATGTGAAAACAATGATTTTCTAAATTTATCCCGCAAACACTAAGCGATTTGCCTTGCGACTTGTTAATTGTCATTGCGAACGCAAGGCGAACTGGAAATTGCAATCGTTTGAAGTCAAACGGAAGATTAGTCGGAATCATTGGTATTCGAGGAATACATACATTTTCACCTGCATACTTTCCGTTAATAATGGTTCCCCAATCAAATTCGGCATTAGTCTTTTTACCGAAAGTCGAGTACCATTGCAAAAGTCGCGGTGGATTCAAATTACGCAATGTCATAATAACTGTACCAACTTTGAGTTGCAAGTTATGTGGTGGAAATCCTGGTAGCTCCAGAGAGTTCAAAAACTCCGTTGGATAATTTACTACATCATCGGGATTTGTTATGGAATCAACAGATTTGTATGTCACCAAATCGCCAGCAATTTTTGATTGAATTGTGAAATTTAGTGCGTGTACATCATTATTTTTTGCGGCAAGAATTGCTCGTTGACTTAACCAAGCATAATTCTGATAATTCTCACTATTGTTTGGGAAAACATTTTCAATAAGAGCTAACTGAGAGTCTACAAATCGGCAAAAGTCGTTTGGTAAGAGTAATAAATCCAGATGTCGCATCAACTGGGACTTTTCCATTTCGAAGAGCTAACAGCTAATCGATTTGGCGCAATCATTCCTACTTCAATCAGTAGCTTGTTTGTAATAGTCAAGCATTGATCCTCAATCAGAATCAATCCTTTATTGTAGATTTCATCGGTTATTTGTATTTCAGGATTATTCGTTTGAATGCGCAAGCGATGCAAGATATCTTCACATATGTCGACTTTGTATTTGTTCCATAACTGAATTGGTTGTGAAGGAAAACATGTGGTGATGATAATTGCGAACAGCGTTCGTATTTGGTACGCATTTGATGAAATTTGAATCTGAAAGTGTTAAATGGAATGAGAATCGTTCTCCAGAAAAAACCCAATATATGTTTGGCAATACATTGTCCAGGTGGGATTTTCAAATTTTCAAATGGCAAATGATTTTGGTCCACGTACATTTACCAACAGCAGTCGCAAAATAAAAACATTCATCATTTCTAGGATGGGATAAACAGTATACATGCGATCTAGTGCATCAGTGGAAAACACCTGTGGCCAATCTGGAACTGGGGTTCCTTGTTTGCGACGTTTGAATTTCTTTGTTGATTGATTCCAGGTTTGTAATACTTGGGCATTTCAACGTACATCAGAGTCGCTGCGAATGGATCTGCTTCACAGGTTTGCAAAGAAGCTAGTCAATGTTGTCGATGGTTTGAACACACAGCTCGTTGTGCCGCATTACCCTCAGTGAAGTAAACTCTTTGGCCATTTTCCAAATGCACTGCTAAAGTTACAACCGGTGTGATGGTGTAGTGTGTGGTGTATATGTAATTGTTACGTGTTGCTAATTCATTGTGTTGGTGTGAATGATTGGTTATGTGTGCTGTATCTTTTTACCTTGCAAGTCGGCATGAAGCCGCCTTCTCGAATGATATTAGCTCCAAAGGAAGTCATGCGAAAGAGGTTATTGTATTCAAGGATGTGTTTGAAGAAAATGGCTGGAATCGGGATCACTTCCATCGAACAATGGTTTCAGGGGCTGTGGTGGTGTAAGTAATGGATCCAGTTTGACTTTTCCACTTGCGCAGCACAATCCAGCCGTTTCTCTTTGAACTTTAACGCATTGCAATATCGGCATATAGTCGTCATTGGTCCAATATCTAAATTTTCATCATCACTGTAGTTCGCAGTGGGATCATATTTGAATGCCAAGCGATTGTATGATGCCAATGATCTTCGTGTTCTCACGCGTTGTCCCAATCGGGAATTTCCTCTTCTTATATATTTGGTCTTTCTTCGCTTGTCAAGTGCTGTAAATACAATTGTTGCTGGCTTGCATGTTTTGTGCGGCGGCCGATGTTCGCACGTCGTCCTATTGGCATTTTGGACTGTGGACTCTGTCCACTTTAACCTCAAATGCACGATCCACATAATTTACACAGTTTAACTTACCACCTTAAAGACAAATGCCTGCGTTTTGTTCACAATACACGTGATTGATTTGATGGTTTCCAATTGAAATATGAGGAAACGTGAACACAATCCCGGTTTGTCACATGAAATTAACTGAGCCGAGAACAATGAATAGCTGTCAAACAATGTATCACGCACCGGCGCCTACTTAAAATATTGGTTTGTAGTACATGCTATGTATCAGAGATGGCGCTGTATGTAGTATATAGTAGATAATACAAATGCATTTTCCCGCTTTTCTTTTGAAATTTTTCGTGAATTTTCTTTGCTATAAACCTCACGGAGCCCGAGACCTTTCCAACGAATGCAAAACCGTGGAAATCGGTTCGTGCGTTCTGGAGTTATTACGTCGTGCTCCAGCTCTAAAAACCCGACTTATTTTTATATCTTAGAAGACTTTGCAAACCCGGCGAACTTCGTTTCGCCACCAGATGGCTTCGTTTTATCAGTTTTTTTGTGGCTTTTCGTTTGGTGATTAAAATATGAAGAACAATTTTTGTTTGTTTTATATTTGAAAAGGAAAAATTGTATTTCATTTCACAACAGTAATGAATTCATTTCGATTACAAAATGAAGTGTTATTTAGTTGAATTTCTCTAAGTAAATGAAAGTGAATCCAAAGTAAATACTGAATCGAAGCGTTATACGTGTTTCGCAAATTATCCCTTTTCATTGAAGTGCTCTTTTCAAAGCCAAATTTTTTTTTTGGTCTGACGTTAACACAAACAAAGCGGATGGTTTCCCAACTCGTGAACACGCAACGTATGGTTTTTGCCCATGTGAAAAACAATGGTTTTGGAAAATTTATCCCGCAAACACTAAGCGATTTGGCTTGCGACTTGTTAATTGTCATTGCGAACGCAAGTTGACCGAACTGGAAATTGCAATCGTTTTGAAGTCAAACGGAAGATTAGTCGGAATCATTGGTATTCGAGGAATACATACATTTTTCACCTGCATACTTTGTTAATAATGGTTCCCTCAATCAAATTCGGCATTAGTCTTTTTTACCGAAAGTCGAGTACCATTGCAAAGTCGCGGTGGATTCAAATTACGCAATGTCATAATAACTGTACCAACTTTGAGTTGCATTTTATGTGGTGGAAATCCTGGTAGCTTCCAGAGAGTTCAAAAACTCCGTTGGATAATTTACTACATCATCGGGATTTGTTATGGAATCAACAGATTTGTATGTAATGTGGCAAATCGCCAGTTTTTTTTTTGATTGAATTGTGAAATTTAGTGCGTGTACATCATTATTCTTTGCGGCAAGAATTGCTCGTTGACTTAACCAAGCATAATTCTGATAATTCTCACTATTGTTTGGGAAAACATTTTCAATAAGAGCTAACTGAGAGTCTACAAATCGGCAAAAAGTCGTTGGTAAGAGTAATAAATCCAGATGTCGCATCAACTGGGACTTTTCCATTTCAAGAGCTAACAGCTAATCGATTTGGTTTGCAAATCATTCTTACTTCAATCAGTAGCTTGTTTGCGAAAATAGTCAAGCATTGATCCTCAATCAGAATCAATCCTTTATTTGTAGATTTCATCGGTTATTTGTATTTCAGGATTATTCGTTTGAATGCGCAAGCGATGCAAGATATCTTCACATATGTCGACTTTGTATTTGTTCCATTTTTGTTAACTGAATTGGTTGCCATGAAGGGCCAAAACATGATCTTTACTTGATGTGATGGGCGTGTGACGTCGCTTGCTTCGGGGTATGCTCGCCGTGCCGGGTTCACAGAAATTTTGTAGGATTTCTGGCTGTGGTAGCTGGAAAGAGATTCCCTTGTTCAAGAAAAAGAGGCGACTAGCGTGTTTACAGTAAGAAGGGATTGTTTTATTGTTCTTATTAATACAGAGTCCGTTTATAGGTGGGATCGGGATCACTCGTCTTCCTTCGGGGTCTTCCCTCAGAATTGGCTACTCGGCCGCACGTGGCTGTTTGGTGACGTGCTGCGGTAGGTAGTCGTCGCGGGTGTACCCTGGTGGTTCGGGTGAGATCAGGGATGCGGAGGTTTGAACACACTCCGAGTCGAAGTATGGCGCGGAGGTTTAAACATTCCCGAGAGAAAGAAGATCGTTGCGGAGGTTTGGACACACCTGAGTCGAAGTTTGGTGCGGAGGTTTTTAAACACACTCCGTGAGAGAAGGTTGGCGCGGAGGTTTGAACACATTTAAGTGTGAGAAGATCGGTGCGGAGGTTTAAACACACCCGAGGAGAAGATCGTTGCGGAGGTTTAAACATTCCGGGGAAAGTTGGGTGCGGAGGTTTGAAAATTTTCGTTTCCGAGGAGAAGATCGGTGCGGAGGTTTAAACACACGTGAGGAGAAGATCGTTTGGAGGTTTAAACACACTCCGGGGAGAAGTTGGGTGCGGAGGTTTGAACACACACCTGAGAGAGAGAAAGATCGGTGCGGAGGTTTAAACAACTCCGAGGAGAAGATCGTTGCGGAAGTTTTAAACACACGATGAGTCGAAGTTTGGTGCGGAGGTTTGAACACTCTGAGGAGAAGATCGTTGCGGAGGTTGAAGCACACACCCGTGGGTGGGAGGATTCAGAGGTTTGGACACACTCTGGAGAGGATTCAGAGGTTTGACACAATAGACTAGAGGTTGGCAAGGATTCAGAGGTTTGGACACACTCTGGAGAGGATTCAGAGGTTTAAACACAGTCTGGGAAGGATTCAGAGTTTGGACACACTTGGAAGGATTCAGAGGTTTTCTGAAGGATTCAGAGGTTTGGACACACTCTGGAGAGGATTCACTCTGGATAGGATTTAGAGGTTTGAACACACTCTGGGGAGGATTCGGAAGATTCAGAGGTTTCAACACACTCTGGAGAGGATTCGGAAGATTCAGAGGTTTGAACACACTCTGATAGGGATTCAGAGGTTTAAACACACTCTGGATAGGATTCAGAGGTTTGAACACACTCTGGGGAGGATTCGGAAGATTTAGAGGTTTAAACACACTCTGGTTGGGAAGAAAAGTATTCAGCAGAACGAGTGGAGAGGTTAATGTTACCTGGATCCCAAGTTCCGCTGTCAAAAATTCTGTTTGTTTGCCTTAAAATATTGGTTTGCCCCGATTACGATCTGCCGCTCCTTTTATTGCTGGTGGTCGTTTTGTTGGTGGCCCCATATGGGCCTAACGCGTTCTCGGTTTGGTTAACGCGTTTTTGTCAGCTGTTAGTGTGACCCCTTTGTTGGTGATCGTGGGTCACACTGGGGTTTTACAACGCGCGGGCGTTTTGTTTAAATTTGAACGTTATCGATATTTTTGATTTGTTATATGTATTGGTATTTATTAATATAAGGAACTTCATGTTTTGTCTGGATATCTTAGTTTCTAGTTTATATATATATGAAAAATTAGGAACTTCATTTTTTTGTCTTAGGTTAGGTGGTTATTTATGTATCAATGTGGCGCCGGCGTTTTTGTGTGGTGGTGCTGGGCGTCACAGATGATATTTGTTGGCGTCATTGGGAATTGTTGTATTTGGTGTACCATTTGCCGATGCACGTCCCCTGCTCTCCCGAATCTTTATCCAGAATTTCTCTCCTTCCTTGTTCCTTAGAAACGCCGCTGCTCCCTGTTGGCCGCCGACATATGTTTTGATGAATATCCCATGATTGGCATCCAGTTTCACAGTTTTGCTAAATCCCCACCGTGGTGGCATTCCTTCGGGTTTGGGTTTGCCGTCCATTCGGACGCAGGCAGCCGCGTGCTCCAGCTCAAAAATATCGGCATTCATCATTTCTAGGATTTTTGCCCATCCAGCGACCTTTGGTGTTGGCTTTGGTCGTGCTGAAATGTTTCCTGTGGGCCAATTTGGCGTTGGGGTGGCTTCGGTTTTAGTTGGTTTGCCCAATTTCGTTTTTTGATGGACGCCTGGTGGTCTCCTTGGGCAGCGCAACGTCGAATGATGTTGTCGCTGCTCTTTGGGTCTTGCTTTTATTCAAAGGGCTGTCAATTTTGTCGAATGGTTGTTTGTCCTTCGATTTCATGCCAGTTTTTACTTCTCAGTGAAAAGTCAAACTCTTTCCAAATTTTTCAAATGTTTCGTAAAACATTCATGTTGTTTTTGTATTGTGTAAAATTTTTGTATATTAATTGTGATCCATAATTGCAATTGTTAAATTCGTGCTTGGTCCATAAGTTCCTGATTTTTCAATTTTTGCTTTATCTTTTTGCTATATCAAGTCGGCATTACTGTGGCTTTCACATGTTATTTTTGTCTTCGCGAAGTCAATGAAAACTCATCCCTAATATTATTGGGATTCCGGTCATGTTTGACAAACAAAATGGTTTCGCGTTTCCCAGCTCAGTTTTTCCATCACTGGAAACATTTTGTTCAGGGCCTGTGCTACCATCTAAGTAATGGATGATTCAATTTTTTCTTTTCCTTCTAGTTGCACAAGTATCTTGGCCGTGTGTTCGTTGACAACATGCATATTTAACTCCTGTGTCGATGATTATCACCATTTGTTTTCCGACATTGGCCAACCCTAGAATGATTGTCATCGTATTTTAGTTCGATTGTGTTCCGATTTCACCAGTTTTTTGTCCGAAAGCGCGGGTTTGTTCCGGACCCTGTGATGCCGTGGCTTCCTGCAGCAAGTCGTGTCCGCACATCTTGCTTGTTGCATGTCCATCAGTACAGTACCGGTTCCCTGCTGCATATTCGGCTTTCGTGCCCCGTTTGCCAACATCTGTAAATTTGTTCAGTCTGCAAAATGCATGCTGCCATGTTGTTTGATGGATTGGTGAACTGTTCCATTGTTGGTTACATCATTAGACCTTTCTGTTTCCAGCATCGAACTTCTGCGTACCAATAAATTCCTAGTGTTTCAAATTCGCGTCTTGACTTTACGTATAGTTTAATTGGCAGTCTGCAGTTTTTACAAACGTAAACTATTTTCCAGTTTCTGTTGTTCTGAGTATGTCCCGAACCTCATTAGTCGTTGGGGTCTTGACGTAGTCCCCTCACCGTTTCCGTTGGGCCTGTTTCGGTCTGTGACCGTTTTGTTAACTCCTCCAGGTATCGCGGGATAAGAAGTTTTCCTTCAATCCGTCCTTTGCTTCTTCCCATGTGTGATCGGCTTGTTTTCGTATGCCACCAGTCCAGTGCGCTGTCCTCCAAGATAATCGGATCATGGCAAACACCTTTGATCCAGTTCTATCCTGTATGTTTGAATTTCAGGATTATTCTTTTAAATCCAGCTTTTGACTTTTCCCCTGCAAACGTTAGGTCCCATTTAACATCTTGTCGATCTTGGCTATTTGTTCCATAACTGAATTTTTATTTGAAGGATATGTTTTTTCCTTGCAGTTTTTGTTCCGCTTGTTGCTCTTCCATTTGTGGTTTGGTACGTTGATTTGGTGATGTTGCTTTTGGAAAAAGTTCTCGTTGTTGCAGTTCGTCCAGTATCGCTTTGGAGGATCCGTTCTGTCTGCGAATAAACCCAATATATTTACATTAAAAAGTTGGTCATTCACAGTTTTCCAAATTACAGTAGCTATTTTGTTCATTTTTTGTTGCTTTTAATCCACTGCAGTGCCATCTTGACCAAACATTCATCATTACTTTATGAACAAACCTGCGCTACATGCGAAACTAGTGACGTCGTGGAAAACACCTGTGGCCGCCGTGGAACTGGGGAAATTTGTAGGATTTCTGGCTGTGGTACTGGAAAAGAATTTCCTTGTTGAAAAGAGGCGACTAGCGTGTTTACAGTAAGGGGATTGTTTTATTGTTCTTATTAATACAGAGTCGTTTATAGGTGGGATCGGGATGTGGGTCTTCCTTCGGCGGGGTCTTCCTCAGAATTACAATCGGCCGCACGTGGCTGTTTGGTGACGTGCTGCGGTAGGTAGTCGTCGCGGGTGTACCCTGGTGGCTCGGGTGAGATCAGGGATCTTTGGAGGTTTGAACATGCACTGAGTCAAAAAGCAACCGGCGCGGAGGTTAAAACACACCTGAGAGGTGAAGATCGTTGCGGAGGTTTAACACACACCCAAGTCGAAGTTTGCGCGGAGGTTTAAACACACCCGTGAAGGTTGGCGCGGAGGTTTGAACACACCCGGAGGAGAAGATCGGTGCGGGAGGTTGAAACACACTCCAAAGGAGAAGATCGTTGCGAAAGGAGGTTTAATTGTATTCGGGGAGAAGATGGGTGCGGAGGTTTGAAAATGGCGAGGAGAAGATCGGTGCGGAGGTTTCCATCGAGAACATCGTTGCGGAGGGTTTGCGGAGGGAAACACACCTGAGGTTGAGAAAAGATCGGTGCGGAGAGGTTTAAACATTTTTGAGGAGAAGATCGTTGCGGAAGTTTAAACACAATCCGAGTCGAAGTTTGGTGCGGAGGTTTAAAACACACTGAACCGCAGGAGAATATCGTTGCGGAGGTTGAAGCACACCCGTGGGTTCAATATCTAAATTTGGACATCACCCTGGATTTCAGGATTCAGACGCAAGATCATATTCGAAGGGCCAAGCGATTGAATGATCGGGAAGGATTCAGAGGTCTTCGTGTCCTCACGCGTTGGATTCAGAGGAATTTCACTGGGAAGGATTCAAAGGTTTGAACACTTTCTTTGAGGATTCAGAGGTTTGAATACACCGGATGGAAGGATTCAGAGGTTTGGACACAAAGTGAGCGGATTCAGAGATTTCGCAACACGTCTGGATAGGATTTAGAGGTTTGAAGTCTGTCTGGGAGGATTCGGAAATTCAGAGGTTTCAACAAATTTGAGAGGATTCGGAAATTCAGAGGTTTGAAAGACTGGAAGGATGCCAGATGTTTAAACACAACATGATTGATTTCAGAGGTTTGAACACAATTTTGAGGAGTCGGAAGATTCAGACGTTTAAAACATTGTGTCTTTGCGGGAAGAAAAGTATTCAGCAGAACGAGTGAGAGGTTAATGTTACCTGGATCCCACAAATGTTTGGTCAAAATTGCTGTTGTTACGCCAATGTATCCGCATCGGCGCCCCGATGGAATCTGCCGCTCCTATTTTATTGCTGGTGGTCAGCTGTTGGTGGTTCCCATATGGGCCTAACACGCGTTCTCGGTTTGCCATAACGCGTTTACAACAGCTGTTATTAGTGACCCATTTGTTGGTGAAAACTTTGAAATTTTTTGCGCGCGCGTTTTGTTTCAAAAACGTTATCGATATTTTTTGATTTGTTATATGTATTGGTATTTATTAATATAAGGAACTTCAAATGTTTTGTCTGGATATCGGTTCTAGTTATATATGGAGTAAAATTAGGAACTTCATTTTTGTCTTAGGTTAGGTGGTTATTTTGTAGGCGATATCTTGTGGCGCCGGCGCAAACCCGTGGTGCGGGCGTCCAGATGATAATTGCGAACAGCGTTCGTATTTGGTACGCATTTGATGAATTAACTTTTCGTTTGGTGATGAAAATCGTTGAAGCAAAAATATATTTTGCATTGGCCATTCACAGTTTTGAAATGCGAAATGATTTTGGTCCATTACATTTACCAACAGCAGTCGCAAATAAAATGACATTCATCATTTCTAGGATGAACAGTATGATGCGACCTAGTGCATCAGTGGAAAACACCTGTGGCCAATCTGGAACTGGGGGTTTGCGACGTTTGAATTTCTTTGTTGATTGATTCCAAGCGTAATACGTGGGCATTTCAACGTACATCAGCGTCGCTGCGAATGGATCTATTTCACACATTGCAAAAGAAGTTAGTCAATTTGTTTTTAAACCGTCTCAGCTCGTTTATTACCCCTCAGTGAAGTAAACAATTTTGGCCATTTTCCAAAATGCACGGTAATGTACAACCGGTGTGATGGTGTAGTGTGTGGTGTATATGCCTGTTACGTGTTGCAATTCATTGTGTTGGTGTGAGTGATTGGTTATGTGTGTTGTATCTTTTACCTTACAAGTCGGCATGAAGCCGCCTTCTTCTCGAATGATATTGGACCAAAGGAAGTCATGCGCGAGCAGTTATTGTATTCAGGATGTGTTGAAGAAAATCTGTGGAATCGGGATAACTTCCATCGAACAATGGTTTCATGTGGTGGGTAAGTAATGGATCCATTTCACCTTTTCCACTTGCCGCACAATCCAATGTTTCCTTTTTGAACTTTAACGCATTGCAATATCGGCATATAGTCGTCATTGGTCCAATATCTAAATTTTTTCATCATCACTGTAGTTCGCGGTGGGATCATATTGGAATGCCAAGTAACTGATTGAATGATGCATTTGATCTTCGTGTCCTCACGCGTTGTCTCAAGTTCGGGAATTCTTCTTATAATTCACGTGGTCTTTCTTCGCTTTTGTGCTGTAAATACATTTGTTGCTGGCTTGCACATGTCAATTTTTGATTGAATTGTGAAATTTAGTGCGTGTACATCACATTTTTTGCGGCAAGAATTGCTCGTTGACTTAACCAAGCATAATTTGATAATGATCACCAATGTTTGGGAAAACATTTTCAATAAGAGCTAACTGAGAGTCTACAAATCGGCAAAAGTCGTTGGTAAGAGTGAATAAATCCAGATGTCGCATCAACTGGGACTTTTCCATTTCAAAGAGCTAACAGCTAAACGATTTGGCGCAATCATTCCTACTTCAATCAGTAGCTTGTTTTCAATAGTCAAGAATGATTGATCCTCAATCAGAATCAATGGTTTATTGTAGATTTCATCGGTTATTTGTATTTCAGGATTATTCGTTTGAATGCGCAAGCGATGCAAGATATCTTCACATATGTCGACTTTGTATTTGTTCCATAACTGAATTGGTTGTGAAGGAAAACATGTGGTGATGATAATTGCGAACAGCGTTCGTATTTGGTACGCATTTGATGAAACAACTGAATCCGAAAGTGTTAAATCCCAATGAGAATCGTTCTCCAGCAAACCCAATATATGTTTGGCATGGGTGGCCATTCACAGTTTTCAAATGCGCAAATGATTTTTGGTCCACGTACATTTACCAACAGCAGTCGCAAATAAAAACATTCATCATTTCTAGGATGAACAGTATACATGCGACCTAGTGCATCAGTGGAAAACACCTGTGGCCAATCTGGAACTGGGGTTCCTTGTTTGCGACGTTTGAATTTCGTTTTGTTGATTGATTCCAAGTGTAATACTGTTTGGGCATTTCAACGTACATCAGCGTCGCTGCGAATGGATCTTTTCACACATTGCAAAGAAGCTAGTCAATGTTGTCGATGGTTGTCTCTCAGCTCGTTTGCCGCTTTACCCTCCAGTGAAGTAAACTCTTTGGCCATTTTCCAAATGCACTGCTAAATGTACAACCGGTGTGATGGTGTAGTGTGTGGTGTATATGTAATTGTTAACGTGTTGCAATTCATTGTGTTGGTGTGAGTGATTGGTTATGTGTGTTGTATTTTTTTACCTTGCAAGTCGGCATGAAGCCGCCTTCTCGAATGATATTAGCTCCAAAAGGAAGTCATGCGAAAGCAGTTATTGTATTCAAGGATGTGTTGAAGAAAATGGCTGGAATCGGGATCACTTCCATCGAACAATGGTTTCAGGGGCTGTGGTGGTGTAAGTAATGGATCCAGTTTGACTTTTCCACTTGCGCAGCACAATCCAGCCGTTTCTCTTTTGAACTTTAACGCATTGCAATATCGGCATATAGTCGTCATTGGTCCAATATCTAAATTTTCATCATCACTGTGTAGTTCGCAGTGGGATCATATTCGAATGCCAAGCGATTGTATGATGCCAATGATCTTCGTGTCCTCACGCGTTGTCCCAATCGGGAATTTTCTTCTTATATTTGGTCTTTCTTCGCTTAAGTGCTGTAAATACACTTGTTGCTGGCTTGCATGTCTTGTGCGGCGGCCGATGTTCGCACGTCGTCCTATAGGATTTTGGACTGTGGACTCTGTCCACTTTAACCTCAAATGAACGATCCACAAATTTACACAGTTCAACTTACCACCTTAAAGACAAATGCCTGCTGTTCACAATACACGTGATTGATTTGATGGTTTCCAATTGAAATATGAGGAAACGTGAACACAGTGAACCCGGTTTGTCACATGAAATTAACTGAGCCGAGAACAATGAGTAGCTGTCAAACAATGTATCACGCACCGGCGCCTACTTAAAATATTGGTTTGTAGTACATGCTATGTATCAGAGATGGCGCTGTATGTAGTATATAGTAGATAATACAAATGCATTTTCCCGCTTTTCTTTGAAATTTTCGTGAATTTTCTTTGCTATAAACCCTCACGGAGCCTCGAGACCTTTCCAACGAATGCAAAACCGTGGAAATCGGTTCGTGCGTTCTGGAGTTATTACGTCAATAAGAAAACCCGACTTATTTTATATCTTAGAAGATCTTTGCAAAAACCCGGCGAACTCCGTTTCGCCACCAGATGGCTTCGTTTTTATGTAACTTTTCGTTTGGTGATTAAAAATATGAAGAAAAATTTTTGTTTGTTTTATATTTGAAAAGGAAAGATTGTATTTCTTTTCACAACAGTAATGAATTCATTTCGATTACAAAAATGAAGTGATATTTAGTTGAACTTCTCTTCAAAAATGAAAGGGAATCCAAAGTAAATACTGAATCGAAGCGTTATACGTGTTCGCAAATTATCCGTTTCATTGAAGTGCTCTTTGGTAAAACCACATTTTTGTTTTTTGGTCGGACGTTAAACACAAACAAAGCGGATGGTTTCCCAACTCGTGTACACGCAACGTATGTTGCCCATGTGTAAAAACAAAGATTTTCTAAATTTATCCCGCAAACACTCAAGCGATTTTGCCTTGCGACTTGTTAATTGTCATTTGCGAAGGTTTAAAGGCGAACTGAAATTGCAATCGTTTGAAGTCAAACGGAAGATTAGTCGGAATCATTGGTATTCGAGGAATACATACATTTTCACCTGCATACTTTCCGTTAATAATGGTTCCCTCAATCAAATTCGGCATTAGTCTTTTACCGAAAGTCGAGTATTTTGCAAAGTCGCGGTGGATTCAAATTACGCAATGTCATAATAACTGTACCAACTTTGAGTTGCAAAGTTAGTTGTGGACCGGAAATCCTGGTAGCTCCAGAGAGTTCAAAAACTCCGTTGGATAATTTACTACATCATCGGGATTTGTTATGGAATCAACAGATTTGTATGTCACCAAATCGCCAGCAATTTTGATTGAATTCAGAAATTAAGTGCGTGGCAAAAAATTCTCGTTGCGGCATGATTTGCTCATAATGTTTGGGAAAACATTTTCAATAAGAGCTAACTGAGAGTCTACAAATCGGCAAAAGTCGTTGGTAAGAGTAATAAACCAGATGTCGCATCAACTGGGGACTTTTCCATTTCGAAGAGCTAACAGCTAATCGATTTGGCGCAATCATTCCTACTTCAATCAGTAGCTTGTTTTGCAATAGTCAAGCATTGATCCTCAATCAGAATCAATCTTTTATTGTAGATTTCATCGGTTATTTGTATTTCAGGATTATTCGTTTTGAATGCGCAAGCGATGCAAGATATCTTCACATATGTCGACTTTGTATTTGTTCCATAACTGAATTGGTTGTGAAGGAAAACATGTGGTGATGATAATTGCGAACAGCGTTCGTATTTGGTACGCATTTGATGAAACAACTGAATCCGAAAGCGTTAAATCCCAATGAGAATCGTTCTCCAGCAAACCCAATATATGTTTGGCATGGGTGGCCATTCACAGTTTTCAAATGCGCAAATGATTTTGGTCCACGTACATTTACCAACAGCAGTCGCAAATAAAAACATTCATCATTTCTAGGATGAACAGTATACATGCGACCTAGTGCATCAGTGGAAAACACCTGTGGCCAATCTGGAACTGGGGTTCCTTGTTTGCGACGTTTGAATTTCTTTGTTGATTGATTCCAAGTGTAATACTTGGGCATTTCAACGTACATTCGTCGCTGCGAATGGATCTGCTTCACACATTGCAAAGAAGCTAGTCAATGTTGTCGATGGTGGTCTCTCAGCTCGTTGTGCCGCATTACCCTCAGTGAAGTAAACTCTTTGGCCATTTTTTGAAAATGCACTGCTAAATGTACAACCGGTGTGATGGTGTAGTGTGTGGTGTATATGTAATTGTTACGTGTTGCAATTCATTGTGTTGGTGTGAGTGATTGGTTATGTGTGCTGTATATTTTACCTTGCAAGTCGGCATGAAGCCGCCTTCTCGAATCATATTAGCTCCAAAGGAAGTCATGCGAAAGCAGTTATTGTATTCAAGGATGTGTTGAAGAAAATGGCTGGAATCGGGATCACTTCCATCGAATAATGGTTTCTGGGGGCTGTGGTGGTGTAAGTAATGGATCCAGTTTGACTTTTCCACTTGCGCAGCACAATCCAGCCGTTTCTCTTTGAACTTTAACGCATTGCAATATCGGCATATAGTCGTCATTGGTCCAATATCTAAATTTTCATCATCACTGTAGTTCGCAGTGGGATCATATTCGAATGCCAAGCGATTGTATGATGCCAATGATCTTCGTGTCCTCACGCGTTGTCCCAATCGGGAATTTTCCCTTCTTATATTTGGTCTTTCTTCGCTTAAGTGCTGTAAATACACTTGTTGCTGGCTTGCATGTCTTGTGCGGCGGCCGATGTTCGCACGTCGTCCTATAGGCATTTTGGACTGTGGACTCTGTCCACTTTAACCTCAAATGCACGATCCACATAATTTACACAGTTTAACTTACCACCTTAAAGACAAATGCCTGCTGTTCACAATACACGTGATTGATTTGATGGTTTCCAATTGAAATATGAGGAAACGTTAAAACACAATCCCGGTTTGTCACATGAAATTAACTGAGCCGAGAACAATGAATAGCTGTCAAACAATGTATCACGCACCGGCGCCTACTTAAAAATATTGGTTTGTAGTACATGCTATGTATCAGAGATGGCGCTGTATGTAGTATATAGTAGATAATACAAATGCATTTTCCGCTTTTCTTTTGAAATTTTTCGTGAATTTTCTTTTGCTATAAACCTCACGGAGCCCGAGACCTTTCCAACGAATGCAAAACCGTGGAAATCGGTTCGTGCGTTCTGGAGTTATTACGTCAATAAGAAAACCCGACTTATTTTTATATCTTAGAAGACTAGCAAACCCGGCGAACTCCGTTTCGCCACCAGATCTTCGTTTTATGTAACTTTTCGTTTGGTGATTAAAATATGAATTCAATTTTTGTTTGTTTTATATTTGAAAAGGAAAAAATTGTATTTCATTTCACAACACTAATGAATTCATTTCGATTACAAAAATGAAGTGATATTTAGTTGAACTTCTCTAAGTAAATGAAGTGGGAATCCAAAGTAAATACTGAATCGAAGCGTTATACGTGTTCGCAAATTATCCGTTTCATTGAAGTGCTCGTTGGAAAACCACATTTTTTGTTTTTTGGTCTGACGTTAACACAAACAAAGCGGATGGTTTCCCCAACTCGTGAACACGCAACGTATAACTGCCCATGTGAAAAACAAAGATTTTCTAAATTTATCCCGCAAACACTAAGCGATTTTGCCTTGCGACTTGTTAATTGTCATTGCGAACGCAAGGCGAACTGGAAATTGCAATCGTTTGAAGTCAAACGGAAGATTAGTCGGAATCATTGGTATTCAAGGAATACATACATTTTCACCTGCGTACTTTCCGTTAATAATGGTTCCCTCAATCAAATTCGGCATTAGTCTTTTTTACCGAAAGTCGAGTACCGTTGCAAAGTCGCGGTGGATTCAAATTACGCAAATGTCATAATAACTGTACCAACTTTGAGTTGCAAATTTTATGTGGTGGAAACCCTGGTAGCTCCAGAGAGTTCAAAAAACTTCCGTTGGATAATTTACTACATCATCGAGGATTTTTATGGAATCAACAGATTTGTATGTCACCAAATCGCCAGCAATTTTTGATTGAATTTGAAATTTAGTGCGTGTACATCATTATTTTTTGCGGCAAGAATTGCTCGTTGACTTAACCAAGCGGCTGATAATTTCTCACTAATGTTTGGGAAAACATTTTCAATAAGAGCTAACTGAGAGTCTACAAATCGGCAAAAGTCGTTGGTAAGAGTAATAAATCCCAGATGTCGCATCAACTGGGACTTTTCCATTTTTCGAGCTAACAGCTAATCGATTTGGCGCAATCATTCCTACTTCAATCAGTAGCTTGTTTGCAATAGTCAAGCATTGATCCTCAATCAGAATCAATCCTTTATTGTAGATTTCATCGGTTATTTGTATTTCAGGATTATTCGTTTGAATGCGCAAGCGATGCAAGATATCTTCACATATGTCGACTTTGTATTTGTTCCATAACTGAATTGGTTGTGAAGGAAAACATATGGTGATGATAATTGCGAACAGCGTTCGTATTTGGTACGCATTTGATGAAACAACTGAATCCGAAAGCGTTAAATCCCAATGAGAATCGTTCTCCAGCAAAACCCAATATATGTTTGGCATGGGTGGCCATTCACAGTTTTCAAATGCGCAAATGATTTGCGGGTCCACGTACATTTTACCAACAGCAGTCGCAAATAAAAACATTCATCATTTCTAGGATGAACAGTATACATGCGACGAGTGCATCAGTGGTGGAAAACACCTGTGGCCAATCTGGAACTGGGGTTCCTTGTTTGCGACGTTTGAATTTCTTTGTTGATCGATTCCAAGTGTAATACTTGGGCATTTCAACGTACATCAGCGTCGCTGCGAATGGATCTGCTTCACACATTGCAAAGAAGCTAGTCAATGTTGTCGATGGTGGTCAGCCTCAGCTCGTTGTGCCGCATTACCCTCAGTGAAGTAAACTCTTTGGCCATTTTCCAAATGCACTCGCTAAATGTACAACCGGTGTGATGGTGTAGTGTGTGGTGTATATGTAATTGTTACGTGTTGCAATTCATTGTGTTGGTGTGAGTGATTGGTTATGTGTGCTGTATATTTTACCTTGAAAGTCGGCATGAAGCCGCGACTCGAATCGAATCATATTAGCTCCAAAGGAAGTCATGCGAAAGCAGTTATTGTATTCAAGGATGTGTTGAAGAAAATGGCTGGAATCGGGATCACTTCCATCGAATAATGGTTTCAGGGGCTGTGGTGGTGTAAGTAATGGATCCAGTTTGACTTTTCCACTTGCGCAGCACAATCCAGCCGTTTCTCTTTTGAACTTTAACGCATTGCAATATCGGCATATAGTCGTCATTGGTCCAATATCTAAATTTTCATCATCACTGTAGTTCGCAGTGGGATCATATTCGAATGCCAAGCGATTGTATGATGCCAATGATCTTCGTGTCCTCACGCGTTGTCCCAATCGGGAATTTCCCCTTCTTATATTTGGTCTTTCTTCGCTTAAGTGCTGTAAATACACTTGTTGCTGGCTTGCATGTCTTGTGCGGCGGCCGATGTTCGCACGTCGTCCTATAGGCATTTTGGACTGTGGACTCTGTCTCAACGGGATTTTAACCTCAAATGCACGATCCACATAATTTACACAGTTTAACTTACCACCTTAAAGACAAATGCCTGCTGTTCACAATACACGTGATTGATTTGATGGTTTCCAATTGAAATATGAGGAAACGTGAACACAATCCCGGTTTGTCACATGAAATTAACTGAGCCGAGAACAATGAGTAGCTGTCAAACAATGTATCACGCACCGGCGCCTACTTAAAATATTGGTTTGTAGTACATGCTATGTATCAGAGATGGCGCTGTATGTAGTATATAGTAGATAATACAAATGCATTTTCCCGCTTTTCTTTTGAAATTTTTCGTGAATTTTTCTTTTGCTATAAACCTCACGGAGCCCGAGACCTTTCCAACGAATGCAAAACCGTGGAAATCGGTTCGTGCGTTCTGGAGTTATTACGTCAATAAGAAAACCCGACTTATTTTTATATCTTAGAAGACTAGCAAACCCGGCGAACTCCGTTTCGCCACCAGATAACTTCGTTTTATGTAACTTTTCGTTTGGTGATTAAAAATATGAAGAAAAATTTTTTGTTTGTTTTATATTTGAAAAGGAAAAATTGTATTTCATTTCACAACAGTAATGAATTCATTTCGATTACAAAAATGAAGTGATATTTAGTTGAACTTCTCTAAGTAAATGAAAGGGAATCCAAAGTAAATACTGAATCGAAGCGTTATACGTGTTCGCAAATTATCCGTTTCATTGAAGTGCTCTTTGGTAAACCACATTTTTGTTTTTGGTCTGACGTTAACACAAACAAAGCGGATGGTTTCCCAACTCGTGAACACGCAACGTATAACTGCCCATGTGAAAAACAAAGATTTTCTAAATTTATCCCGCAAACACTAAGCGATTTGCCTTGCGACTTGTTAATTGTCATTGCGAACGCAAGGCGAACTGGAAATTGCAATCGTTTGAAGTCAAACGGAAGATTAGTCGGAATCATTGGTATTCGAGGAATACATACATTTTCACCTGCATACTTTCCGTTAATAATGGTTCCCTCAATCAAATTCGGCATTAGTCTTTTTACCGAAAAAGTCGAGTACCATTGCAAAGTCGCGGTGGATTCAAATTACGCAATGTCATAATAACTGTACCAACTTTTGAGTTGCAAGTTATGTGGTGGAAATCCTGGTAGCTCCAGAGAGTTCAAAAACTCCGTTGGATAATTTACTACATCATCGGGATTTGTTATGGAATCAACAGATTTGTATGTCACCAAATCGCCAGCAATTTTTGATTGAATTGTGAAATTCAGTGCGTGTACATCATTATTCTTTCTATTGCGGCAAGCAAATTTGATAATTCTCACTAATGTTTGGGAAAACATTTTCAATAAGAGCTAACTGAGAGTCTACAAATCGGCAAAAGTCGTTGGTAAGAGTAATAAATCCAGATGTCGCATCAACTGGGACTTTTCCATTTCGAAGAGCTAACAGCTAATCGATTTGGCGCAATCATTCCTACTTCAATCAGTAGCTTGTTTGCAATAGTCAAGCATTGATCCTCAATCAGAATCAATCCTTTATTGTAGATTTCATCGGTTATTTGTATTTCAGGATTATTCGTTTGAATGCGCAAGCGATGCAAGATATCTTCACATATGTCGACTTTGTATTTGTTCCATAACTGAATTGGTTGTGAAGGAAAACATATGGTGATGATAATTGCGAACAGCGTTCGTATTTGGTACGCATTTGATGAAACAACTGAATCCGAAAGCGTTAAATCCCAATGAGAATCGTTCTCCAGCAAACCCAATATATGTTTGGCATGGGTGGCCATTCACAGTTTTCAAATGCGCAAATGATTTTTGGTCCACGTACATTTACCACCAGCAGTCGCAAAATAAAAACATTCATCATTTCTAGGATGAACAGTATACATGCGACCTAGTGCATCAGTGGAAAACACCTGTGGCCAATCTGGAACTGGGGTTCCTTGTTTGCGACGTTTGAATTTCTTTGTTGATTGATTCCAAGTGTAATACTTGGGCATTTCAACGTACATCAGCGTCGCTGCGAATGGATCTGCTTCACACATTGCAATTTTTAGTCAATGTTGTCGATGGTGGTCTCTCAGCTCGTTGTGCCGCATTACCCTCAGTGAAGTAAACTCTTTGGCCATTTTCCAAATGCACTGCTAAATGTACAACCGGTGTGATGGTGTAGTGTGTGGTGTATATGTAATTGTTACGTGTTGCAATTCATTGTGTTGGTGTGAGTGATTGGTTATGTGTGCTGTATATTTTTACCTTGCAAGTCGGCATGAAGCCGCCTTCTCGAATCATATTAGCTCCAAAGGAAGTCATGCGAAAGCAGTTATTGTATTCAAGGATGTGTTGAAGAAAATGGCTGGAATCGGGATCACTTCCATCGAATAATGGTTTCAGGGGCTGTGGTGGTGTAAGTAATGGATCCAGTTTGACTTTTCCACTTGCGCAGCACAATCCAGCCGTTTCTCTTTTTGAACTTTAACGCATTGCAATATCGGCATATAGTCGTCATTGGTCCAATATCTAAATTTTCATCATCACTGTAGTTCGCAGTGGGATCATATTCGAATGCCAAGCGATTGTATGATGCCAATGATCTTCGTGTCCTCACGCGTTGTCCCAATCGGGAATTTCCCCTTCTTATATTTGGTCTTTCTTCGCTTAAGTGCTGTAAATACACTTGTTGCTGGCTTGCATGTCTTGTGCGGCGGCCGATGTTCGCACGTCGTCCTATAGGCATTTTGGACTGTGGACTCTGTCCTCAACCTCCTTTAACCTCAAATGCACGATCCACATAATTTACACAGTTTAACTTACCACCTTAAAGACAAATGCCTGCTGTTCACAATACACGTGATTGATTTGATGGTTTCCAATTGAAATATGAGAATAACTTTTTAAAAACGTGAACACAATCCCGGTTTGTCACATGAAATTAACTGAGCCGAGAACAATGAGAATAGCTGTCAAACAATGTATCACGCACCGGCGCCTACTTAAAATATTGGTTTGTAGTACATGCTATGTATCAGAGATGGCGCTGTATGTAGTATATAGTAGATAATAATAAAATGCATTTTCCCGCTTTTCTTTTGAAATTTTTCGTGAATTTTCTTTGCTATAAACCTCACGGAGCCCGAGACCTTTCCAACGAATGCAAAACCGTGGAAATCGGTTCGTGCGTTCTGGAGTTAATACGTCAATAAGAAAACCCGACTTATTTTTATATCTTAGAAGACTAGCAAACCCGGCGAACTCCGTTTCGCCACCAGATGGCTTCGTTTTATGTAACTTTTCGTTTGGTGATTAAAATATGAAGAACAATTTTTGTTTGTTTTATATTTGAAAAGGAAAAATTGTATTTCATTTCACAACAGTAATGAATTCATTTCGATTACAAAAATGAAGTGATATTTAGTTGAACTTCTCTAAGTAAATGAAAGGGAATCCAAAGTAAATACTGAATCGAAGCGTTATACGTGTTCGCAAATTATCCGTTTCATTGAAGTGCTCGTTGGAAAACCACATTTTTGTTTTTGGTCTGACGTTAACACAAACAAAGCGGATGGTTTCCCAACTCGTGAACACGCAACGTATAACTGCCCATGTGAAAAACAAAGATTTTCTAAATTTATCCCGCAAACACTAAGCGATTTGCCTTGCGACTTGTTAATTGTCATTGCGAACGCAAGGCGAACTGAAATTGCAATCGTTTGAAGTCAAAACGGAAGATTAGTCGGAATCATTGGTATTCAAGGAATACATACATTTTCACCTGCGTACTTTCCGTTAATAATGGTTCCCTCAATCAAATTCGGCATTAGTCTTTTTACCGAAAGTCGAGTACCGTTGCAAAGTCGCGGTGGATTCAAATTACGCAATGTCATAATAACTGTACCAACTTTGAGTTGCAAGTTATGTGGTGGAAATCCTGGTAGCTCCAGAGAGTTCAAAAACTCCGTTGGATAATTTACTACATCATCGGGATTTTTTATGGAATCAACAGATTTTGTATGTCACCAAATCGCCAGCAATTTTTGATTGAATTGTGAAATTTAGTGCGTGTACATCATTATTTTTTGCGGCAAGAATTGCTCGTTGACTTAACCAAGCATAATTCTGATAATTCTCACTAATGTTTGGGAAAACATTTTCAATAAGAGCTAACTGAGAGTCTACAAATCGGCAAAAGTCGTTGGTAAGAGTAATAAATCCAGATGTCGCATCAACTGGGACTTTTCCATTTCCAAGAGCTAACAGCTAATCGATTTGGCGCAATCATTCCTACTTCAATCAGTAGCTTGTTTGCAATAGTCAAGCATTGATCCTCAATCAGAATCAATCCTTTATTGTAGATTTCATCGGTTATTTGTATTTCAGGATTATTCGTTTGAATGCGCAAGCGATGCAAGATATCTTCACATATGTCGACTTTGTATTTGTTCCATAACTGAATTGGTTGTGAAGGAAAACATATGGTGATGATAATTGCGAACAGCGTTCGTATTTGGTACGCATTTGATGAAACAACTGAATCCGAAAGCGTTAAATCCCAATGAGAATCGTTCTCCAGCAAACCCAATATATGTTTGGCATGGGTGGCCATTCACAGTTTTCAAATGCGCAAATGATTTTGGTCCACGTACATTTACCAACAGCAGTCGCAAATAAAAACATTCATCATTTCTAGGATGAACAGTATACATGCGACCTAGTGCATCAGTGGAAAACACCTGTGGCCAATCTGGAACTGGGGTTCCTTGTTTGCGACGTTTGAATTTCTTTGTTGATCGATTCCAAGTGTAATACTTGGGCATTTCAACGTACATCAGCGTCGCTGCGAATGGATCTGCTTCACACATTGCAAAGAAGCTAGTCAATGTTGTCGATGGTGGTTCTCAGCTCGTTGTGCCGCATTACCCTCAGTGAAGTAAACTCTTTGGCCATTTTCAAAAATGCACTGCTAAATGTACAACCGGTGTGATGGTGTAGTGTGTGGTGTATATGTAATTGTTACGTGTTGCAATTCATTGTGTTGGTGTGAGTGATTGGTTATGTGTGCTGTATATTTTACCTTGCAAGTCGGCATGAAGCCGTCTTCTCGAATCATATTAGCTCCAAAGGAAGTCATGCGAAAGCAGTTATTGTATTCAAGGATGTGTTGAAGAAAATGGCTGGAATCGGGATCACTTCCATCGAATAATGGTTTCAGGGGCTGTGGTGGTGTAAGTAATGGATCCAGTTTGACTTTTCCACTTGCGCAGCACAATCCAGCCGTTTCTCTTTGAACTTTAACGCATTGCAATATCGGCATATAGTCGTCATTGGTCCAATATCTAAATTTTCATCATTACTGTAGTTCGCAGTGGGATCATATTCGAATGCCAAGCGATTGTATGATGCCAATGATCTTCGTGTCCTCACGCGTTGTCCCAATCGGGAATTTCCTCTTCTTATATTTGGTCTTTCTTCGCTTAAGTGCTGTAAATACACTTGTTGCTGGCTTGCATGTCTTGTGCGGCGGACGATGTTCGCACGTCGTCCTATAGGCATTTTGGACTGTGGACTCTGTCCACTTTAACCTCAAATGCACGATCCACATAATTTACACAGTTTAACTTACCACCTTAAAGACAAATGCCTGCTGTTCACAATACACGTGATTGATTTTGATGGTTTGTTATGATCCGCCTTTTTGCCGCCCTGGTATATCGATCCCAGCTAGCTCTCGGGTACGTCAGGGGTGTTTTCGACCCGATACCCAGGGGACGGATTTAACAAAAAATTCGACGGAAGAACAAAAACGTCAATCTTACGTCCTTCTTGGTCTCGTCCTCGTTGGCACTCTCTTTAGCGGGGGGCAGTCGGTATTCTTACCCATAGCGAGGCCCCCTTCCACGAGCGTTGTCAAGATCTGCTCCCATTAGTAATCGGCTCCGCCCTTCTTCCCTCTCGCCCGCCCCAACCAACTACGGGTGTCTACTCACTCATATTTTTTTCGTTTAATGCATAATTTTTAACTCTTTTCTAATCCTACCTAACATTAAACATTAATTTTTTTTGAATTTAACTTATAAACAACAGAAAATACTAACAAACTAACAAAAATACTAACAAAACCAAAGCAAAAATTGACATCTATTCCGCCCTAGTTGGCAGCCCCATTTCCTCGACGACCAGCCGGCATGAACCAGCTGCAAATTAAGTAAATAAAAAATAATCTGCAACTAAAGGGCTCCTGACAGTGTACTAAAAATAAATAGGGGGTGGGTGTGTCGTTCGGGGGCGTAATAGTCTCGGTTTACATCTTTTTTTTTTTTTTATTCTATATCTGCTTTTATTTAATTTTTTTTTTTTTTTATCTTTTTTTTTTTTTTGTTAATATTCGGAAATATGTGGATGAGATATATGGGTGTGATGAGCTGTGACAGGAAAAGGTGTTATTTAATGGATTTGTGTACGTGCGGGTTTTATTTAATGTGTGTGCATGAGGTGTCTGATGTGTGTGGGCGTATCTCCATTGTGGTGGCGTAGATTCAGCGGTCGTCTGTAGAAACGCAGTCTCGTGCTCCTCCAAGTCCTCCTCAGGGGCTCTCTGGCCTGACGCCGGCCGTGTCTGCTGTCGCCGCTTTTCTCCTTCCTACGCCGTCGTCGTCACTGTCCCTTCCTCGTCGTGGCCGGGCGTTCCGCTGGCTTCGTGGTCACTGTGATCTTATTAATTTTTCTTTCATAAATTTTTTTTCAAATTTGGCTGAAACACATGTGTTGCGCTCGAACTTTTCCGGAAAACTTCTCTTCTTTCTTCCTTGTCTCGTCTCCTCGATCCTCCTCGGCAACACTGCTCCAGCCTCCCAGGATCCACAACAGAGGCCGCTATCTCCTCCCTTTCTCCAGCCCTTTCTCCAGCCCTTTCTCCAGCCCTGTCGACTATCGTGTTAATCACCAAGCCGTCCATAACACCACACTACCGTTTCCAGGGCTTGCCGTCGAAACAGGGTGCAAATCAAGGCGGCTTTGGAATTTTATAAGCCCCAACGTAGGCCATCGCCCAAACCCTGAGATCGTGAGGCTCCTGCTCCACCGACGAGATGACCGGGCTACTGTTTGATGTCTTTCGCGTGGAACACTCCTATCCGTGTCCCTTGTAGCGTCTCCAATTCGTAAAGGCTGTTTCCGACGCTCTTGACCACCCTGCACTTCGTATATTTTGAGCCGAACTTGGCATTGACGTTGTTTTTGAAATTGCTCAACATGAAGTTACGCTTGTATACTTCTTGGCCAGGTAAGTATCGTATCTCTCTTGCCCTCCGATCATATTGCTTCTTCGATCTCCGTAGGGCCTCATGCGAGTTCTTTCGGACCTCTTCGCGGATGATCTCCTGTTGATCGTGCCTCGCCACCAGTGATACTTGCGCATCATTCAACGCTCCAAGTCTCCGCGCCAACTTATAGTCTCGCCCGCTGGTGAACATATGCTGTCCGAATAATACGAAGTACGGTGACGTACCGATACTCGTATGTATGGCGCTCCTGGCTGCACACTGTATCTCCGGCAGCTTCTCGTCCCAACGTGTGTGGTCTTCGCTGACATACGTGCGGATCGCTGCGAGGACCGTTTGGTTTACCCGCTCTGCAGCATTGGCCTGAGGTGCATAATTCCCCGATCTCATGTGTGTAATGCTTCTTTTACTTACGAAGTGGGTGAACTCGGCTGACACAAACTGTTTGCCATTATCGGTGTGTATTGTTTCCGGTACGCCAAACTGCGCGAATATATCTTCTCGTAGGAATCGGATAACGGCTGCCGAAGTGGCCTTCGACATTGCCTTCAGCCAAACATATCTTGACATGTGGTCGAGGACTATCAAGATGACCACATGGCCGCTCCTCGTCCTAGGATATGGACCCAAAAAATCGAGGTAGAGCTTCTGGATCGGCCTCTCCGTTACTGTTTCCGCCCCCATGAGTGGACGACTAACCTGAGTTGAGTGCTTTGTCTCCTTGCAGGTGTCACAGTCGGCCACGTACGCCTTCACCTGTACGGCCATACGGGGCCAATAGTAGTATTGCCGCAGACGTCCCAGTGTCCGCGCGACACCTCCATGCATTGCCACGTCGCTGTCGTGTGCCCCTGGATCAAAGTGTTCGTCAGGGCTTCTGGAATCCACAGCTTCCACTGGAACTCCTCCAACTCTGGCCGGGCAAATTGTGTGCGTTTAAACAGCAGTCCATCCTCCACCTTCAGGTCTGGAAAGTTATCCCTATCCTGCTGGACTGACTCTATCCTATTCCGGTATTCCTCTTCCTCGAATGCTGTGGTGTCGAAGTCCAGGAAGTCAACCACTTCTACGTCAAACGGGCGAGACAGCATATCCGCAACAACGTTGTCCTTCCCTTGCGGTGTTCTATCCCGCAGTCATAGGCCTGGAGAGCTAATGACCATCGAGCTAGCCTCCCATCCAACGCTTTGAATCTCATCAGCCACTGCAAGCTCGCGTGATCCGTTATCACGGTGAATGGCATCAGCTCCACGTAAGCCCGAAACTTTTCTATTGCTTTCACCGCAGCTAAACACTCTTTTTTCGGGAACGCTGTAATTCAGCTGCGCGCCCTCAACTTCGCCGAGAAGAATGCGACCGGGTGTTCCGCTCCTTCATCATCCTTTTTGGAAGAGGACTGCTCCAATTCCTACGTGGCTCGCATCACACTGGATAAAAAAGTGCTTTTTAAAATCTGGGTGATGTAGCACTGGAGCGCTGGTAAGTGCTTTTTAGCTCCTCAAAGGATTGTCTTGCTTCAGACGTCAGATTAAATTGGCCTTTTCCTTTCAAGCAGTCTGTAAGAGGAGCTGAGAGTGCCGAAAAATTACGGATGAACCGCCGATACCAGCCCGCTGTACCCAAAATCTCCTGATCTGCTTGACATTTCTCGGCATCGGTATCTGCACGATCGCCTGCACCTTCTCCGGATCGGTCCTCAGTGCGCCGTCGCCCACGATATATCCCAGGTACTTCAGGTACTTATAGCAGAACTTCGACTTATTCTTTCCTATTGTCAGGTTTGCAGTCTCCAGGCACTTTGCCACTTCCTCCAGCAGCTTCACATGCTCTTCAAACGTCTGGGAAATTACCAACAGGTCGTCCAAGTATACAAATACATGGCTCGGAGTCGCTGTGGAATTACCCGGTCCATCAACCGACACAACCGCTGGGCCGCGTTGCACAAGCCGAACGGCATCGCTTTGAACTGGTAGAGTGGTCTCCCTGGTACCGTAAATGCTGTATACGTCCTACTCTCCGGCTCCAACTCTATTTGCCAAAAAACGCATGCTTCAGGTCGATGCTGCTGATGAAGACGGTTTCCTCTACGCGGCTCAGGATTGACTCGATACTTTGTAATGGGTAAGCGTCCTTGACGGTCAACGTATTCAATTTCCGCGCATCCAAAACACAGTCGGTTTTTCCCAGGCTTCGGACCAGAGTCACACGATTGCTCCACGGACTTTCGCTCAGTTCGATAACCCCAAGACGCAACATTTCATCCACTTCCGCAAACAACAGCTCCTGCACAGCTGGGGACACCGGATAAAATCGTTCCTTCACGGGTACGGCTCCTCGACGAGGCGTATCTCGTGCCTTTCGACCGTTGTTCTTCCCAGTCCGTGCTTGTCAAAACAACGAAACCTCTCTTTCGCCTGGTCCAAACGAATCTGCTGTGCCTGGGTCAAGTCGTGAGGTTCTGTTGGTCTACTTCTCGTCAGCAACTCCGTCTCTATTTCTGCTATCTCCTCTTCCCGTTCTAGGCCGACTATATGTGGAGCTAGTCCGAACTTTCGCCAGAAATCGACCCCCAGATACAGTGCCTGCTTTAACGAGGGACATAGGAACAACTCCATTGTTTGCTGCTGGTTTTTATAAGTCATCACTGCTGTCACCTGGCCCAGAATCTTATGAAGTGCCGCCCGCTGTTTGCACGGAGAAGGGTTTCTCGTCCTGAAGCTTCAGTTCTAATTCCTCGATTAATTCAATCCACCTTTCCCAGCAGGCTCACTGATGCCCCTGTATCCAGCAGTCCCTCAGCGTCTTGTGGCCCAGACTCACGCGTGCAAATGGTCTGCCGTCTTGGCACACCGCCGATCGGATTGCTGCACATACTCCGCGTCGCCTGGAACGTTTTTTGGAACCTGGTCCGCGCCCTCTGTGCTCTGGCTGACCTTGTACGGCGTATATCGGCCACCCCGTCTCCCAGTATTCTTTTTCTGGCCTGCTCATACTGCTGTTGCCTTTCCTGCAACGGCTTGCGCTCAGACCATCTTGCCTCAGGTATGACTGTCTCGTTTACCTTATACATTGCATTATATATATATTTCTCCTTATTTCTAGGTATGTTATGTGTATCTATATGTAATTTTTATATTACCATTGGAGGACAGACTCACTGGTTGTTCCTTCGAGGTGACGTGGAACGCGACTCCTCCAATTGCGTCGTGCTCCGCTTCCCGTTTCCCGGCCGGCATTTTAGACATTTAGGATGGAGGATTACCCGGGGAACCACACTTGTAGCAGAATAAATTCCCGCACCGCCGCCTCACACTCAAAGTACGTGTGCCCCGGCTGAGCGCAATTCCAGCACTTCAGCTGTGTGCGATCGCCCCCAGACTCCTTCGCCTTATATACGGCATCCAGGGTCTCCGTTTGCTCTTCCAGCTCGTTGTTCGCCGCTTCCAGTTCATGCACTTTGGGGTCTTCCTTCGCCTGTTACTCCCGTGATCCAGACCGCTCCTTGTCCATCGCGTCGACAGCAGCTTCTCGGCATCTGCACATTCCTCACGCAGCTTCTGCAGATTTGGTATCTGCATCGGATAGATCACCCTCGAGACTGCGTCCCTAATGTTGATCTTAATGATCTTTATAAGATCATAATCCGAGAATGGATTCCGTAATCGCGACCGCAACACCAACATCTCTTGGATGTACTGGTCCGCCGATTCCCCATGGCGCTGCCGGCGATCCCTGAGCTCCTGCTCCCGCTCGAACTCTGTCCGTCGCACTTCGAATTGTTGCTGGAGACCGTGCCTAAGGTTCGGCCAGTCCGGCACTCCTACCGTCGAACGTGCATCCAGTACCAGTCCTAGCACGACCCGTGACTGGCGTATGGAACTCCTTCAGCACATCTGTCCACGAAACTTGGTACGCCGTCTGCAAATGTTCTACTCGGAAGATGAACTCAGCCACGGGCATCCCCTAGGATCGCCCTCGAAGCTTAGCCCCCATCTCCGGATCTGCACCTGCTCATGCCTGCTTTCTCCGTAACTCGGACGACTCCTGTTAGGGGTTTGCGTTGGCCCCTGAGCCTCTGGTGTTGAAGAGCCAGTCCTCCACGGGTCTCTGGTCGCCGTTCGTCCGCTGCTCGGCCTCCCACTGCGCGGCTGTCCACAAACAGGTGTGTTGGGGAGCTTGCTGGTTCGAAGGAATTTCCTGCTGACACCCTCATAGACTGGTATTCCGTGAGCCCAGATTCCTCCTATCCACATCACTGGCTGCTCGCTCCATTTTCAGCGAGCCGACCAAGATTTATTTGCTTCATAAATTCGAGCATATCCGCTTTTGCATAGAGGCTCTGAGTGCTTCCATCTGTTGGCCCAACGATGCTCGGTATGTTTCCTGAGCCTGAGCTATCGCCACATTCACCGCTGTCCTCAACTCGCTGGGTAGTTCGTGGTGGCCGAATCGCGCGGCCTCCTACTGCCCCGGCCTCTGGGTCCTCCTGCGACTGTCGTTCCGGCCCACTGCCGACTTTTCCGTCCTGGGACCTAGTCATCGGCATCGTATATGGCTGGTACCTCCTCTGCACTTCCGGGCTTCGCCTTGTTTTTCCCGACCCTTTAAACACTTCCGGGTCACTCATCAACCAATATATCTTTCTATCATCTACTACCTAATCACCTGTGCATCAATATATGTAAACTAAATCGTACGTATATATGTGTTGGTGCTAGCTCAATATCCTACAAAAAACATAAATACACTACTGAACGACTAGAGAATAAATAAATAAATAGGGTAATAAATAAATACACGATCACTTACACAAATGTTTAAATAAATATATAGTTTATACGCTAAATAAATAAATAAACACCTACGCCAATAATTAATCGAATAAATAAATAATACCTTAAATAAATAGATACTCCTCTCCCAAAAATAAATCCTTTCCCTGACCTATCTAATCCTACTTCTAAAATTGCTACTTTTCAATGATAGCGAGGATCTTCAGTCCTAGCGAACGACTTTCACACTACAGACTCAATCCAAAACACTAACGTCAACAAAACAAATATCTCTTTCAGGCTAAACTAACTGGGCGAGACGAGAGACAACTGCAACTCAAGGTTGCAGCAGGTGAACGAACCAATCTGTTTCCATCGCTATTACTTTCCGCTTTTTCCTCGGAGTGCCAACTCCTCTTGCTGTTCTCTTCCTCTTTTCTTCCGACCTGATCCGTGGACTCCTCGAGTCGGACAACAATGCAGATGCCCTTTCGGCATCGCATGGACCACGACTCGACCAACCCACTCGTCAGATCTCCGCGGCATCCACCAGTCGGACCACAAGGCCATTTCCTACGGAAAATGCCTGGACCACAACTCGGGACCCGCACTCCTCTACTTTTTTCCTTCCAGACACCGTGGTTCCCTCGAGCCGGACAACGATGTTGATGCCCTTCCTGGCATCACACGGACCACAACTCGACAGACCCACGATGTCTCATCCTTCGACCTATCTGCGGATTCCTCGAGTCGGACAACGTTCGAGTGCCCACCTGGCACCGCCCGGACCACAACTCGTGAAATCCACTGGTCTACTTCCTCTCTCCTTCAACGGCTACTGTGGCTCGGGCTTATTCCCGGCTCACGGACCAGCTGAGTTTCCTATCTCTAGGATGCGTTTTCATTGGGCGCCATTTGTTATGATCCGCCTTTTTGCCGCCCTGGTTTATCGATCCCAGCTAGCTCTCGGGTACGTCAGGGGGTGTTTTCGACCCGATACCCGGGGACGGATTTAACAAAAAATTCGACGGAAGAACAAAAAACGTCAATCTTACGTCCTTCTTGGTCTCGTCCTCGTTGGCACTCTCTTTAGCGGGGGCAGTCGGTATTCTTACCCATAGCGAGGCCCTCTCCTTCCACGAGCGTTGTCAAGATCTTCGCTCCCATTAGTAATCGGCTCCGCCCTTCTTCCCGCTCTCGCCCCACCCAACTACGGGTGTCTACTCACTCATTTTTTTTCGTTTAATGCATAATTTTTAACTCTTTTCTAATCCTACCTAACATTAAACATTAATTTTTGAATTTAACTTATAAACAACAGAAAATACTAACAAACTAACAAAAATACTAACAAAACCAAAGCAAAAATTGACATCTATTCCGCCCTAGTTGGCAGCCCCATTTCCTCGACGACCAGCCGGCATGAACCAGCTGCAAATTAAGTAAATAAAAAATAATCTGCAACTAAAGGGCTCCTGACAGTGTACTAAATAAATAGGGGTGGGGTGTGTCGTTCGGGGGCGTAATAGTCTCGGTTTTTACTTTTTTTTTTATTCTATATCTGCTTTTATTTAATTTTTTTTCTTTTATCTTTTTTTTTTTTGTTAATATTCGGAAATATGTGGATGAGATATATGGGTGTGATGAGCTGTGACAGGAAAGGTGTTATTTAATGGATTTGTGTACGTGCGGGTTTTATTTAATGTGTGTGCATGGTGTCTGATGTGTGGGCGTATCTCCATTGTGGTGGCGTAGATTCAGCGGTCGTCTGTAGAAACGCAGTCTCGTGCTCCTCAAGTCCTCCTCCAGGGGCTCTCTGGCCTGACGCCGGCCGTGTCTGCTGTCGCCGCTTTCTCCTTCCTACGCCGTCGTCGTCACTGTCCCTTCCTCGTCGTGGCCGGGCGTTCCCAATGGCTTCGTGGTCACTGTGATCTTATTAATTTTTCTTTCATAAATTTTTTTTCAAATTTGGCTGAAACACATGTGTTGCGCTCGAACTTTTCCGGAAAACTTCTCTTCCTTCTTCCTTGTCTCGTCTCCTCGATCCTCCTCGGCAACACTGCTCCAGCCTCCCAGGATCCACAACAGAGGCCGCTATCTCCTCCCTTTCTCCAGCCCTTTCTCCAGCCCTTTCTCCAGCCCTGTCGACTATCGTGTTAATCACCAAGCCGTCCATAACAGGTTTCCAATTGAAATATGAGGAAACGTGAACACAATCCCGGTTTGTCACATGAAATTAACTGAGCCGAGAACAATGAGTAGCTGTCAAACAATGTATCACGCACCGGCGCCTACTTAAAATATTGGTTTGTAGTACATGCTATGTATCAGAGATGGCGCTGTATGTAGTATATAGTAGATAATACAAATGCATTTTCCGCTTTTCTTTTGAAATTTTTCGTGAATTTTCTTTGCTATAAACTCACGGAGCCCGAGACCTTTCAACGAATGCAAAACCGTGGAAATCGGTTCGTGCGTTCTGGAGTTATTACGTCAATAAGAAAACCCGACTTATTTTTATATATTAGATAATACAAATACATTTTCCCGCTTTTCTGTTGAAATTTTTCGTGAATTTGGTATAAACCTCACGGAGCCCTAGACCTTTCCAACGAATGCAAAACCGGAAATCGGTTCGTGCGTTCTGGAGTTATTGCGTCAAAAGGAAAACCCGACTTATTTTAGTATAGTAGAAGACTAGCAAACCCGGCGAACTCCGTTTCGCCACCAGATGGCTTCGTTTTATGTAACATCGTCTGGTGATTAAAAGATGAAGAACAATTTTTGTTTTGTTTTATATTTGAAAAGGAAAAATTTTATTTCATTTCACAACAGTAATGAATTCATTTCGTTGCTCACCACGGTTAGGGCCAGGAGAAGGCGCTCGCCCCCATGCGGCATCACAATGGTCCACTAACTGGATCAAGTCAGCGGGGGGGAGGTCTCTCCCCCACCGCTACCTCCTTAACTTAACCTAACCTACTAAATCGTAGAAAAATGCTTTGTGTAATTTGGATGCACAACTTGATCAGGGGTGAAATCGACGTCTTTGACTTTTTAGCCGCATAAATTTCACGATGCCTATTAGATCCTCTAGAAATTGTAACATACCTTTCCCGTAATTATTAATATTCGTTGGTAGCTTTAAATATTTGGCATTGTGTTTAGCCTTAATTTTTCTCGAATATGAATCTGACACCTATCTTTCCTGCATGCTCGCGATCGGTTCATTCACGTCAATGTCCTAAAGAAATACAACCAGACGTAAAATACTTAGAAAGTGCTAATTCTGAATTAGAATAAAAACCAACTTTTACAAATTCTTTAAATTAAATTATTTATATTTTAAAAATATTTATAATTTAAATTAGTAAATGAAGTAAATTATATTGTTAATTAAAGAAATGACGCAATAGTAATTTGATATTAATATTAAATATCACAATATAACAAATTGGGATTTTTGATTAAATAAATTATAATTTATAATTCATGAATTAATAAAATTTCATTCATTCATGAAATTTATCTTCTAAATATTTGTATTCAGAATAATCTAATTAAGCAGTACTGTAGGTAAGGAAATCAAACTCTCACGCTCTGGCTGTAAGATACACATTTAAAGCTTCTACTATCACATATATTAGTCAATGAGAATGGAATTTAGTTTTAACGGTATTTTGTCTAGAAAAGTTATATTTCATTAACTCAAAATTAAACTCAGGTTACGTCACAATAGATGGCGCTAAAAAGTAAACATGATATTTAGTATTAGCGAATATATGAACGACTACACAAGACTTAACAAAATAAGCTATGACTCAATAAAATTGTCAAAAAATAATAACATACTAGGTTATAGTAAATCAAACACAAGAACGATACATTTACAACCTAATTTTTCAGACAGGCTTCCATTTTTTCTCATTCACAAAAAACTCCGGATTTACTTCTTATTCGAAAATCTCAGAGTTTTTCAGTATTCAAATGGCATCAAATTGCTCGCCGATATGAAAAAAACGACTTTCGATACAACTAAACGAATCTTAATTGCAAAAAAAAACGAGAAAAGAACGTACGTAGTCGCTGTAGGCGCGACTCTACTTTTTATACCCGTACTCAGTCTGTACACGTGTGATTTAAGTGGAATCTTCAAATGTTGTATCAGTTTTTTACATTTTACATCTTACATTTGCTTGCTGTATCTGTCATCTACATCTACATCAGTTCTCACAACAAAACACGTACACTGCACGAGGCAGAGTCTGTGAGCGTGAGTGTGAGAGAATCAGTAGCAGCCGCTACTGCCATCAACCCTAATAAAAAATGTATATTTTGTTGCGCGGGGCAACCCCGTCAAGGGGACTCGCTGCTGAAAATTCATTTGATCATTGTGGTTACCATAATGATCCGATCTGAACCAAATCTGGTAAGATAAGATCTGGGAATCTGGTAGATATGGTCCATTTCTACCATACTGCAATTTTGGTGTTTTTCTATCTTCAAAATTGTGGATTTTTCGTCTTTAGGGGGCATGAGTGGGCGTGACAAAATTTTGAAATAAACTTGCACAGAAGCGATTTCACAGGAGTCTAGGCAGAAAATTTGGTTCTTCTAGCTCTTATAGTCTCTGAGATCGAGGCGCTCATTTGTACGAAAACCAAATCGACTCGATTTTGTGTGAGTGCGAAAGAGAGGGAAAAGATGTTGTTTCGTATGTTTTTTCTATTGTGGCTATATTAATGATCCGATCCGATTCAGATTTGGGCCCCTGATAGATATGGTCTTTCTTTATGATTCTGCATTTTTCGTTTTTTGTTATATTCAAAATTGTGGACGCTACAGATGTGAGCCCTTTGTGGGGGCGGAAGTGAGCGGGGCGAAATTTTGAAACATTTTTCTAGGAGTGAGATATCACATCAGACTGGATAAAAAGTTGAGTTGCTCTAGCTTTTATAGCCTTCGAGCAATGGGCGACAAACAAGACGGACGGACGGACAGACGGAAGGACAGACAGGGCTATATTGACTCGGCTATTGATGCTGATCAAGAATATATATAGTTTATAGGGTCGGAAATTATTCCTTCTCTATGTTACACACATCCACTTTTACCACAAATACAATATACCCTTTTAATCTTCGAGTACGGGTATAAAAATTTATAGATAACTAGCAAACCCGGCGAACTCCGTTTCACCACCAGATGGCTTCGTTTTATGTAACATTTCGTTTGGTGATTAAAAGATGAATAACAGGAATATGAATAACTGGATCGGGAAATATTGCATGTTGGAGTATCAATTTTTGTTTAAATTGAGTGGCGCAGAATGTGCAGTACGACCGCCATCTAGAAGAGTCGCCGCAATTCCAGATGATGCTAACGCCAAAGCTATGTCACATCTTGATCGAATAGTGGCCAAAATCAATGAAATGACAAATGTTTTCCCTGTTCCTCCAGGTGCGTCCAGGAAGAATAGACCACCAGTATTATTGTCCACCGCTTGCATTAATGTTTCGTATACTTGCTTTTGCTGTTCATTCAGCAACGGCACATTATTTCGAACGAATTCCTGCAATGTATCAACATTGTATTGCAGCTCTCGATTTAATTCTTGGTTGAATGCATCGTGCATCGATCGATTTGGCGCAATCATTCCTACTTCAATCAGTAGCTTGTTTGCAATAGTCAAGCATTGATCCTCAATCAGAATCAATCCTTTATTGTAGATTTCATCGGTTATTTGTATTTCAGGATTATTCGTTTGAATGCGCAAGCGATGCAAGATATCTTCACATATGTCGTCTTTGTATTTGTTCCATAACTGAATTGGTTGTGAAGAAAACATGTGGTGATGATAATTGCGAACAGCGTTCGTATTTGGTACGCATTTGATGAAACAACTGAATCCGTAAGTGTTAAATCCCAATGAGAATCGTTCTCCAGCAAACCCAATAGTTGACATGCTTCTCTATATGTTTGGCATTGGTGGCCATTCACAGTTTTCAAATGCGCAAATGATTTTGGTCCACGTACATTTTACCAACAGCAGTCGCAAATAAAACATTCATCATTTCTAGGATGAACAGTATACATGCGACCTAGTGCATCAGTGGAAAACACCTGTGGCCAATCTGGAACTGGGGTTCCTTGTTTGCGACGTTGGAATTTCTTTGTTGATTGATTCCAAGTGTAATACTTGGGCATTTCAACGTACATCAGAGTCGCTGCGAATGGATCTGCTTCACACATTGCAAAGAAGCTAGTCAATGTTGTCGATGGTGGTCTCTCAGCTCGTTGTGCCGCATTACCCTCAGTGAAGTAAACTCTTTGGCCCCCCTCGGCGAACTACCATCTTGCCGTGATGAGGTGGCTTAGTAAGCGTAAGGACACCCGAGAGCTATACCGGCGGCAGCACATGCTGCCAGAAGGGCCACCCAAGCCGGGCAGGTCAAGGGCGAGCGCCGAAGCCAAGAGTAGTTTCACCCTGGCGGTAGGGCTAAAACGCATCGTTCATGCGTTAACGAATGTCCGTTAACGAATTAACAGTTACGGTGCAGGGAGTCGGAGACCCAGTACCGGCGGTGATTGGGGGTGCGAGCGCAGGCCCCCCGGCGTCGATATCCTGCGACTGCAGGAACCCCGAGTTGGCAGTGGAGAGCTTGGCTGCCAGCTCGTGTAATGCCACAAGCGAGAGGAGAATCTGCAGGCAGAAAGGGACGATCGAGGATCTGGAACCGGGAACCAGCGACGGAAGCTTCGTCTTCACTGGCCCCTCAGTGTCGGAGGCAGAGTTGGCCAAGGCCTTCTCTCGCCTTGACAGAGAGCGAGGAGCTGCCGAGGGCGGAGCCGCAAGTCACGGTTCCCACCATCCAGGTCGACTCGAGTCCACTACCTGGGACGGAGGATGAGGCTCAAACCCGACGCAAACGGCTTTCGGGATACAGGGCATCGGTGAAATACCTTCGTGGTATGAGCCAAAGGCCCCCGAAACGCTGACCGCGAGGGAAAGGAGCCTTAGGAAGAAGCACGAGCAGAACGTGCGGAGGTACGAGCGGCTGAACGGAGTCGCTCCTGCCAACGGAGACCAGTCCCCCAAGCGTACACGCGACGGTGGCAGAGGACCCCAAGCCATCGTCTTCACCGTCAGCAGCAGCTGGCACGAAGACGAGTTGGACCAACCCTCAACGTCATCGTCTGCGAACTCGCGAGGGAGAAAGGGGAAGAAGGTATCCGGGAAGCAGGGAGAAGACCACACCTCAACCGCAGAACACGGCAAGCGCCAGGTACCACCAACGCCCTCTGTACAGAAGGCAACGGTGGAACCGACTGGTCGAGAGCCAAGGTTCAAGCGGCAGAGAACGGATGACTCCGTAAGAGCCTCCGAGCCGAAGAAGGCGAAACCAGAGGACATCCTGGCAAGCCTAGGAGCACCGCCTGAGCTACAGACGGCCATAATCGACCGAAGCCACCCGGAAGGGAAAATATCGGACGCAAATTGGCTGAAGGCGGAATCGGAGATCCTGACCGCCATGAAGGATGCCATTGTTCGCGCAGACAACCCGTTTGTCTGCGAGTTCAAGGGCATCAAGTGGTATAAAGGAGCCAAAGCAGTGGCCTGTGGTAACGCAGTAACTCTTGAGTTTCTCAAAACCACGGTTCAAGGTTTTGGTGAACTTTGGCCAGGGAGCGGCTCTTTGCGTGGTCCCCATCGATGAGATTCCCAGGAGAACGATCATGAAGGTGTGGATTCCTCCCCAATCAAGGCGGATGAGGACACACTTGTCCTGATCAAGGCATAGAACCGGATCCTGGGAACGTCGGACTGGACCATCACACGGGCGATAGCGCGAGACAAGGGGAACGGCAAGGAACTCTGGATCAGTATTGGTCAAGAAAGCCTTGCCAAACTCCTTGAAAAGGACTGCCGCATATCTTTTGGTATGGGCACACTGGCGGTAGTAGTACCGCGACACCCCAGGTCCGCTGAACAGCATGAAGGTGGTGCAGATTAATCTGCATCACTCTAGTGTACCATCGGCTGACCTGCTGTGGTTTATGGACGAGAAGGCGGTAGACGTAGCCCTCATCCAAGAGCCCTGGACCGTTAAGGGGAGGGGTTCGGGGACTGAACGGTCGCGGATACCGCCTTCTCACGCCACACCCCGTGGGTAAGCCAAGAACCTGTATCGTGGAAAAGAAGCGAGCTTAATGTTCTGTTTTCTTGCAGGTACAGCACTCCGGACCTAACGGTGGCACTATGTGAGAGGAAGGACGGGAAAAACCTATACCTAACCTCGGCATACCTGCCGTACGAGGAAGAGGACCCACCCTCGGGGATGTCAGGGCCCTAATCCACCAAGTGCGGAAAGAGGGTCTCGACATCGTCCTAGGTTGCGATGCGAATGCCCACCACTCCCCTTTGGGGAAGCACGGGCACAAATTCCAGAGGAGAGTCGCTGTTCGAGTACATTCTGTCCACAAATCTTGTTGTGTGTAACCGGGGAGACCACCCCACCTTCCGCAACAAGAACCGTGCAGAGGTTATTGACATAACACTTGCCTCGGGCAGTGACTCCCTAACCATTGATGATTGGCATGTGTCCGGTGAGTGCTCCTTCTCGGACCACTACAGGATAGTGTTCAGCATCAAGTGGAACAGAGAAAGGCCCAAGGCCTACCGCAATCCCAAGCGGACAGACTGGAGCCGCTTCTCCGCAAACGTAAAGAAGGCACTACCCTCCCCACCGGAAGGAACATCCTTCAAACAGAAGCACTAGAGGAAGCGGCTCAGAATGTCACTAAAGCCCTACAGGGGGCCTTCTCCTTGAATCTTGCCCGATCAGCCGACCTCCAAAGTCCAACCGCAACCCGTGGTGGACGCGGGAGCTGAGCGAAGTCAGGAGGGAGTCAAGGAGGCTCTTCAACAGGGCAAAAGTGGCAAACACACAGGAAAGCTGGGACGAATATCGTCGCAGCTTTAACACCTACAGGAACACCTGTAGGAAGGCGAAAAGGGAATCTTGGGCTGCCTTCTGCGATGCCAAAGATGGTACCACCGAGGATTCAAGGCTTCGACGGGTGCTATCAAAGGCGCCAACTACACCTGGACTGCTCCGCAACCAGGATGGTGTCTTTGCAGAAAACAGTCAGGAATCCCTAGAGCTCCTCATGAGCACCCACTTCCCGGGATGCTCAGATGTCACCGGTGACGAATCCAACGACATCAACGACACTGAGCCATACCGCGGAGAGGACACTGAGGATCTCATACGTGACATTATGGCACCAGACAAGATTATCTGGCCATTAAATCCTTCGGTCCCTACACGTCACCGGGGCCGGATGATGTACGACCAGCCATGTTGCAGGCAGCCTGCCTGCCCCTGCTACCATGGCTAAAGAAAATCTTCGAAGGATGTCTCCGAATTGGGTACGTTCCCCAAGCATGGAAAGAGGTGAGAGTGGTCTTCATCCCCAAAGCCGGGAAGATAAACCACATCTCCCCCAAGGACTACAGACCAATCAGTCTATTCTAATTTTTGTTGAAAACGATGGAAAGGCTGATCGATCTACACATAAGGACCAAACTCGACAGACAAGTGTTCAGCGGAGCTCAGCACGCCTACCTCAAAGGTAGATCAGTTGAGACCGCACTACACGAGGTTGTGGGGAGTATCGAAAAGACTCTCAGCCATAAGGAATATGCTTTGGCGGCCTTCCTAGACATAGAGGGAGCCTTCAACAACGTCAGGATCGAGTCAATAACGGCCGCACTGACCAAGATTGGCACACACACGACGGTAACCTTATGGCTGGACAGCGTTCTCAGGAGCAGAACGATCAGCGCTGGTCTCGGCACCTCCTCTTCAAGGAAGACGGTCACACGAGGTACTCCGCAGGGGGTTATATCCCTCTCCTGTGGAACTTAGTCCTCAACGACCTTCTTCTTCAGTTGGGGAGGAGCGGATACAAGGTTGTGGCCTATGCGGATGATCTAGTGATACTGGTAACGGGTAAGTTCCTACCTACAATCAGTGATCTTCTGGAATCTGCACTGGGAACGACCGCGAGCTGGGCACACCAAAACGGTCTGGGGTTAACCCCCAAAAGACAGAACTGGTGTTGTTCTCACGAAAATACAAGATACCAAACTTCAAACTACCAGCAATTGGTGGAACGACGCTTGAGTTATCGAAAGAAGCCAAGTATCTTGGTGTCATCCTAGACTCCAAACTCTCTTGGAAGAGAAACACGGAGGAAAGGAAGAAAAAGGCAATGGCTGCTTTCTACATCTGTAGGAAGACCTTTTTGGACGGACATGGGGCTTACAACCGCACATCATCCATTGGATGTATACAGCGGTAATAAGACCCATTCTGACATACGGAAGCTTGGTGTGGTGGGAAGCGGCCAACACCAAATCCCACCTCGAGAACCTCCGGAAAGTTCAGCGGACGGCATGCCTTGGAGTCACTGGATCCCTCAGATCCACCCCACAGGCTGCTCTGGACACCATGCTAAACCTGGAGCCCATAGACCTCCACCTTAAGTGCAAGGCTGAGACAAGTGCCGCGAGGCTTTCAGCCGCGCGGTTCTTCAAGCCATCGCCTTATGGCCACGCCACAATACTTCGTAAGGAGGAAAGTGGAACGGGCGAACGGAGCGACTACTGTGTCTCGGAGTTTTCATGGAAGAGAAATTTTAAAGGACACATACCGGAAAGAGAGGAATGGACGCGTAACGCTGCTCTTGGGCAGAACGTGCTCTCCATCTTCACTGACGGGTCAAAGACAGCCGAAGGACAGGAGCTGGAATCTTCTCTGAAGAACTAGCAACCAACATATCCCCTAAGACTACCAGACTGGTGCAGTGTATTTCAGGCGGAGATATATGCAGTATGGCAAGCGGCAAAGTTGATATACACCTTGGAGATACCTCAGAGGAACATAGCAATCTGTGTTGACAGCCAAGCTGCTATCAAAAGCCCTGGTTTCCTGTAAAATCACGAGCAGACTCGTACGTGACACAGTGGACGCGCTAAACCAGATCGGAGCGCACTCAATCACACTCACGTGGGTCCCAGGTCACACCGACATCGCGGGCAACGAGAGTGCGGACGAGTGTGCCAGAAATGGATCGGCCAAACCACTGGCGGACGCAGTCAGCGATATACGGAGGCCTCTGCGAGACATCATCTCGCAGATGATGGGTCGAGCTAGAACGAGATCAGACAGACGGTGGAACGCAACACCCAACTGTGAGATCTCTCGCTCGCTCTGGCCCCACTACGACCCTAAACGCACCAAGACTCTCCTAGGTTTCAGGAAGAGTCAGAACAGTGAACTTTAACTTTGATAGTTCGACCATTATCTTCTTTTGAACGCCGACGATAAACTGGATATCCATCGTTCCCGTGACTGTTTCACCAACTAACGGTCGCGGATATCGTTTTGTTCACTTTCCATCAGCCATGCAAGGCGACAATGGATTTAATGCACCGCACGGTCCATGCACCATCTGTGTCGTCACAATGTCGTGTAGGTGGGGATCTGTGACTGGATCAGAAATTTCAGCTGATATGATGTCATCCACTTCATTTGAATGTAATTTGTTTCAGCAACCAAATTGGGATATGACCATGCGGTAGTCCACGCTTCTGCCATTCCACCGAGTACATATAACAACGTGTGTCACCAAAAACTCGATACTTAGTAAGCACATCCATCATAACCTTGAGTTCTTGCTGAAATACTCTGGCGATTATGCCATGGCGATCTTGCGGTTTTTGGCCCGGTTCAAATTCACGTTCAATTTCCATCCACTTCGGATTGCATGTGGACGTAATAAATAAATCGGAGTTCCATAATTTCGCACGTACGTCATACAGCGTCTTGAGCGTATTCGTGCATGTGGCGTGGGCTTCCGATATTAGATGATGGGAGAATCGTCAGACGTCCAATATTCTGAACATCACCATCTGAATGAATAGCATCACGCAAGTGTATATAGTCCTCAGATCGTAGCTTTGCCTGATTGCATCGGATGAACGCTAAACGTTCGGTCTCGACTTTAACATACATGACATTCTTCTCAATGTGTACGAATCATCATACGCTACGTATAGTAATTCATTGCGCTTAGATTTTAATTCGTTGATACGTCTGAAAATGCAAAATTTAATGAATTGTTAAGGGAAACCAATAATATAAATAATTATTGTGTGAATATTGTACCTGTAATGGATCGACCATCTTCAACGTGATGTCGTATCCGTCTTGCGATGCCAATAAATGATTGGATATTGTAACGCATCGTACAAACGATATGTCTCGTTTACACGATGCATGATATTGCATCTTCGCTGAACGACAATGTCTCGCGATTTACATTGGATCGCCAACAATAATTGCAGCAACATCATTAATCTGAATCTTCGCACATGTTCACCTGTTGGGGTACAATCCGCTCTTATGATAAATTTGTGCGTATCCGATGGCATTCGTTCCAATGCTGTTTTGAACATATTAACCACAGCATTTTAGCGTGAAAAATCTGTGCAACTGTTCAATAATTCGTCTCTTTAACTGTTGTGTTCCTGTATATTGCACCGCACATTCAGCTGATCCACCATCGACGAAATGAAATATATATGCAGAAATTGATGCGGTTCATCTGGTGTTGGCACCATTGAACCATGCAAATGATATATTTGTCCTTGTATCTGTAATTGCAAACAATCATTTGTTGAAGAATACGGTGTAACTTCTGTGATGGTGTAGTGTGTGGTGTATATGTAGTTGTTGCGTGTTGCAAATTCATTGTGTTGGTGTGAGTGATTGGTTATGTGTGTTGTATCTCTTTTACCTTGCAAGTCGGCATGAAGCCGCCTTCTCGAATGATATTAGCTCCAAAGGAAGTCATGCGAAAGCAGTTATTGTATGCAAGGATGTGTTGAAGAAAATGGCTGGAATCGGGATCACTTCCATCGAACAATGGTTTCGGGGCTGTGGTGGTGTAAGTAATGGATCCAGTTTGACTTTTTCCACTTGCGCAGCACAATCCAGCCGTTTTCTTTTGAACTTTAACGCATTGCAATATCGGCATATAGTCGTCATTGGTCCAATATCTAAATTTTCATCATCACTGTAGTTCGCAGTGGGATCATATTGGAATGCCAAGCGATTGTATGATGCCAATGATCTTCGTGTCCTCACGCGCTGTCCCAATCGGGAATTTTCTCTTATTATATTTTGTCTTTCTTCGCTTAAGTTCTGTGAATACACTTGCTGGCTTGCATGTCTTGTGCGGCGGCCGATGTTCGCACGTCGTCCTTTATGCATTTTGAACTGTGGACAGAGTGGTGAATTTAACCTCAAATGCACGATCCACCTAATTTACACAGTTCAACTTACCACCTTAAAGACAAATGCCTGCTGTTGAAATTGAATAAAAATTTTCACAATACACGTGATTGATTTGATGGTGTCCAATTGAAATGTGAGGAAACGAATAACTTTTTTTTTTAAATTTCGTTTTCACAGTGAACACAATACCGGATTATCACATGAAATTAACTGAGCAGAGAACAATGAGTAGCAGTCAAACAATGTATCACGTACCGGCGCCTAATTAAAATATTGGTTTGTAGTACATGTTATGTATCAGAGATGGCGCTGTATGTAGATGTAGTATATAGTAGATAATACAAATACATTTTCCCGCTTTTCTGTTGAAATTTTCCTTGCAGAAGAAGATAATATAATAAAAAAAATTGGATCTTGAAAATTGTTCAACGCAACAAAACTTTGTGTTTTCATGGCAACTTCCAAACGTGGTTATCGATAAATCTATTTTATACATAACATGGGTATTTTTGTATGATCTCGCACTAACGCTATAACAGCAGTGTATTTTGCGCTTAACAGTACCGGAGGAAATAAGCCACACTTTTGTGAAAAAGTGAAATGAAAAACTAGATATTTGGCTGAAAACGTGAAATGCCAAAAAGTAAGTGAAAACCAGAGCCTGCCTCTTTGTCTCGTATTATTTTTGTCACACAGTATTATTAATTTCGGTATATAAATATATATACTTTTAGTGTTAAATAAATTATTGATTTGAAGTTAGTAAATAAATTGTTGAACTTGAATGCACATTTTTTTTCCCATAAATTGGTTAAAAATCAATATAACAAATTCATCAATAATAATAAGATTTTAAATATTTTTCCTTTATATTTTGATTCATCAATAGATTTAGTATACAAAAATACGTAAATAGTTAAATAAATAATATAGTATGCTAATATAATTATACTTTGGACAAATATATACAATAATACAAACCTGGTTCACATCCATAATGCCTCGCACCCCGCATGTATATGTCAAGCACTAGAACATATTCATAACCACACCCACACCAATACACATTATGCCTTAGCACGCTCCCCTACACTCATGTACCAATGGCTAAAATAAATATGATATACCTAAGATGAGAAATCCCAACACCAGCATAACAAATTTATGAGTCATCCAAGCCTAGATCAACAGGAAGTCTCATGTACTTTAATGGAATGACGCTGACCAATCCGTTATCAGCTCGTTCTCACAACTCCATCGAATCCAGAATCATTCCCAGGCTCCAATAGAAACGAGAAAGAACGTATGGAGTCGCTTTGAACGCGACTCTACTTTTATACCCGTACTCAGTCAGTACACATGTGATTTATGTGGAATTTTCAAATGTTTTATCAGTTTTACATTTTACATGTGCTACAATCTACATCATCATCTTTCTCACAACAACACACGTACACTGCACAAGGCACAATGTATGAGCAGTTTGTGTTGCGAGAGGGAGAATCTGTAGCGACAATCAGCCCCATAAATGACTTACGCTGGAATCGGGCGCGGGGTATTCCCGCTGCTGAAAATTAATTTGATCATTGTGGCTACATTAATAATCCGATCTGAACCAAATTCGGGAGTCTGGTAGATATGGTAATTCTCTACAATACTGCATTTTTCATTTTTTCCTATCTTCAAAATTGTGGATTTTCATCTTTTGTGGGGCGGAAGAGGGCGGGGCGAAATGTTGAAATACACTTGTTTCGGTTTGGTATCACAGGAGTGTGTACAGAAAGTTTGGTTGCTCTAGCTCTCATAGTCTCTGAGATCCAGGCGACACAAAATACAAAAAACCAAATCGACTTGTTTTTGTGTGAGTGCGAGCAAAAGGGAGCGAAGTTTTTTCGTATGTTTTTCTCTATTGTGGCTATATTAATGATCCGATCCGATTCAGATTTACACAGCGGGCACCTGATAGATATGGACTCCTGTGATATCGCTTCAGTGCAAGTTTGTTTCAAAATTTTGCCACGCCCACTCCCGCCCCCCCTCCCACCACATGACGAAAATCCACAATTTTGAAGATAGAAAAAAACCGAATATGCAATATCGTAGAGAATGATCATATCTACCAGATTCCCGAATTTGGTTCAGATCGGATCTTTATTGTAGCCACAATGATCAAATGAATTTTCAGCAGCGAGTCCCCTTGCCACCCTCGACAAATATACATTTTTATTATGGTTGATTCTCTCTCACTCACACTCACGCTCTGCCTCGTGCAGTGTACGTGTGTTGTTGTGAGAACTGATGTAGATGTAGATGACAGATGCAGCAAACAAATGTAAGATGTCAAATGTAAAAAAAACTGATACAAAATTTGAAAATTCCACATAAATCACATGTGTACTGACTGAGTACGGGTATAAAAGTATAAAAGTATAAAAGACTCCGTACATTCTTTCTCGTTAGTTTTCTGTTATTTTCAAAATTGTGGACGCCACAGATATGCGCTCTTTGTGGGGGCGGAAGCGGGCGGGGCGAAATTTCGAAACACTTTTCTAGGAGGAGATATCACATCAGCTTGGAAACAAAATTTTTTTGCTCTAGCTCTTATAGCCTCCGTGCAATGGGCGAAAAACAAGACAGACGGACAGACAGACAGACGGACGGACAGACATGGCTATATCGACTCGGCTATTGATGCTGATCAAGAATATATATACTTTATGGGGTCGGAAACGCGTCCTTCGGTGTGTTACACACATCCTCTTTTACCACAAATACAATATATCCTTTTAATCTTCGAGTACGGGTATAAAAAAAGAACAAAAGAGTTCCTTAAATGACTTTTTCGTTTCGAGGGGTTTAGGTCTCGCTGCTGCAATTTAATTTTATCATTGTGGCTATAATAATGATCCGATCTGAACCAGTAGATATGATCATTCTCTACGATATTGCATTTTTGGTTTTTCCTATCTTCAAAATTGTGGACTTTCCTGCATGCTCGCGACCGGTTCATTCACGTCAATGTCCTAAAGAAATACAACCAGATGTAAAATACTTAAAAAGTGCTAGTGCTGAATTAGCATAAAAAACCAACTTTTATAAATTCTTTAAATTAAATTTATTTATATTTTCAAAATATTTATAATCAATTTAATTTCAGTAAATTATATTGCTAATTAAAGAAATGACGCAATAGTAATTTGATATTAATATTAAATATCACAATATAACAAATTGGGATTTTTGATTAACTAAATTATAACTTATAATTCATGAATCAATAAAACTTCATTCATTCATGAAATTTATATTCTAAATATTTTTTATTCAGAATAATTTAAGCTATCAATTTCTGTACAAATGAATGCCAAATGCAGAACTGTAGGTAAGTAAATCATACTCTCACGCTCTGGCTGTAAGATACACATTTGAAGCTTCTACTATCACATATGTATTATGAGAACGGAATTTAGTGTGAACGGTATTTTGTCTACACAAGTTATATTTCATTAACTAAAAATTAAACTCAGAGCTACGTCACAATAGATGGCGCTAAAAAGTAAACATGATATTTAGTATTAGCGAATATATGAACGACTACACAAGACTTAACAAAATAAGCTATGACTCAATATAATTGTCAAAAAAATAATAACATACTAGGTTATAGTAAATCAAACACAAGAACGATACATCTACAACCTAATTTTCAGACAGGCTTCCATTTTCTCATTCACAAAAAACTCCGGAGTTACTTCTTATTCGAAAGTCGCAGAGTTTTTCAGTATTCAAATGGCATCAAATTGCTCGCCAATATGAAAAAAAAACGACTTTCGATACAACTAAACGAATCTTAATTGCAAAAGAAAACCGAGAAAGAACGTACGGAGTCGCTGTAGGCGCGACTCTACTTTTATAACCGTACTCAGTCTGTACACATGTGATTTAAGTGGAATCTTCAAATGTTGTATCAGTTTTTACATTTTACATCTTACATTTGTTTGCTGCATCTGTCATTTACATCTACATCAGTTCTCACAACAAAACACGTAGACTGCACGAGGCAGAGTCTGTGAGCGTGAGTGTGAGTGTGAGAGAATCAGTAGCAGCCGCTACTGCCATCAACCCTAATAAAAATGTATATTTTGTTGCGCGGGGCAACCCCGTCAAGGGGACTCGCTGCTGAAAATTCATTTGATCATTGTGGTTACAATAATGATCCGATCTGAACCAAATCTGGTAAGATAAGATCTGGGAATCTGGTAGATATGGTCAATTTCTACCATACTGCAATTTTGGTTTTTTTCTATCTTCAAAATTGTGGATTTTCGTCTTTAGAGGGGGGCGTCAGTTGGCGTGACAAAATTTTGAAATAAACTTGCACTGAAGCGATTTCACAGGAGTCTAGGCAGAAAATTTGGTTCTTCTAGCTCTTATAGTCTCTGAGATCGAGGCACTCATTTGTACGAAAAACCAAATCGACTCGATTTTGTGTGAGTGCGAAAGAGAGGGAAAGAAGTTGTTTCGTATGTTTTTCTCTATTGTGGCTATATTAATGATCCGATCCGATTCAGATTTGGGCCCCTGATAGATATGGTCTTTCTTTATGATTCAGCATTTTTCGTTTTTTGTTATATTCAAAATTGTGGACGCCACAGATGTGCGCCCTTTGTGGGGGCAGAAGTGGGCGGAGCGAAATTTTGAAACATTTTTTAGGAGTGAGATATCACATCAGACTGGATAAAAAGATGAGTTGCTCTAGCTTTTATAGCCTTCGAGCAATGGGCGACAAACAAGACGGACGGACGGACAGACGGACAGACGGAAGGACAGACAGGGCTATATTGACTCGGCTATTGATGCTGATCAAGAATATATATAGTTTATAGGGTCGGAAATTATTCCTTCTCTATGTTACACACATCCACTTTTACCACAAATACAATATACCCTTTTAATCTTCGAGTACGGGTATAAAAATTTATAGATAACTAGCAAACCCGGCGAACTCCGTTTCACCACCAGATGGCTTCGTTTTTATGTAACATTTCGTTTGGTGATTAAAAAGATGAATAAAAGGAATATGAATAACTGGATCGGGAAATATTGCATGTTGAGTATCAATTTTGTTTAAATTGAGTGGCGCAGAATGTGCAGTACGACCGCCATCTAGAAGAGTCGCCGCAATTCCAGATGATGCTAACGCCAAAAGCTATGTCACATCTTGATCGAATAGTGGCCAAAATCAATGAAATGACAAATGTTTTCCCTGTTCCTCCAGGTGCGTCCAGGAAGAATAGACCACCAGTATTATTGTCCACCGCTTGCATTAATGTTTCGTATACTTGCTTTTGCTGTTCATTCAGCAACGGCACATTATTTCGAACGAATTCCTGCAATGTATCAACATTGTATTGCAGCTCTCGATTTAATTCTTGGTTGAATGCATCGTGCATCGATCGATTTGGCGCAATCATTCCTACTTCAATTAGTAGCTTGTTTGCAATAGTCAAGCATTGATCCTCAATCAGAATCAATCCTTCATTGTAGATTTCATCGGTTATTTGGATGTCAGGATTATTCGTTTGAATGCGCAAGCGATGCAAGATATCTTCACATATGTCGTCTTTGTATTTGTTCCATAACTGAATTGGTTGTGAAGGAAAACATGTGGTGATGATAATTGCGAACAGCGATCGTATTTGGTACGCATTTGATGAAACAACTGAATCCGTAAGTGTTAAATCCCAATGAGAATCGTTCTCCAGCAAACCCAATAGTTGACATGCTTCTCTATATGTTTGGCATTGGTGGCCATTCACAGTTTTCAAATGCGCAAATGATTTTGGTCCACGTACATTTACCAACAGCAGTCGCAAATAAAAAACATTCATCATTTCTAGGATGAACAGTATACATGCGACCCAGTGCATCAGTGGAAAACACCTGTGGCCAATCTGGAACTGGGGTTCCTTGTTTGCGACGTTGGAATTTCTTTGTTGATTGATTCCAAGTGTAATACTTGGGCATTTCAACGTACATCAGCGTCGCTGCGAATGGATCTGCGAACACACGTTGCAAAGAAGCTAGTCAATGTTGTCGATGGTGGTCTCTCACCTCGTTGTGCCGCATTAACCTCAGTGAAGTAAACTCTTTGGCCCCCCTCGGCGAACTACCATCTTGCCGTGATGAGGTGGCTTAGTAAGCGTAAGGACACCCCGAGAGTTATACCGGCGGCAGCACATGCTGCCAGAAGGGCCACGACAGCCGGGCAGGTCAAGGGCGAGCGCCGAAGCCAAGAGTAGTTTCACCCTGGCGGTAGGGCTAAAACGCATCGTTCATGCGTTAACGAATGTCCGTTAACGAATTAACAGTTACGGTGCGGGGAGTCGGAGACCCAGTACCGGCGGTGATTGGGGGTGCGAGCGCAGGCCCCCCGGCGTCGATATCCTGCGACTGCAGGAACCCCGAGTTGGCAGTGGAGAGCTTGGCTGCCAGCTCGTGTAATGCCACAAGCGAGAGGAGAATCCGCAGGCAGAAAAGGGACGATCGAGGATCTGGAACCGGGAACCACCGACGGAAGCTTCGTCTTCACTGGCCCCTCAGTGTCGGAGGCAGAGTTGGCCAAGGCCTTCTCGCCTTGGACAGAGCGAGGAGCTGCCGAGGGCGGAGCCGCAAGTCACGGTTCCCACCATCCAGGTCGACTCGAGTCCACTACCTGGGACGGAGGATGAGGCTCAAACCCGACGCAAACGGCTTTCGGGATACAGGGCATCGGTGAAATACCTTCGTGGTATGAGCCAAAGGCCCAGAAACGCTGACCGCGAGGGAAAGGAGCCTGTAGGGAAGAAGCACGAGCAGAACGTGCGGAGGTACGAGCGGCTGAACGGAGTCGCTCCTGCCAACGGAGACCAGTCCCCCAAGCGTACACGCGACGGTGACAGAGGACCCCAAGCCATCGTCTTCACCGTCAGCAGCAGCTGGCACGAAGACGATGTTGACCAACCCTCAACGTCATCGTCTGCGAACTCGCGAGGGAGAAAGGGAAGAAGGTATCCGGGAAGCAGAGGGAGAAGACCACACCTCAACCGCAGAACACGGCAAGCGCCAAGGTACCACCAACGCCCCTCTGTACAGAAGGCAACAGTGGAACCGACTGGTCGAGAGCCAAGGTTCAAGCGGCAGAGAACGGATGACTCCGTAAGAGCCTCCGAGCCGAAGAAGGCGAAACCAGAGGACATCCTGGCAAGCCTAGGAGCACCGCCTGAGCTACAGACGGCCATAATCGACCGAAGTGGTATAAGGAGGAAAAGCAGTGGGCGTGGTAACGCAGAAACTCTTGAGTTTCTCAAAACCACGGTTCAAGGTTTTGGTGAACTTTGGCCAGGAGCGGCTCTTTGCGTGGTCCCCATCGATGAGATTCCCAGGAGAACGATCATGAAGGTGTGGATTCCTCCCCAATCAAGGCGGATGAGGACACACTTGTCCTGATCAAGGCATAGAACTGATCCAGGGAACGTCGGACTGAACCATCACACGGGCGATGGCGCGAGACAAGGGGAACGGCAAGGAACCTGGATCAGTATTCCGCACATCATCCATTGGATGTATACAGCGGTAATAAGACCCATTCTGAATTTGCCCTGGTTTCCCAAAAAGTGGTGGGCAGCATCGTAACCTAGGACGATGTCGAGACCCTCGCTAAAACTTGGTGGGAGGGCCCTGACATCCCCCGAGGGTGGGTCCTCTTCCTCCGACGTCAGGTATGCCGAGGCTAGGGATAGGTTTTCCCGTCCTTGGATCTCACATAGTGCCACCGTTAGGTCCGGACGCTGTACCTGCAAGAAAACAGAACATTAAGACCGCATCTACCACGATACAGGTTCTTGGCTTACCCACGGGTGTGGCAGTGAGAAGGCGGTGGAACGCAACACCCAACTGTGAGATCTCTCGCTCGCTCTGGCCCCACTACGACCCTAAACGCACTAAGACTCTCCTAGGTTTCAGGAAGAGTCAGGTGCGAACACTGACGGGAGTTATAACGGCGCACTGTGTCATCGGCCACATGGCCACTAGGTACAGATTGCCCCATCATGACTTCTGCCGCAGCTGCAGGGACGAGGAGGAAATAGAGAGCATCCAGCATCTTCTCTGTGGCTGTCCTGCACTCATGGAAAGGCGTCACCGAATACTCGGCAGCGCCTTTCACGAGGACTTGGATAGCCTGGCAAACATGCCTTTGGAGAGGCTGATGCTCTTTGTTGAGGCCTCGGGATGGTTCAAGATGGTCAAGAAAGCCTTGCCAAACTCCTTGAAAAGGACTGCCGCATATCTTTTGGTATGGGCACACTGGCGGTAGTAGTACCGCGACACCCCAGGTCCGCTGAACAGCATGAAGGTGGTGCAGATTAATCTGCATCACCAAGTGTACCATCGGCGGACCTGCTGCGGTTTATGGACGAGAAGGCGGTAGACGTGGCCCCTCATCCAAGAGCCCTGGACCGTTAAGGGAGGGGTTCGGGGACCGAACGGTCGCGGATACCGCCTTCACGCCACACCCCGTGGGTAAGCCAAGAACCTGTATCGTGGTAAAAAGCGAGCTTAATGTTCTGTTTTCTTGCAGGTACAGCACTCCGGACCTAACGGTGGCACTATGTGAGAGGAAGGACGGAAAACCTATACCTAGCCTCGGCATACCTGCCGTACGAGGAAGAGGACCCACCCTCGGGGATGTCAGGGCCCTAATCCACCAAATGCGGAAAGAGGGTCTCGACATCGTCCTAGGTTGCGATGCGAATGCCCACCACCCCTTTGGGGAAGCACGGGCACAAATTCCAGAGGAGAGTCGCTGTTCGAGTTCATTCTGTCCACAAATCTTGTTGTGTGCAACCGGGGAGACCACCCCACCTTCCGCAACAAGAACCGTGCAGAGGTTATTGACATAACACTTGCCTCGGACAGTGACCCCCCAACCATTGATGATTGGCATGTGTCCGGTGAGTGCTCCTTCGGACCACTACAGGATAGTGTTCAGCATCAAGTGGAACAGAGAAAGGCCCAAGGCCTACCGCAATCCCAAGCGGATAGACTGGAGCCGCTTCTCCGCAACCGTAAAGAAGGCACTACCCTCCCCACCGGAAGGGAACATCCTTCAAACGGAAGCACTAGAGGAAGCGGCTCAGAATGTCACCAAAGCCCCTACAGGGGCCTTCCTTGAATCTTGCCCGATCAGCCGACCTCCAAAGTCCAACCGCAACCCGTGGTGGAAGCGGGAGCTGAGCGAAGTCAGGAGGGAGTCAAGGAGGCTCTTCAACAGGGCAAAAGTGGCAACACACAGGAAAGCTGGGACGAATATCGTCGCAGCTTTAACACCTACAGGAACACCTGTAGGAAGGCGAAAAAAAGGAATCTTGGGCTGCCTTCTGCGATGCCAAAGATGGTACCACCGAGGCTTCAATGCTTCGACGGGTGCTATCAAAGGCGCCAACCACAGCTGGACTGCTCCGCAACCAGGATGGTGTCTTTGCAGAAAACAGTCAGGGAATCCCTAGAGCTCCCTCATGAGCACCCACTTCCCGGGATGCTCAGATGTCACCGGTGACGAATCCAACGACATCAACGACACTGAGCCATACCGGGGAGAGGACACTGAGGATCTCATACGTGACATGGCACCAGACAAGATTATCTGGCCATTAAATCCTTCGGTCCCTACAAGTCACCGGGGCCGGATGATGTACGACCAGCCATGTTGCAGGCAGCCTGCCTGCCCCTGCTACCATGGCTAAAGAAAATCTTCGAAGGATGTCTCCGAATTGGGTATGTTCCCCAAGCATGGAGAGAGGTGAGAGTGGTCTTCATCCCCAAAGCCGGGAAGATAAACCATATCTCCCCAAGGACTACAGACCAATCAGTCTATTCACATTTTTGTTGAAAACGATGGAAAGGCTGATCGATCTACACATAAGGACCAAACTCGACAGACAAGTGTTCAGCGGAGCTCAGCACGCCTACCTCAAAGGTAGATCAGTTGAGACCGCACTACACGAGGCTGTGGGGAGTATCGAAAAGACTCTCAGCCATAAGGAATATGCTTTGGCGGCCTTCCTAGACATAGAGGGAGCCTTCAACAACGTCAGGATCGAGTCAATAACGGCCGCACTGACCAAGATTGGCACACACCCGACGGTAACCTTATGGCTGGACAGCGTTCTCAGGAGCAGAACGATCAGCGCTGGTCTCGGCACCTCCTCTTCAAGGAAGACGGTCACACGAGGTACTCCGCAGGGGGGTTATATCCCTCTCCTGTGGAACTTAGTCCTCAACGACCTTCTTCTTCAGTTGGGGAGGAGCGGATACAAGGTTGTGGCCTATGCGGATGATCTAGTGATACTGGTAACGGGTAAGTTCCTACCTACAATCAGTGATCTTCTGAATCTGCACTGGGAACGACCGCGAGCTGGGCACACCAAAACGGTCTGGGGGTTAACCCCCAAAAGACAGAACTGGTGTTGTTCTCACGAAAATACAAGATACCAAACTTCAAACTACCAGCAATTGGTGGAACGACGCTTGAGTTATCGAAAGAAGCCAAGTATCTTGGTGTCATCCTAGACTCCAAACTCTCTTGGAAGAGAAACACGGAGGAAAGGAAGAAAAAGGCAATGGCTGCTTTCTACATCTGTAGGAAGACCTTTGACGGACATGGGGCTTACAACCGCACATCATCCATTGGATGTATACAGCGGTAATAAGACCCATTCTGACATACGGAAGCTTGGTGTGGTGGGAAGCGGCCAACACCAAATCCCACCTCGAGAACCTCCGGAAAGTTCAGCGGACGGCATGCCTTGGAGTCACTGGATCCCTCAGATCCACCCCACAGGCTGCTCTGACACCATGCTAAACCTGGAGCCCATAGACCTCCACCTTAAGTGCAAGGCTGAGACAAGTGCCGCGAGGCTTTCAGCCGCGCGGTTCTTCAAGCCATCGCCTTATGGCCACGCCACAATACTTCGTAAGGAGGAAAGTGGAACGGGCGAACGGAGCGACTACTGTGTCTCGGAGTTTTCATGGAAGAGAAATTTTAAAGGACACATACCGGAAAAAGAGAGGAATGGACGCGTAACGCTGCTCTTGGGCAGAACGTGCTCTCCATCTTCACTGACGGGTCAAAAGACAGCCGAAGGACAGGAGCTGAATCTTCTCTGAAGAACTAGCAACCAACATATCCCTAAGACTACCAGACTGGTGCAGTGTATTTCAGGCGGAGATATATGCAGTATGGCAAGCGGCAAAGTTGATATACACCTTGGAGATACCTCAGAGGAACATAGCAATCTGTGTTGACAGCCAAGCTGCTATCAAAGCCCTGGTTTCCTGTAAAATCACGAGCAGACTCGTACGTGACACAGTGGACGCGCTAAACCAGATCGGAGCGCACTCAATCACACTCACGTGGGTCCCGGGTCACACCGACATCGCGGGCAACGAGAGTGCGGACGAGTGTGCCAGAAATGGATCGGCCAAACCACTGGCGGACGCAGTCAGCGATATACGGAGGCGTTCTGCGAGACATCATCTCGCAGATGATGGGTCGAGCTAGAACGAGATCAGACAGACGGTGGAACGCAACACCCAACTGTGAGATCTCTCGCTCGCTCTGGCCCCACTACGACCCTAAACGCACTAAGACTCTCCTAGGTTTCAGGAAGAGTCAGGAACAGTGAACTTTAACTTTGATAGTTCGACCATTATCTTCTTTTGAACGCCGACGATAAACTGGATATCCATCGTTCCCCGTGACTGTTTCACCAACTAACGGTCGCGGATATCGTTTTGTTCACTTTCCATCAGCCATGCAAGGCGACAATGGATTTAATGCACCGCACGGTCCATGCACCATCTGTGTCGTCACAATGTCGTGTAGGTGGGGATCTGTGTTGAGGATCAGAAATTTCAGCTGATATGATGTCATCCACTTCATTTGAATGTAATTTGTTCAGCAACCAAATGGGGATATGACCATGCGGTAGTCCACGCTTCTGCCATTCCACCGAGTACATATAACAACGTGTGTCACCAAAAACTCGATACTTAGTAAGCACATCCATCATAACCTTGAGTTCTTGCTGAAATACTCTGGCGATTATGCCATGGCGATCTTGCGGTTTTTGGCCCGGTTCAAATTCACGGATTGCATGTGGACGTAATAAATAAATCCGGAGTTCCATAATTTCGCACGTACGTCATAGCGTCTTGAGCGTATTCGTGCATGTGGCGTGGGCTTCCGATATTAGATGATGGGAGAATCGTCAGACGTCCAATATTCTGAACATCACCATCTGAATGAATAGCATCACGCAAGTGTATATAGTCCTCAGATCGTAGCTTTGCCTGATTGAATCGGATGAACGCTAAACGTTCGGTCTCGACTTTAACATACATGACATTCTTCTCAATGTGTACGAATCATCATACGCTACGTATAGTAATTCATTGCGCTTAGATTTTAATTCGTTGATACGTCTGAAAATGCAAAATTTAATGAATTGTTAAGGGAAACCAATAATAGCAATAATTATTGTGTGAATATTGTACCTGTAATTGGATCGACCATCTTAAACGTGATGTCGTATCCGTCTTGCCCTTGCCAATAAATGATTGGATGTTGTAACGCATCGTACAAACGATGTGTCTCGTTTACACGATGCATGATATTGCTTCTTCGCTGAACGACAATGTCTCGCGATTTAGTTGGATCGCCAACAATAATTGCAGCAACATCATTAATCTGAATCTTCGCACATGTTCACCTGTTGGGGTACAATCCGCTCTTATGATAAATTTGTGCGTATCCGATGGCATTCGTTCCAATGCTGTTTTGAACATATTAACCACAGCATTATTAGCGTGAAAAAAATGCTTTCAACTGTGTTCAATAATTCGTCTCTTTAACTGTTGTGTTCCCTGTATATTGCACCGCACATTCAGCTGATCCACCATCGACGAAATGAAATATATATGCAGAAATTGATGCGGTTCATCTGGTGTTGGCACCATTGAACCATGCAAATGATATATTTGTCCTTGTATCTGTAATTGCAAACAATAATTTGTTGAAGAATACGGTGTAACTTCTGTGATGGTGTAGTGTGTGGTGTATATGTAGTTGTTACGTGTTGCAATTCATTGTGTTGGTGTGAGTGATTGGTTATGTGTGTTGTATCTTTTAACTTGCAAGTCGGCATGAAGCCGCCTTCTCGAATGATATTAGCTCCAAAGGAAGTCATGCGAAAGCAGTTATTGTATTCAAGGATGTGTTGAAGAAAATGGCTGGAATCGGGATCACTTCCATCGAACAATGGTTTCAGTGGCTGTGGTGGTGTAAGTAATGGATCCAGTTTGACTTTTCCACTTGCGCAGCACAATCCAGCCGTTTCTCTTTTGAACTTTAACGCATTGCAATATCGGCATATAGTCGTCATTGGTCCAATATCTAAATTTTCATCATCACTGTAGTTCGCAGTGGGATCATATTCGAATGCCAAGCGATTGTATGATGCCAATGATCTTCGTGTCCTCACGCGCTGTCCCAATCGGGAATTTTCTCTTATTATATTTTGTCTTTCTTCGCTTAAGTTCTGTGAATACACTTGCTGGCTTGCATGTCTTGTGCGGCGGCCGATGTTCGCACGTCGTCCTTTTATGCATTTTGAACTGTGGACAGAGTGGTGAATTTAACCTCAAATGCACGATCCACCTAATTTACACAGTTCAACTTACCACCTAAAGACAAATGCCTGCTGTTGAAATTGAATAAAATTTTCACAATACACGTGATTGATTTGATGGTGTCCAATTGAAATGTGAGGAAACGAAAACTTTTTTTTTAAAATTTCGTTTTCACAGTGAACACAATACCGGTTTGTCACATGAAATTAACTGAGCAGAGAACAATGAGTAGCTGTCAAACAATGTATCACGTACCGGCGCCTAATTAAAATATTGGTTTGTAGTACATGCTATGTATCAGAGATGGCGCTGTATGTAGATGTAGTATATAGTAGATAATACAAATACATTTTCCCGCTTTTCTGTTGAAATTTTCCTTGCAGAAGATAATATAATAAAAAACTTGATCTTGAAAATTGTTCAACGCAACAAAACTTTGTGTTTTCATGGCAACTTCCAAACCTGGTTATCGATAAATCTATTTTATACATAACATGGGTATTTTTGTATGATCTCGCACTAACGCTATAACAGCAGTGTATTTTGCGCTTAACAGTACCGGAGGAAATAAGCCACACTTTTGTGAAAAAGTGAAATGAAAAACTAGATATTTGGCTGAAAACGTGAAATGCCAAAGTAAGTGAAAACCAGAGCCTGCCTCTTTGTCTCGTATTATTTTTGTCACACAGTATTATTAATTTCGGTATATAAATATATATACTTTTAGTGTTAAATAAATTATTGATTTGAAGTTAGTAAATAAATTGTTGAACTTTGAATGCACATTTTTTTTCCCATAAATTGGTTAAAAAATCAATATAACAAATTCATCAATAATAATAAGATTTTAAATATTTTTTCCTTTATATTTTGATTCATCAATAGATTTAGTATACAAAAATACGTAAATAGTTAAATAAATAATATAGTATGCTAATATAATTATACTTTGGACAAATATATACAATAATACAAACCTGGTTCACATCCATAATGCCTCGCACCCCCCGCATGTATATGTCAAGCACTAGAACATATTCATAACCACACCCACACCAATACACATTATGCCTTAGCACGCCCTTTACACTCATGTACCAATGGCTAAAATAAATATGATATACCTAAGATGAGAAATCCCAACACCAGCATAATCAAATTTATGAGTCATCCAAGCCTAGATCAACAGGAAGTCTCATGTACTTTAATGGAATGACGCTGACCAATCCGTTATCAGCTCGTTCTCACAACCCATCGAATCCAGAATCATTCCCAGGCTCCAATAGAAACGAGAAAGAACGTATGGACTCTACTACTTTTATACCCGTACTCAGTCAGTACACATGTGATTTATGTGGAATTTTCAAATGTTTTATCAGTTTTTACATTTTACATGTGCTACAATCTACATCATCATCTTTCTCACAACAACACACGTACACTGCACAAGGCACAATGTATGAGCAGTTTGTGTTGCGAGAGGGAGAATCTGTAGCGACAATCAGCCCCATAAATGACTTACGCTGGAATCGGGCGCGGGAAAACGCTGAAAGGGCGCGGGGTATTCCCGCTGCTGAAAATTAATTTGATCATTGTGGCTACATTAATTATCCGATCTGAACCAAATTCGGGAGTCTGGTAGATATGGTAATTCTCTACAATAATGCATTTTTCATTTTTTTTCCTATCTTCAAAATTGTGGGATTTTCATCTTTTGTGGGGCGGAAGAGGGCGGGGCGAAATGTTGAAATACACTTGTTTCGGTTTGGTATCACAGGAGTGTGTACAGAAAGTTTGGTTGCTCTAGCTCTCATAGTCTCTGAGATCCAGGCGACACAAAATACAAAAACCAAATCGACTTGTTTTTTGTGTGAGTGCGAGCAAAAGGGAGCGAAGTTTTTTCGTATGTTTTTCTCTATTGTGGCTATATTAATGATCCGATCCGATTCAGATTTGGGCACCTGATAGATATGGACTCCTGTGATATCGCTTCAGTGCAAGTTTGTTTCAAAATTTTGCCACGCCCACTCCCGCCCCCCCTCCCACCACATGACGAAAATCCACAATTTTGAAGATAGAAAAAAACCAAATATGCAATATCGTAGAGAATGATCATATCTACCAGATTCCCGAATTTGGTTCAGATCGGATCTTTATTGTAGCCACAATGATCAAATGAATTTTCAGCAGCGAGTCCCCTTGCCACCCTCGACAATTATACATTTTTATTATGGTTGATTCTCTCTCACTCACACTCACGCTCTGCCTCGTGCAGTGTACGTGTGTTGTTGTGAGAACTGATGTAGATGTAGATGACAGATGCAGCAAACAAATGTAAGATGTCAAATGTAAAAACTGATACAAAATTTGAAAATTCCACATAAATCACATGTGTACTGACTGAGTACGGGTATAAAAGTATAAAAAGTATGAAAAAAGACTCCGTACATTCTTTCTCGTTAGTTTTCTGTTATTTTCAAAATTGTGGACGCCACAGATATGCGCTCTTTTGTGGGGCGGAAGCGGGCGGGGCGAAATTTCGAAACACTTTTCTAGGAGGAGATATCACATCAGCTTGGAAACAAAATTTTTTTGCTCTAGCTCTTATAGCCTCCGTGCAATGGGCGACAAACAAGACAGACGGACAGACAGACAGACGGACGGACAGACATGGCTATATCGACTCGGCTATTGATGCTGATCAAGAATATATATACTTTATGGGGTCGGAAACGCGTCCTTCGGTGTGTTACACACATCCTCTTTTACCACAAATACAATATATCCTTTTAATCTTCGAGTACGGGTATAAAAAAAAGAACAAAAGAGTTCCTTAAATGACTTTTTCGTTTCGAGGGGTTTAGGGTCTCGCTGCTGCAATTTAATTTTATCATTGTGGCTATAATAATGATCCGATCTGAACCAGTAGATATGATCATTCTCTACGATATTGCATTTTTGGTTTTTTCCTATCTTCAAAATTGTGGACTTTCCTGCATGCTCGCGACCGGTTCATTCACGTCAATGTCCTAAAAGAAATACAACCAGATGTAAAATACTTAAAAGTGCTAGTGCTGAATTAGCATAAAAACCAACTTTTATAAATTCTTTAAATTAAAATTTATTTATATTTTAAAAATATTTATAATTTAAATTAGTAAATGCAGTAAATTATATTGTTAATTAAAGAAATGACGCAGTAGTAATTTGATATTAATATTAAATATCACAATATAACAAATTGGGATTTTTGATTAAATAAATTATAATTTATAATTCATGAATCAATAAAATTTCATTCATTCATGAAATTTATCTTCTAAATATTTGTATTCAGAATAATCTAATTATGCAGTACTGTAGGTAAGGAAATCAAACTCTCACGCTCTGGCTGTAAGATACACATTTAAAGCTTCTACTATCACATATGTATTAGTCCATGAGAATGGAATTTAGTTTTAACGGTATTTTGTCTAGAAAAGTTATATTTCATTAACTCAAAATTAAACTCAGAGCTACGTCAAAAATATATGGCGCTAAAAAGTAAACATGATATTTAGTATTAGCGAATTTATGAACGACTACACAAGACTTAACAAAATAAGCTATGACTCAATATAATTGTCAAAAAAATAATAACATACTAGGTTATAGTAAATCAAACACAAGAACGATACATCTACAACCTAATTTTTCAGACAGGCTTCTTGTTTTTTTCTCATTCACAAAAAAACTCCGGATTTACTTCTTATTCGAAAGTCGCATAGTTTTTCAGTATTCAAATGGCATCAAATTGCTCGCCAATATGAAAAAACGACTTTCGATACAACTAAACGAATCTTAATTGCAAAAGAAAAAAAACGAGAAAGAACGTACGGAGTCGCTGTAGGCGCGACTCTACTTTATAACCGTACTCAGTCTGTACACGTGTGATTTAAGTGGAATCTTCAAATGTTGTATCAGTTCTTACATTTTACATCTTACATTTGTTTGTTGCATCTGTCATCTACATCTACATCAGTTCTCACAACAAAACACGTAGACTGCACGAGGCAGAGTCTGTGAGCGTGAGTGTGAGTGTGTGAGAGAATCAGTAGCAGCCGCTACTGCCATCAACCCTAATAAAAATGTATATTTTGTTGCGCGGGGCAACCCCGTCAAGGGGACTCGCTGCTGAAAATTCATTTGATCATTGTGGTTACAATAATGATCCGATCTGAACCAAATCTGGTAAGATAAGATCTGGGAATCTGGTAGATATGGTCCATTTCTACCATACTGCAATTTTGGTTTTTTTCTATCTTCAAAATTGTGGATTTTCGTCTTTAGGGGGGGGCGTGAGTGGGCGTGACAAAATTTTGAAATAAACTTGCACAGAAGCGATTTCACAGGAGTCTAGGCAGAAAATTTGGTTCTTCTAGCTCTTATAGTCTCTGAGATCGAGGCACTCATTTGTACGAAAAACCAAATCGACTCGATTTTGTGTGAGTGCGAAAGAGAGGGAAAGAAGTTGTTTCGTATGTTTTTCTCTATTGTGGCTATATTAATGATCCGATCCGATTCAGATTTGGGCCCCTGATAGATATGGTCTTTCTTTATGATTCAGCATTTTTTCGTTTTTGTTATATTCAAAATTGTGGACGCCACAGATGTGCGCCTTTTGTGGGGGCAGAAGTGGGCGGAGCGAAATTTTGAAACATTTTTCTAGGAGTGAGATATCACATCAGACTGGATAAAAAGTTGAGTTGCTCTAGCTTTTATAGCCTTCGAGCAATGGGCGACAAAACAAGACGGACGGACGGACAGACGGACAGACGGAAGGACAGACAGGGCTATATTGACTCGGCTATTGATGCTGATCAAGAATATATATACTTTATAGGGTCGGAAATTATTCCTTCTCTATGTTACACACATCCACTTTTTACCACAAATACAATATACCCTTTTAATCTTCGAGTACGGGTATAAAAATTTATAGATAACTAGCAAACCCGGCGAACTCCGTTTCACCACCAGATGGCTTCGTTTTATGTAACATTTCGTTTGGTGATTAAAAGATGAATAACAGGAATATGAATAACTGGATCGGGAAATATTGCATGTTGGAGTATCAATTTTGTTTAAATTGAGTGGCGCAGAATGTGCAGTACGACCGCCATCTTCAATTCCAGATGATGCTAACGCCAAAGCTATGTCACATCTTGATTCCCAAAATCAATGAAATGACAAATGTTTTCCCTGTTCCTCCAGGTGCGTCCAGGAAGAATAGACCACCAGTATTATTGTCCACCGCTTGCATTAATGTTTCGTATACTTTGCTTTTGCTGTTCATTCAGCAACGGCACATTATTTCGAACGAATTGCAATGTATCAACATTGAACAGCTCTCGATTTAATTTTTGGTGGAATGCATCGTCATCGATCGATTTGGCGCAATCATTCCTACTTCAATCAGTAGCTTGTTTGAATAGTCAAGCATTGATCCTCAATCAGAATCAATCCTTTATTGTAGATTTCATCGGTTATTTGTATTTCAGGATTATCGTTTGAATGCGCAAGCGATGCAAGATATCTTCACATATGTCGACTTTGTATTTGTTCCATAACTGAATTGGTTGTGAAGGAAAACATGTGGTGATGATAATTGCGAACAGCGTTCGTATTTGGTACGCATTTGATGAAACAACTGAATCCGAAAGTGTTAAATCCCAATGAGAATCGTTCTCCAGCAAACCCAATATATGTTTGGCATGGGTGGCCATTCACAGTTTTCAAATGCGCAAATGATTTTGGTCCACGTACATTTACCAACAGCAGTCGCAAAATAAAAACATTCATCATTTCTAGGATGAACAGTATACATGCGACCTAGTGCATCAGTGGAAAACACCTGTGGCCAATCTGGAACTGAGGTTCCTTGTTTGCGACATTTGAATTTCTTTGTTGATTGATTCCAAGTGTAATACTTGGGCATTTCAACGTACATCAGCGTCGCTGCGAATGGATCTGCTTCACACATTGCGGTCTCTCAGCTCGTTGTCCCGCATTACCCTCAGTGAAGTAAACTCTTTGGCCATTTTCCAAATGCACTGATAAATGTACAACCGGTGTGATGGTGTAGTGTGTGGTGTATATGTAATTGTTACGTGTTGCAATTCATTGTGTTGGTGTGAGTGATTGGTTATGTGTGCTGTATCTTTTACCTTGCAAGTCGGCATGAAGCCGCCTTCTCGAATGATATTAGCTCCAAAGGAAGTCATGCGAAAGCAGTTATTGTATTCAAGGATGTGTTGAAGAAAATGGCTGGAATCGGGATCACTTCCATCGAACAATGGTTTCAGGGGCTGTGGTGGTGTAAGTAATGGATCCAGTTTGACTTTTCTACTTGCGCAGCACAATCCAGCCGTTTCTCTTTTGAACTTTAACGCATTGCAATATCGGCATATAGTCGTCATTGGTCCAATATCTAAATTTTCATCATCACTGTAGTTCGCAGTGGGATCATATTCGAATGCCAAGCGATTGTATGGTGCCAATGATCTTCGTGTCCTCACGCGTTGTCCCAATCGGGAATTTCCTCTTCTTATATTTGGTCTTTCTTCGCTCAAGTGCTGTAAATACACTTGTTGCTGGCTTGCATGTCTTGTGCGGCGGCCGATGTTCGCACGTCGTCCTATAGGCATTTTGGACTGTAGACTCTGTCCACTTTAACCTCAAATGCACGATCCACATAATTTACACAGTTCAACTTACCAACCTTAAAGACAAATGCCTGCTGTTCACAATACACGTGATTGATTTGATGGTTTCCAATTGAAATATGAGGAACTTGAACACAATCCCGGTTTGTCACATGAAATTAACTGAGCCGAGAACAATGAGTAGCTGTCAAACAATGTATCACGCACCGGCGCCTACTTAAAATATTGGTTTGTAGTACATGCTATGTATCAGAGATGGCGCTGTATGTAGTATATAGTAGATAATACAAATGCATTTTTCCGCTTTTCTTTTGAAATTTTTCGTGAATTTTCTTTTTGCTATAAACCTCACGGAGCCCGAGACCTTTCCAACGAATGCAAAACCGTGGAAATCGGTTCGTGCGTTCTGGAGTTATTACGTCAATAAGAAAAACCCGACTTATTTTTATATATTAGATAATACATATACATTTTCCCGCTTTTCTGTTGAAATTTTTCGTGAATTTGGTATAAACCTCACGGAGCCCTAGACCTTTCCAACGAATTCAAAGCCGTGGAAATCGGTTCGTGCGTTCTGGAGTTATTGCGTCAAAAGGAAAACCCGACTTATTTTTATATAGTAGAAGACTAGCAAACCCGGCGAACTCCGTTTCGCCACCAGATGGCTTCGTTTTATGTAACATTTCGTTTGGTGATTAAAATATGAAGAACAATTTTTGTTTGTTTTATATTTGAAAAGGGAAAAATTTTATTTCATTTCAGAACAGTAATGAATTCATTTCGATTACAAAATGAAGTGTTATTTAGTTGAACTTCTCTAAGTAAATAAAAGTGAATGAGTATCAAAGTAAATACTGAGTCGAAGCGTTATACGTGTTCGCAAATTATCCGTTTCATTGAAGTGCTCTTTGCTAAACCACATTTTTTGTTTTTTGGTCTGACGTCAACACAAACAATGCGGATGGTTTCCCAACTCGTGAACACGCAACTTATAACTGCCCATGTTTTCACATGTTTTTCACATGATTTCACAACAATGATTTTCTAAATTTATCTTGCAAACACTAAAAATAAATAATAATAATAATAGCAATAATAGCAATAATTATTGTGTGAATATTGTACCTGTAATTGGATCGACCATCTTCAACGTGATGTCGTATCCGTCTTGCCCTTGCCAATAAATGATTGGATATTGTAACGCATCATTACAAACGATGTGTCTCGTTTACACGATGCATGATATTGCTTTTTTCGCTGAACGACAATGTCTCGCGATTTAGTTGGATCGCCAACAATAATTGCAGCAACATCATTAACGGTGGGTGCATTAAATCTTCGCACATGTTCACCTGTTGGGGTACAATCCGCTCTTATGACAAATTTGTGCGTATACGATGGCATTCGTTCCAATGCTGTTTTGAACATATTAACCACAGCATTATTAGCGTGAAAAAACTGTTCAACTGTTCAATAATTCGTCTCTTTAACTGTTGTGTTTCCTGTATATTGCACCGCACATTCAGCTGATCCACCATCGACGAAATGAAATATATTTGCAGAAATTGATGCGGTTCATCTGGTGTTGGCAAATGATATATTTGTCTATAATTGCAAACAAAACAATTTTGAAGAATACGATGTTACTTCTGATCGTGTGATGGTGTAGTGTGTGGTGTATATGTAGTTGTTACGTGTTGCAATTCATTGTGTTGGTGTGAGTGATTGGTTATGTGTGTTGTATCTTTTACCTTGCAAGTCGGCATGAAGCCGCCTTCTCGATTGATATTAGCTCCAAAGCCAGTAGCCAACCCTGGACAAGAAAACTTGTCTTGACAAACTCACAAGAGTCCAACGCACGGCAGAGCTATGCATAACGGGCGGATTACGCACTACCCCAAGTGAAGACCTCGACACCATGTTGTACCTTTTACCTGTAGAACTTATGGGGAAAAAAAAGGTTGCAACAGTCTCCCGCCCTTAGAATGAGGGAATCCAACCTGTGGAAAACCACCACGGTTGGCCACTCGGGAATCCTAATAAAACTCCCGCAACTTCCAGAGAAGACAGACTTTTGCATCCCAAGTGACTACCGCTCGACGATTTTCCAGGTATCCATACCACTCAGGGGAGGACTGGGAGAGGGGCGAACCTGGACCTGCAAACGCGATCCACTTCTACACTGATGGCTCAAAATTAGACGGCCGCGTGGGGGGGGCGTCTTCTGCGACGAGCTCAACATCAGTCTCTGCTTCAGACTTCCGGACCACTGTAGCGTGTTCCAGGCAGAGGTCTTATCCATCAAGGAGGCCATTTCCATCGTCTCCAAACTTATTTTTAGACGGACACTCGGTGTGCGTCTTCTCGGACAGCAAAGCAGCCCTCAAGGCTCCGGGCTCTATTGCGTCGAACTCAGCGACCGTTAAGGACTGTCGCGGCGAACGACGCCGCCGACGAGCTAGCTAGGCAGGGCACTACTGTACCTCTCCTCCCGGAGAGGGAGCAAGTAGCGATGCCTTTAGCTACGTGCAGACATTCGAGCAAATTGCTGACAGGCGATGGCAGCTGACCATCACATGCAGAACTTCAAGATCGATTTGGCCAAATCGTTCAAAAAAGCGCTCGGAAGAGTTTTATAGACTCAGCAGAGCACATTGCTCTGCCGTCACCCGAGCCATCACGGGGCATTTGGGAGATCGGCACACTCGCTGCAAGACTGTCGATCCCTCACAACGACTTCTGCAGAAGTAGTAGTAGGGACAAGGAGGAGGAGGATTCGGTTCACCACTTCTTCTGTCTCTGCCCGGCCCTGGGATACCGAAGACTACGGTTCCTCGGGGCCCCTTTTCAGTAACAGACATTTCGGACCTTTGCGAAACCAAGTCGGGGACTCTGTCTAAATACATCCAGGCCACCGGATGGGACTGCCCTTAGCTCGGCACTAAGTTGCTCACCACGGTTAGGGCCAGGAGAGGCCCTCGCGCCCATGCGGCATCACAATGGTCCATTAACTGGACCAAGTCAGCGGGGGGGAGGTCTCTCCCCCTCCGCTACCGCCTTAACCTAACCTAACCTACTAAATCGTAGAAAAATGCTTTGTGTAATTTGGATGCACAACTTGATCAGGGGTGAAATCGACGGCCTTGACTTTTTAGCCGGATAAATTTCACGATGCCTATTAGATCCTCTAGAAATTGTAACATACCTTTCCCGTAATTATTAATATTCGTTGGTAGCTTTAAATATTTGGCATTGTGTTAAGCCTTAATTTTTCTCGAATATGAATCTGACACCTTTCTTTCCTGCATGCTCGCGATCGGTTCATTCACGTCAATGTCCTAAAGAAATACAACCAGACGTAAAATACTTAGAAAGTGCTAATTCTGAATTAGCATAAAAAACCAACTTTTATAAATTCTTTAAATTAAATTTATTTATATTTTAAAAATATTTATAATTTAAATTAGTAAATGCAGTAAATTATATTGTTAATTAAAGAAATGACGCAATAGTAATTTGATATTAATATTAAATATCACAATATAACAAATTGGGATTTTTGATTAAATAAATTATAATTTATAATTCATGAATCAATAAAATTTCATTCATTCATGAAATTTATCTTCTAAATATTTGTATTCAGAATAATCTAATTATGCAGTACTGTAGGTAAGGAAATCAAACTCTCACGCTCTGGCTGTAAGATACACATTTAAAGCTTCTACTATCACATATGTATTAGTCCATGAGAATGGAATTTAGTTTTAACGGTATTTTGTCTAGAAAAGTTATATTTCATTAACTCAAAATTAAACTCAGAGCCACGTCACAATAGATGGCGCTAAAAAGTAAACATGATATTTAGTATTAGCGAATTTATGAACGACTACACAAGACTTAACAAAATAAGCTATGACTCAATATAATTGTCAAAAAAAATAATAATATACTAGGTTATAGTAAATCAAACACAAGAACGATACATCTACAACCTAAGTTTCAGACAGGCTTCCATTTTCTCATTCACAAAAAACTCCGGATTTACTTCTTATTCGAAAGTCGCAGAGTTTTTCAGTATTCAAATGGCATCAAATTGCTCGCCAATAAAAAAAAACGACTTTCGATACAACTAAACGAATCTTAATTGCAAAAGAAAAACGAGAAAGAACGTACGGAGTCGCTGTAGGCGCGACTCTACTTTTATACCCGTACTCAGTCTGTACACGTGTGATTTAAGTGGAATCTTCAAATGTTGTATCAGTTTTTTACATTTTACATCTTACATTTGTTTGCTGCATCTGTCATCTACATCTACATCAGTTCTCACAACAAAACACGTACACTGCACGAGGCAGAGTCTGTGAGCGCCAAGCGTGTGAGTGTGAGAGAATCAGTAGCAGCCGCTACTGCCATCAACCCTAATAAAAATGTATATTTTGTTGCGCGGGGCATACCCCTGTTGGGGACTCGCTGCTGAAAATTCATTTGATCATTGTGGTTACAATAATGATCCGATCTGAACCAAATCTGGTAAGATAAGATCAAATGGGAATCTGGTAGATATGGTCCATTTCTACCATACCTTAAAGCAATTTTGTTTTTTCTATCTTCAAAATTGTGATTTTTTCGTCTTTAGGGGGCGTGAGTGGGCGTGACAAAATTTTGAAATAAACTTGCACAGAAGCGATTTCACAGGAGTCTAGGCAGAAAATTTGGTTCTTCTAGCTCTTATAGTCTCTGAGATCGAGGCGCTCATTTGTACAAAAAAACCAAATCGACTCGATTTTGTGTGAGTGCGAAAGAGAGGGAAAGATGTTGTTTCGTATGTTTTTCTCTATTGTGGCTATATTAATGATCCGATCCGATTCAGATTTAGGCCCCTGATAGATATGGTCTTTCTTTATGATTCTGCATTTTTCGTTTTTTGTTATATTCAAAATTGTGGACGCCACAGATGTGCGCCCTTTGTGGGGGCGGAAGTGGGCGGGGCGAAATTTTGAAACATTTTTTTAGGAGTGAGATATCACATCAGACTGGGTAAAAAGTTGAGTTGCTCTAGCTTTTATAGCCTTCGAGCAACAAACAAGACGGACGGACGGACAGACGGACAGACGGAAGGACAGACAGGGCTATATTGACTCGGCTATTGATGCTGATCAAGAATATATATACTTTATAGGGTCGGAAATTATTCCTTCTCTATGTTACACACATCCACTTTTACCACAAATACAATATACCCTTTTAATCATCGAGTACGCCGCCAAAAATTTATAGATAACTAGCGAAAACCCGGCGAACTCCGTTTCACCACCAGATGGCTTCGTTTTATGTAACATTTCGTTTGGTGATTAAAAATGATGAATAACAGGAATATGAATAACTGGATCGGGAAATATTGCATGTTGGAGTATCAATTTTGTTTAAATTGAGTGGCGCAGAATGTGCAGTAGGACCACCATCTAGAAGAGTCGCCGCAATTCCAGATGATGCTAACGCCAAAGCTATGTCACATCTTGATCGAATAGTGGCCAAAATCAATGAAATGACAAATGTTTTCCCTGTTCCTCCAGGTGCGTCCAGGAAGAATAGACCACCAGTATTATTGTCCACCGCTTGCATTAATGTTTCGTATACTTGCTTTTGCTGTTCATTCAGCAACGGCACATTATTTCGAACGAATTCCTGCAATGCATCAACATTGTATTGCAGCTCTCGATTTAATTCTTGGTTGAATGCATCGTGCATCGATCGATTTGGCGCAATCATTCCTACTTCAATCAGTAGCTTGTTTGCAATAGTCAAGCATTGATCCTCAATCAGAATCAATCCTTTATTGTAGATTTAATCGGTTATTTGTATTTCAGGATTATTCGTTTGAATGCGCAAGCGATGCAAGATATCTTCACATATGTCGTCTTTGTATTTGTTCCATAACTGAATTGGTTGTGAAGGAAAACATGTGGTGATGATAATTGCGAACAGCGTTCGTATTTGGTACGCATTTGATGAAACAACTGAATCCGAAAGTGTTAAATTCAATGAGAATCGTTCTCCAGCAAACCCAATATATTTTTTGGCATGGGTGGCCATTCACAGTTTTCAAATGCGCAAATGATTTTGGTCCACGTACATTTACCAACAGCAGTCGCAAATAAAAAACATTCATCATTTCTAAGATGAACAGTATACATGCGACCTAGTGCATCAGTGGAAAACACCTGTGGCCAATCTGGAACTGGGGTTCCTTGTTTGCGACGTTTGAATTTTTTTGTTGATTGATTCCAAGTGTAATACTTGGGCATTTCAACGTACATCAGCGTCGCTGCGAATGGATCTGCTTCACACATTGCGGTCTCTCAGCTCGTTGTCCCGCATTACCCTCAGTGAAGTAAACTCTTTGGCCATTTTCCAAATGCACTGATAAATGTACAACCGGTGTGATGGTGTAGTGTGTGGTGTATATGTAATTGTTACGTGTTGCAATTCATTGTGTTGGTGTGAGTGATTGGTTATGTGTGCTGTATCTTTTACCTTGCAAGTCGGCATGAAGCCGCCTTCTCGAATGATATTAGCTCCAAAGGAAGTCATGCGAAAGCAGTTATTGTATTCAAGGATGTGTTGAAGAAAATGGCTGGAATCGGGATCACTTCCATCGAACAATGGTTTCAGGGGCTGTGGTGGTGTAAGTAATGGATCCAGTTTGACTTTTCTACTTGCGCAGCACACAATCCAGCCGTTTCTCTTTTGAACTTTAACGCATTGCAATATCGGCATATAGTCGTCATTGGTCCAATATCTAAATTTTCATCATCACTGTAGTTCGCAGTGGGATCATATTCGAATGCCAAGCGATTGTATGGTGCCAATGATCTTCGTGTCCTCACGCGTTGTCCCAATCGGGAATTTCCTCTTCTTATATTTGGTCTTTCTTCGCTTAGGTGCTGTAAATACACTTATTGCTGGCTTGCCTATAGGCATTTTGGACTGTGGACTCTGTCCACTTTAACCTCAAATGCACGATCCACATAATTTACACAGTTCAACTTACCACCTTAAAGACAAATGCCTGCTGTTCACAATACACGTGATTGATTTGATGGTTTCCTATTGAAATATGAGGAAACATGAACACAATCCCGGTTTGTCACACGAAATTAACTGAGCCGAGAACAAGGAGTAGCTGTCAAACAATGTATCACGCACCGGCGCCTACTTAAAATATTGGTTTGTAGTACATGATATGTATCAGAGATGGCGCTGTATGTAGTATATAGTAGATAATACAAATGCATTTTCCCGCTTTTTTTTTGAAATTTTTCGTGAATTTGGTATAAACCTCACGGAGCCCTAGACCTTTCAACGAATGCAAAACCGTGGAAATCGGTTCGTGCGTTCTGGAGTTATTGCGTCAAAAGGAAAACCCGACTTATTTTTTATATAGTAGAAGACTAGCAAACCCGGCGAACTCCGTTTCGCCACCAGATGGCTTCGTTTTTATGTAACATTTCGTTTGGTGATTAAAATATGAAGAACAATTTTTGTTTGTTTTATATTTCAAAAGGAAAAATTGTATTTCATTTCACAACAGTAATGAATTCATTTCGATTACAAAAATGAAGTAATATTTAGTTGAACTTCTCTAAGTAAATGAAAGTGAATCCAAAGTAAATACTGAATCGAAGCGTTATACGTGTTCGCAAATTATCCGTTTCATTGAAGTGCTCTTTTGCTAAACCACCTTTTTTGGTTTTTGGTCTGACGTCAACACAAACAATGCGGATGGTTTCCCAAATCGTGAACACGCAACTTATAACTGCCCATGTGAAAAACAATGATTTTCTAAATTTATATTGCAAACACTAAAAATAAATAATAATAATAATAGCAATAATTATTGTGTGAATATTGTACTTGTAATTGGATCGACCATCTTCAACGTGATGTCGTATCCGTCTTGCCCCTGCCAATAAAAGATTGGATATTGTAACGCATCGTACAAACGATGTGTCTCGTTTACACGATGCATGATATTGCTTTTCGCTGAACGACAATGTCTCGCGATTTAGTTGGATCGCCAACAATAGTTGCAGCAACATCATTAACGGTGGGTGCATTGAATCTTCGCACTTGTTCACCTGTTGGGGTACAATCCGCTCTTATGATAAATTTGTTGCGTATCCGATGGCATTCGTTCCAATGCTGTTTTGAACATATTAACCAGAGCATTATTAGCGTGAAAAAATGCTTGCAACTGTTCAATAATTCGTCTCTTTAACTGTTGTGTTCCCTGTATATTGCACCGCACATTCAGCTGATCCACCATCGACGAAATGAAATATATTTGCAGAAATTGATGCGGTTCATCTGGTGTTGGCACCATTGAACCATGCAAATGATATATTTGTTCTTGTATCTGTAATTGCAAAAACAATCATTTGTTGAAGAATACGGTGTAACTTCTGATCGTGTGTGATGGTGTAGTGTGTGGTGTATATGTAGTTGTTACGTGTTGCAATTCATTTGTTGGCGGCATCAAGCCGCCTTCTCGAATGATATTAGCTCCAAGTCGGGAAGTCATGCGAAAGCAGTTATTGTTTTCAAGGATGTGTTGAAGAAAATGGCTGGAATCGGGATCACTTCCATCGAACAATGGTTTCAGTGGCTGTGGCGGTGTAAGTAATGGATCCAGTTTGACTTTTCCACTTGCGCAGCACAATCCAGCCGTTTCTCTTTTGAACTTTAACGGCATATAGTCGTTATTGGTCCAATATCTAAATTTTCATCATCACTGTAGTTCGCAGTGGGATCATATTGGAATGCCAAGCGATTGTATGATGCCAATGATATTCGTGTCCTCACGCGCTGTCCCAATCGGGAATTTTCTCTTATTATATTTTGTCTTTCTTCGCTTAAGTTCTGTGAATACACTTGCTGGCTTGCATGTCTTGTGCGGCGGCCGATGTTCGCACGTCGTCCTTTAGGCATTTTGGACTGTGGACAGAGTGGTGAATTTAACATCAAATGCACGATCCACATAATTTACACAGATCAACTTACCACCTTAAAGACAAATGCCTGCTGTTGAAATTGAATAAAAATGTTCACAATACACGTGATTGATTTAATGGTTTCCAATTGAAATGTCAGGAAACGAATAACTTTTTTTTTTAATTTCGTTTTCACACTGAACACAATACCGGTTTGTCACATGAAATTATCTGAGCAGAGAACAATGAGTAGCTGTCAAACAAAACAAAAGTCAAACTGGATCCATTACTTACACCACCACAGCCACTGAAACCATTGTTCGATGAAGTGATCCCGATTCCAGCCATTTTCTTCAACACATCCTTGAAAACAATAACTGCTTTCGCATGACTTCCTTTGAGCTAATATCATTCGAGAAGGCGGCTTCATGCCGACTTGCAAGGTAAAAAAAGATACAACACACATAACCAATTGTAACGGACACGGAAGTGTCGTCTCGTCAGCACTCTCTGTCTACTAAAGGTTGGCCGGCTAGGCTCAGGGGAAAATGGGGTGGGTGTTGTGCTGCGAAAAAACGAACTCCGTCACCTAACAAAATCGTAGACAGATTTACGGGAACTGGGATCGGAATTACAAGCCCGGACGGAACTTAAGGTCCACTACCTACTGTGAAGAGCAAGGTGGTTGTGCTCTTCCCTCTTGACCCACCCTCCATGTAGAATAACATAAGAATATGCCATTATGGTTCTACCCCAAACCTCCTGCTGCTGCGCTATGTGCTTTAGGAACCCCTCCCAAAAATCAGATTAGAAATTCATGTTAATCGTTATAACTTTACTTTGACTTGTATAACTTCATGTTGTTTGTAACCCCCATTAGTTCTACCCTAACCCTTAAAACTATTTTTACTGCATGTGTATATATATGTGGGACTAATTTAAGACATACATAAGACATGTAGGAATTCAAGAGAATGATCAAATATGAATAAAAATAATATAATCAAAATATAAAGTAAGAATGAATTAATTAAATTAATTAAATGACATAATTGTAGTGATTGTAGTTAATAATAATTCATTTTATATATGGTTAAGCATGCATCTCTCACTGTGTAGACGCTATTCTCCTGACCCGGGTGTATGTGTATATATGTGTGTCTACTTACAGACTTTTAAACAGATGCTGGTGTCGTTGGGCCCAATTTCACGTTTGCAATAAAAACTGTTAAAGAAATGTAGAAATATGCAAAATAACAAGAAGCGTTATGAAGAGGTATTTTACCAATACCCTTCCATGGACACAATGAGACCGATGATGCACCTTTTAAAATCTATTCTTAACTAGGCATAAATTTCATTTTTTTCTTCTTCTATTTCTAAGCTAACGTCTAGGAATATTTAATATTATTAAACAATTTTCTTTTCTATTTTTTTCTTCGATCCATAATTTTCATTAAATTTTCTTTTCTAGATTTTTTGTGATTTATTTTTCTTCCCTTAAGTGGCTTTTTAGAATGTCGGCATCGAACAATTTTAATAACCTGAGAGAAGGAGAGAATAGGTGACATACGGTCAGGTGGGTCTAGTTAAATGCGCATAGGTGTATGGTCAGCCGCAAGGGCAATGACCGCTGAGCTAATTTTTCCACACCCTACATGTGCAAGCACCAACATTTTCTTTACACAAGGCGCGGTGATATAATATTTTAGATGGTTTTATATTGTCGTTGTTGTTGAGCGGCTTAATTGCGCGTGAGATATATGTATATAAACGGCTCGGTCCCGATCGCCAAGTCCATCCGTTTCTATGCCTGCAGGCAAGGCCCGGTGGCACCAAGAAGAAGGACTGATGATCGTCATGAAGCGGACCCCCTCCTTGAGGGGTGGTCAGCCAGGTCAGCAATTTTCTGCCACACGTGGATCATAACCTTATCCAGGGTTTGGTTTTAGTTTTTGTTCTTTGCAGCCACAACACTTTTCAAATGGTTTTATTGGGTTTATGTTCCCTTTTATGGTTTTGCCGAATTTTTCACCACGTTTTTTTTTTTTATATGTTCTGTACGCACATTAATTAAGTCTTCCAACTTTGAATGCACTTTTTGTTCTCTACAGCATGCACTTAGCCTAACTATTTTTTACCCCTCAAAAGCTGGGTATGAGAGAGCTAAGAAGGTTCTCGAAGGGCTAGCCGTAAGCTATGCTTGCGGGAGAAAAAGCTCACATGTGAACGGCGCTCGCACGTGCAATTTCGAAAAGAGAGAGCTTTTCAAGATAAAAGCTTCTGATCTTGCATTTGGGCTCTCTATGGAATGCATGTACAGTGGGGAAGGTTAAATTTTTTTGCGATAAAATAAGAAGACTGTTCCCAAAAAAAAATTCTTAATACAATTTTTGTCCAGACATTCTAAATTTTGTATTTTTGGTCTGCAACCTTCACACAATCACTCACACCAACACAATGAATTGCAACACGTAACAACTACAAATACACCACGCACTACACCATTACACGATCAGAAGTAACACCGTATTCTTCAACATTGTTTGCAATTACAGACAAATATATCATTTGCCAACACCAGATGAACCGCATCAATTTCTGCAAATATATTTCATTTCGTCGATGGTGGATCAGCTGAATGTGCGGTGCAATATACAGGGGAACACAACAGTTAAAGAGACGAATTATTGAACAGTTGCAAAGCATTTTTCACGCTAATAATGCTGTGGTTAATATGTTCAAAACAGCATTGGAACGAATGCCATCGGATACGCACAAATTTGTCATAAAAGCGGATTGTACCCCCACAGGTGAACATGTGCGAAGATTTAATGCACCCACCGTTAATGATGTTGCTGCAATTATTGTTGGCGATCAACTAAATCGCGAGACATTGTCGTTCAGCGAAGAAGCAATATCATGCATCGTGTAAACGAGACATATCGTTTGTACGATGCGTTACAATATCCAATCATTTATTGGCAAAGGGCAAGACGGATACGACATCACGTTGAAGATGGTCGATCCAATTACAGGTACAATATTCACACAATAATTATTGCTATTATTATTATTATTATTTATTTTTAGTGTTTGCAATATAAATTTAGAAAATCATTGTTTTTCACATGGGCAGTTATACGTTGCGTGTTCACGAGTTGGGGAAACCATCCGCTTTGTTTGTGTTGACGTCAGACCAAAAAAAAAAAATTGTGGTTTAGCAAAGAGCACTTCAGTGAAACGGATAATTTGCGAACACGTATAACGCTTCGATTCAGTATTTACTTTGGATTCACTTTCATTTACTTAGAGAAGTAATCGAAATGAATTCATTACTGTTGTGAAATGAAATAAAATTTGTCCTTTTCAAATATAAAACAAACAAAAATTGTTTGTAATATGTGACGCTTGTCCTGCGGTGTCTCATTCAGCACTTTTAAAAAGTCAACGGTTCATTTTTCATAACCGCCTGTAACATATAACGATGAACTACATATATGTTGACACTCGAGCTGATGTTAGTGTAGCGACCAGAGGAGCACGCGCTTGTTCCGGCTTCTCTGCTGTCGTCGGCTAGGGTGGGGTTATAAAAGACCACTGTGCTACTCGCTCGCTTATTATACACATAATTACATTAAAAAATTCGCGTGCTGGTTTCTTCCATAAACACCAGATCAACCGGACAGAACAGGACAGAAAAAAAATAAATCACAAAAATTTGACAAGTTAATTTCGACGTACGCCTGCCTGCTGTTCGGGCCTAAGCTGTGGTGGTTGTTGGGTTGCTGTGCTGGTGTTGCTGCGACAGCTTAATGCCCACCCTACCATGATCATCAGTGCCGCAAGACCAAGTTAGTGGCCGATGATCCCTATACCAACTCCACTCCTCAACCTACTTCCATACTCAGACGACACATGGCTCCCCTCAACACGACAAAACTAACACATTTCAAAATTAAACTTATTTATTAATACAAATAAATTCATGTTCCTACTCAATTCAAAAAAAAAAAAACACATCGAAATACCCCTAAAACCTAAGGCTATAACGTATACCAAAATTTAGGTTTTTTAAATTAATTAAATAAAAATGTAGATATTAAATATAGGGATTAAATATTAAAGTTAAATGAAAAAGATAAATAAATAAAAGACGCAAAAAAATATAGGGATCTGGCATTGGTACTTGTGAGTTCAAAATGGTTTAAAAGGGTTAAAATTATGCATGGTCGAGCCTGTACAACTGTACACACACTACACTGGCTCTCCAACTGTAACGGCTCTCTTTTTATTTTTTGGGGTTGGCTATTTTACTCTTTTTTTCTCTCTGGAACTTTGCACTCTTTTTTCCTTTTGTTTTATAAAAGTAATTAAAGATCGGACTTACGGTTGTTCTTGAGCCATCTCCAAAAGCGCTTTTTTCGATGTTGCGACAAGCTGTAAATTTAAATTAAAAACACAGAAAAAAAAAGAACGCACCAGAACAAAAAGAAATTAAAAGGAAAGAAGAGAAGAAGAGCTCAACCGGCATATTGCTCGGAGTTTGCGGGTTTTTTTTTTCTTTCTCTTGATCGAGCTTTTTTTGGGTTACGGTTATTTCGCTGTTGTGAGAACCAAGGAAAAAAATTATTGAAAAGCGACATGCGAAAAGAAAGAAAAAAAAAGGGTTCGCCGATTGAAATTTTAACGGCGTTTTCTACCGCTTCGCATAATTTCACTTTTTTTTTCTTTAAATGGGACGGGAAACAGGGGATCAATTTAAACCATTTTTTTTTTTTTTTCTGGCACTTCTCTTCCACTTTTCACTTACACTTAACTATGATTAGACTACAGAAAAAAAATTTAAACAAGAAAAAAATATATAAAAATGGCGTGTAAGATATATGTATATATATATATATATATAGGAGGTATGTGAATTATTTCGGTCAAATCCCGACGATTCCCGGAGGTAATTCCGCGGCTTCCCCGTCCAGACGGTGGCTTCGGAGGTGCGGAGAAAACGCTAATAAGCAGGGCCAGCGGCTTATCGCACGAATTCCCAGCGGCGAATTCCCGATCGCTGGGAGCGCACTCAATTTGTCCACTCTTTATGCACAACGGCCGGACAGCTGGTTTGTTGCTGGTTTCGTTCGGCGAATTGCAATATATTGGGATTAAGGTTTGTTGGACTTCAAACTCATGGTAACCAATAACTGTTCAATTATGGTTTCCCATCCGTTTCCCCACAAAGTTTTAGTCGGCTCCTACTAAGTTTCCAGTAAGGCTTCCTACTAAGTGCCAATTCTTTAATTGCACAAAAAACGAAAGGAAAAGAAAAGGGAAAAGAAATTTGTTCTACCGTTGCAACACCACTTTTGCTTAACCTGCATATACTAATGACAGCCGACTTACCGCGTATTTGCGTTGGCACTTTCTAGTTGGGACAAGCGGCCAAGCTGCTGTTGTTTTGCGGCTGCAGCCTGTTCACTTGCACTTAAAATTCACTTTTTTTTTTTTTCCTTTATAATTTTAATAATTTGGAGTATTGAGTAATTGAAGCGACCTTCTTGGCTCACGTTCGGAAAAGAAAAGAGCGCAAGCATAGTTGGACTCTCTGAACCAGCCAGCTAACAGCGAAAGTGTTCGATCCGCCATTTCCAATGACTTAACATTTTTACGAGTGTACTCTCTCTTCGAACTTTTAACCTCAGTACCCTCGGTCCTAGGCACCCTAGGAGCGCTACTCCAAGTTACGATATTCGCAACATACGACAGATTTTACCACATACTTTTCGGCCCGTAGTTTTTAATTTTGCCTTTAATTTTTTCTTCAAGCGTCCCTACAATTTCCCCTACCAAAATCACACTTTGGGGAGCAAAGTGGGATCCACGCTTGATAAGGAACAAGTTATTGTTTCAGGTCTTTTGCATGGAATTTCCCTATAAACTTCCCCTGCAAATCTTCCACCTCATAATAACAATTTCCCAGCCTCCGTCTTATCCTACTTTTTATGAAAGCTGGTGCTAGTTTCGCACTAAAACCTTTGGCGAAGTTGCTTTGCTGGAAGTTCCGGCGGTACATCTCTGACCTACACTAAAGGACACCTCCCGACTACGTAAATTATACGTTCTTGCATTTCGAGTGTTGGGCGTGCATTGTATCTTTTGCCTGGTGCCTAAGGAGATCAAACGAATCTTCTTTTGCTTACTTGTACCTTACGATCCTCTAAAATCTGTAACTTCCTCAAAAGCTTATAGCTGGCTCCATCGACTACCATGTGTTGACCAAACACGAGGCGATATGGAGTCGTATTTATAGCTGAGTGTACTGAAGAACGTAGAGCACAGCAAATGCTACTGAGCTGCTCATCCCAATTCTTTTGGTCCGGGCGGACATACGACTTTAATGCCGCTATTACTGATCTGTTTACTCGCTCTGATGCGTTGGCCTGCGGGGCGTAAAAGCAGTATAAGTGTGCACGATGTGGTACTTCCTTAATAGAGAATTAAAACCCTCTGATCTGAACTGCACACCGTTGTCTGAAACAATTGTTTCAGGAACCCCAAAACAGTGGAACAAATCTTCCTCCAAATATCGAGTAATGACTTCAGCCGTAAATTTTTTTACTGGCTTTAGAAAGGGGAAACTTAGACAAATGGTCCAAAACGATAAATATACCTATATGACCAGAACGACTTCGGGGGTAAGGTCAAGAAAATCGACATAAAGTTTCTGAAAAACCCTATCAGATTGACCAGTGTTTCCGAGCGGTGGTCGCAGGGGTACGATTGGGATATTTTGTGATTTTACACACCTGACACTTATTTATGTACGTTTTTACATCGGATACCAAATTGGGCCAATAGTAGAACCGTCTAAGTTTTTCTAAAGTTTTGTTTATCCCACAGTGCGCTGCTAGTGGGTCTTCATGAGCATCCTTTAATGCGTCTTCTACTAGTCCCGGTGGTAACCAAAGCTTCCAGCACAAATCGTCAGCTATTTTGTCTTTGGCAGCGTGTTCGGCTCGTCTATAGATGTACCCGTCTACCACTTTGAGATCGGGTGTTTTAAAAGCGCTTTCTTTAATCTTTCTCTATCAGAGACACATACTCATGCGATTTAAACTCTTCTGACTGAAGATCAACAATGCTGGCCAAAACCAATGACGATAAGTCTTCTGTATGTGTACGTGAGAGAGCATCTGGAACTACATTTTGACTGCCCTTTCGATGCTGAATTTTAAAGCGGAACCCTTGAAGCTTTAATGACCATCTAGCTAACCGGGAACTGAGATCAGCTTGGGTCATAAGCCATTTTAAAGACGCATGGTCGGTAATAATGCTGAACTCCTGCCCTTCGATATATGCCCTGAACTTTTTACCGCTAGAACTGCTGCCAAACACTCCTTCTCGGTAACGGTGTAGTTCCTTTGACACTTATTTAACTTCCGGGACATAAAAAGCAACAGGCACTTCCTCATTATCCTCTGTATTTTGCATCAAAACGGCCCCTACTCCAGTATTACTTGCATCACAATGAATGCTAAAGGGGATGTTGAAATTTGGGCTATGTAACACTGGGGCTGTACTCATATGCTCTTTCAACACCTCGAACGACTTTTGAGCTTCTTCGCTCCAAACAAAACAACGTTTCTGCTTTAATGTATCCGTTAAGGGTGCTGCTAGTGCAGCGTAGTTCCGGATGAATTTGTGATACCATCCCGTTAAGCCAAGAAAACGACGAACTTGCTTAATGGAACGAGGTACTGGAAAGTCAGTAATGGCTGTAATTTTCTCCGGATCGGTACTAATGATGCCATTACCAATTATGTGCCCCTAAATACTTGACCTCTTTCAGACAGAAATGACTTTTTCTACATTTATGGTCAAATTGGCGATCTTTAATTGGTTAGCTACAATCCCCAATACTTCAAGATGTCGTTCAAATGTGTCTGACACGATCAAAAGGTCATCAAGGTAAATGAAAACTTCATTGCGCAAGTTGGCGGGAATTATCTTATCCATGAGCCTTGACATGGTATGAGGTGAGTTAGTTAACCCAAATGGCATCACTGTAAACTGATAAAGGGGTCTACCAGGAACAGTAAAGGCCGTTTTATCCCGCGATTTCCTATCGAGAGGTATTTGCCAAAATGCGTCTTTGAGATCCAAGCTCGTAATGAACTCAGCTTTGGGTAATCTTGCCAGAATCCCATCAATCAGTGGCATGGGGTATGCATCTTTTACTGTGAGGTCGTTGACTTTTCTGCTATCTATGCACAATCGAACTTTTCCAGGCTTGCGCACTAGAACTACTGGTGAGGACCAACTACTGTTCGATTCTTCAATGACACCCAAACTAAGCATGCGATCTAACTCGTCGTACATCGATTTTTCAATTGCGGGTGAGACCGGATAATGACGCTGCTTAATTGGTTTTGCATCGGCCACATCAATCGAATGCGAAATTAATGTAGTGCGTCCCAAACCTTTTATAGCGAAAGAAGGAAACTGGCGCACCGTTTCTGATAGCAATTGCTGTTGCCTATCAGTTAAAGACCTACTTAGGGGGTCGCTCAAGGACGAAACAGAAAACTGCTCATTTAAAAGAAAATTTGGAAGTAAATGAAACGCCGACCAAAAGTCTATACCTAGATAAAAGGTCTCCAGATAAAGACGGAACTAGAAAAAATTTTATTTTTCTGGATTCCCCTCGATAATTAACATCCGTAGTCAGACGACCAACTATGCCTTGCGATTTCCGTCGGCAGTTTTCACTGAGGCCGATAGACGCTTAAATGGTGTTGTCTCTATAAAAGTCTTTTTGCCAGCTGGCCGCCAATGCAGCACACAGAGGCTCCAGTGTCCAATAAGCCCACTACGGTTTTCCTAGTAAGGTGACTTGAGCATACGGGCGTAAGTCATGCAGTTTCCCAATTACCGTCTCTAATAGCATCTTCCGTTCAGTCCTATTTTGCCGATTAAAGGCGATTCTTCGCAATCGAGAGCGAGTTACACCTCTGGCGGGAGTAAAAATTCTGAGAATTATTTAAATCTGGGTAGTTTGACGTGGCAGGTATTTGTTTATGTAGAAATTCGTTTGATTCCTCTAATCGGTATTCGTCCCCTTCGAGACAAACTGTTTGCGTGCACTTCTCGGTGGTGCACGCGCTGCTGAGTTTTTGAGGTATTTAAACTGCAACGGCGACAGTTAGGCTTGTACGTGTCTGCCTTTCCGCAACCAAAGCAGAAGACTCGCCGTTCAGCTAAACACTCCTGATACCGATGTCCTTTAGCCTCACAATTCCAACACGTTGCGTCCATGGCAGCTACATCCAAATCTTCATTATCAGACATCTCCGATTCTGAAACGTAGTCTGTTTGCTGCCCCACCGCACTAACATTCCGATATTTTGGCTTAGATATGGCCACTGAAGGTTTGTGAATACTTTGAATGAAAATTTCACGTGTTCGCACCAGATGTCGCAATTGAGCAATGGTGGTTGCTGGCTCATATAGAATTTCTTTTTGAACATCAGTTAGAAGATTGGCTCGTAGGGTCTCTAATAAAGACTGCTCAGACATTGGCTGTGTGAGCTTATCTGCCAAGGATGCAATAACGCTGTAGAAATCATCGAAAGATTCATTTTGAGCGCTGTTTACGTTCTTCTATTTCCGTGCGAATTATGCGATCAGTGCGAGAATCTTTAAATTGTCCTTTTAGAGCAACACATAAGTCATACCATCGAATCTGAGGTACACTTTTGTGGTATCTCCAGTACCATTCACTAGCCTTTCCCTCAAACAAGTTACTGGAATTGCGAGCAACTAGTTCAAAATTCCCATTCAGGGTTTTGGTGAGTCAAGGCTTCGACTCTATAAATGAAGTCATCTATAGACATCGAATCCTTCCCGTTAAATCTCAACTTCAATTTGCCATTATCTGACTTATGCGGTCAGGTCGCCCCTCAAAGGGTAGTGGAGTCTGACTGAATCTTCGATCAGATCCCACTGTTTGAGCCGAAGCTGCCTGCGACATTGAATTTGACAATAATTGTTGGAGATTTTGCTGCTCAACATGTGTGACTGTCGGCATCTGGTCCATCTCGTTTGGAGATCTCTCTCTAGCTGGAGCTGTCGCGCTAGCTTGCAAGCCTAAGCTAATAGCTTGAGACAATCTCTCTGTTAACTGAGCCATTGCTGAGGTCATAGCCAGAGTTTGCTTAGCCATTTCAGCTGAAATTGTGCCCGCCAAAACTGTTTGCCATACCTCCCTCGAATCTCTGCTACCCGAAGTCGGGGTGGAAGCGTCTAGAATCTCCTGATCATTTACCGGGTCAGGCATGGTGGTGCGTTCGCTTTGTTTGGCTTTCGATCTTGTAAGAAGAGACTGAGCGACTGACGGTGCCCTATAATTTGAAGTTGATGAACGTTCGGTGTTAAGAATCGATATCGACGAAGAGTTTCCTACTTCTAAAGCCTGTTTGCACACTGGACAACGTTTTCCTTGCCCATAAGCTGAATGAAAGCAGTCTGGGTGGAAGGTGTGCCCGCAACTCGTCAACAGTGCTAGATCTTTATTGACAATGTTTTTCGAACACAAATAGCAAAGTGACTCGGTGTCTTTCAGGTTAGTGACTTTTTGTGGGCTTCGTTTACAAGGCATTTCTCTCGAACCGAGTAAAACTTATTTTTAATAATGCTGAGATTAATCAGTAATAATACAAAAAAAAATAAAAAAAAAAAAAAATGTTCAGAAAAATGTATGGGGGCCATGAAATCGTTTTCATATGGTTGTAACGGTTTGTAACAGCTTATCTTGTATGTACATATATGCTTGTCAAAATAGAAAGGAATACAATAGAAAATAAAGAAAATAGAAAAATAAGGTAATTTAAGCGGCTAATGGCATCTAAAACTTAGCTCACTAGAATCCTGCTACCCATATTCTATATGAAACAAAGCGTTAGGGGGAATTAAAATATATTGCCTTGGTAGTGAACTTATAAATGAAAGTATCACAATTCCAAAGGCAATGGTAGGGTATAAATGTGACACAGCAAAGTAAACGGGATGGCCGTAGCTCTTTCGCCACGTATAACCAATAAACAACGCCTACTCTGCAATGTGGACAATCACACAAGGGTTATAATGACGTTACACCAATAGATTTCGGGTTATAACCAATTAAGGCTATAACGCGTCCAGAAAATCTGTATAACGTGCATGAGTTAACTGCTTAGATTGAGTCTAGGCATTAAAGCAACTTGAAGCTTTAAGTATTTCCATAGAACTCTAGACAATTAACAGGACAAGGAAATGAAGAAGAAGAAATAAATTGATCAAGTGTCCGGAATCATAATATCAGATGTAGTTGATAAATTTGAAGACTATCAGTTGGGGCCAGCCAGAATGGCTGCTTCGGGCCCCACGTTGGGCGCCAAATATAATTATAATATATATAATTAAACTGTAACATATAACGATGAACTACATATATGTTGACACTCGAGCTGATGTTAGTGTAGCGACCAGAGGAGCACGCGCTTGTTCCGGCTTCTGCTGTCGTCGGCTAGGGTGGGGTTATAAAAGACCACTGTGCTACTCGCTCGCTTATTATACACATAATTACATTAAAAATTCGCGTGCTGGTTTCTTCCATAAACACCAGATCAACCGGACAGAACAGGACAGAAAAAAATAAATCACAAAATTTGACAAGTTAATTTCGACGTACGCCTGCCTGCTGTTCGGGCCTAAGCTGTGGTGGTTGTTGGGTTGCTGTGCTGGTGTTGCTGCGACAGCTTAATGCCCACCCTACCATGATCATCAGTGCCGCAAGACCAAGTTAGTGGCCGATGATCCCTATACCAACTCCACTCCTCAACCTACTTCCATACTCAGACGACACATGGCTCCCCTCAACACGACAAAACTAACACATTTCAAAATTAAACTTATTTATTAATACAAATAAATTCATGTTCCTACTCAATTCAAAAAAAAAACACATCGAAATACCCCTAAAACCTAAGGCTATAACGTATACCAAAATTTATGTTTTTAAATTAATTAAATAAAAATGTAGATATTAAATATAGGGATTAAATATTAAAGTTAAATGAAAAGATAAATAAATAAAAGACGCAAAAAAAAATATAGGGATCTGGCATTGGTACTTGTGAGTTCAAAATGGTTTAAAAGGGTTAAAATTATGCATGGTCGATCCTGTACAACTGTACACACACTACACTGGCTCTCCAACTGTAACGGCTCTCTTTTATTTTTGGGGGTTGGCTATTTTTACTCTTTTTTTCTCTCTGGAACTTTGCACTCTTTTTCCTTTTGTTTTATAAAAGTAATTAAAGATCGGACTTACGGTTGTTCTTGAGCCATCTCCAAAAGCGCTTTTTTTTCGATGTTGCGACAAGCTGTAAATTTAAATTAAAACACACAAAAAAAGAACGCACCAGAACAAAAAGAAATTAAAGGAAAGAAGAGAAGAAGAGCTCAACCGGCATATTGCTGCTCGGAGTTTGCGGGTTTTTTTTTTTCTTTCTCTTGATCGAGCTTTTTGGGTTACGGTTATTTCGCTGTTGTGAGAACCAAGGAAAAAAAATTATTGAAAAGCGACATGCGAAAAGAAAGAAAAAGGGTTCGCCGATTGAAATTTTAACGGCGTTTTCTACCGCTTCGCATAATTTCACTTTTTTTTCTTTAAATGGGACGGGAAACAGGGGATCAATTTAAACCATTTTTTTTTTTTTTTTCTGGCACTTCTCTTCCACTTTTCACTTACACTTAACTATGATTAGACTACAGAAAAAAATTTAAACAAGAAAAAAAATATATAAAAATGGCGTGTAAGATATATATATATATATATATATATAGGAGGTATGTGAATTATTTCGGTCAAATCCCGACGATTCCCGGAGGTAATTCCGCGGCTTCCCCGTCCAGACGGTGGCTTCGGAGGTGCGGAGAAAACTAATAAGCAGGGCCAGCGGCTTATCGCACTTGCTCGCGCAATCGCAGCGGCGAATTCCCGATCGCTGGGGAGCGCACTCAATTTGTCCACTCTTTATGCACAACGGCCGGACAGCTGGTTTGTTGCTGGTTTCGTTCGGCGAATTGCAATATATTGGGATTAAGGTTTGTTGGACTTCAAACTCATGGTAACCAATAACTGTTCAATTATGGTTTCCCATCCGTTTCCCACAAAGTTTTAGTCGGCTCCTACTAAGTTTCCAGTAAGGCTTCCTACTAAGTGCCAATTCTTTAATTGCACAAAAACGAAAGGAAAAGAAAAGGAAAAGAAATTTGTTCTACCGTTGCAACACCACTTTTGCTTAACCTGCATATACTAATGACAGCCGACTTACCGCGTATTTGCGTTGGCACTTTCTAGTTGGGACAAGCGGCCAAGCTGCTGTTGTTTTGCGGCTGCAGCCTGTTCACTTGCACTTAAAATTCACTTTTTTTTCCTTTATAATTTTAATAATTTGGAGTATTGAGTAATTGAAGCGACCTTCTTGGCTCACGTTCGAAAAAAGAAAAAGAGCGCAAGCATAGTTGGACTCCCTGAACCAGCCAGCTAACAGCGAAAGTGTTCGATCCGCCATTTCCAATGACTTAACATTTTTACGAGTGTACTCTCTCTTCGAACTTTTAACCTCAGTACCCTCGGTCCTAGGCACCCTAGGAGCGCTACTCAAGTTACGATATTCGCAACATACGACAGATTTTACCACATACTTTTCGGCCCGTAGTTTTTAATTTTGCCTTTAATTTTTTCTTCAAGCGTCCCTACACGCCCTAAGATAGACCGTTGAAAATATGGGGCATCGATCGTAGAGCTTGCAGAGAGCTTTTGACGAAACATATGTTTTGGTAAAAGTGGCAACGCCAACCCGTTGTTTTGATTCCGTATTGCACTTATATTTATTGCTAATTACATTTCTTTAAAGTAAAAGCAAGAAAAAATACGGTATTGATGGAACAACGTGGGCTGCTGCATCCGGTGGTTCTAGGAGTCGGTCTCTTTCTCCTCGTGACCGTCGCAGAGTGCAGTATTCTGGAGCTCTGTATTCTATCTGATTTTTAACCATACATACAGTCAGCTACCACGCGCAGTGATTTTGTGTTCGCAATTATAAATTGGTTTCCATCAACCTTCATAATCTGCCCATATCAGTGAGTATGGTTAATAAGGAAAACGACGAGCAGTGATCTAAATTAAGTGCATTTTCTCGGAATTTTTGTGCTACAGACCGAGGTGTACCTAACCCCCAAGACCACGGCAGCACCTGCCGTCACTGCTGTTATAACGCCCACCTGGAAAAAGAGAACCAATCTTTCGAGTTTTTATCATTTAAAGTGGTGCAGTTCCCATTGGGGTAAATATCTTGTCTGCAAAGTTCCAATATATAGTTATAAAATATAATCTTCTATATATAGGAATTGCACCACTAGTACCGACGTAGTGATACCCAGTTATATATGAACGTGTATAACCTGATTTAGGGTATACCGCGATGGGCTAAGTGGACGTGTTCCGGCAAATTTTTCGACCGGCAGCGTGCTCGGGTCTTTTGAGGATATTTAACCTCACCGTTTGACCTACGGGTGATCCCGAGGAGGGACTTCCTCACGCTGTGAGCCGGTATACCATTACCCTCGCAACCAGCTTCGACAGATGCGTCGCTAGAAGCTAGTACCATCTGACTTTCGTTTCGTTGGCGTAGTTTTCGTCGATGCATCAAGGTCATTGACCCCAGGCATAATCCGCCGTCACTTGTAGCTGCGCCTCGGAAACCCTAACCTGAAGCCGCCTGCCGCCGTCGAGAACTCGACCCAGTGGATTTAGTTTTATGTGTTTTTGTTTTCATTATATACCGGATAATGGAATGCTTTTTGGTTGGTCCGATTTGTGGTCCAATTTACTTTTATTGCGGCCAACTCCTGTGCGCCTGTGAAACCAAAAATGTGGAGATAGCAAAAAAGATTTCCTATACCGGGTTTAATTTGAATACGTATCATTTAAATGGTTATTAATACAACTAAACTTTACAGTCATGCGTGTCGTTACCCAGCCCTCATCTTATCATTTGATCATCCATTCATTCACCTAATCATCTGTTCATCCAATCATCCAGCCATCTACACAACGAAAGATCTTTCTGCGTGGGAGAAAACGTACTGTAAGTTTGTACAAATATAATGATTCAGGGGAGATATAATGACTAACGTGATAAACTGACCGGTAACGTAACGTTTGATTCAGTTTTCGACATTGGCCGCCTTACGGTTTAATGGCTCGTACATGTGCTAACGCACTTTGATTTTTCTCTTGCCGTTAAAATTGAATAACGTGCAAATTATGATTTTCGTTTCTTTAAATTTAACTTTTTAGAATACCTATTGCTATACAGAACTATATATCGATCTACTTACTTGATTAATTATTACCTAACCTTATCTATATAAACATATATTCCTACATACATAACCTAATCTACATACCATTTACCCACATACCTTATTTCTATTTTTTGTATTATATTATTACCTACTTGTATATCATGATTTTTTTTAAGTTTCGGGAGTTAGGTTATTCTTTAGTATTTAGTGTCCGCCAACTTAATGAATTTCATGAATAAATCTTGTTTTTAGTATGAAGAAAGAGTAGAGTATTTCGGACGGAACCATGTCGCGTTTGTTGATGGATAGGTGATTCCCCGTCGGCCTTGTTGGAGGGATCCTTAAATATAGGTGGCCCGTAAGGATCATGGTAGGGTGGGCGTGCTCGCACTGTGGCGGCAGGCAGCCAACAAGGACCCGACTATCGATGGACCTTCTTCCTATTCTCCCCTTCTACCTATGCTGACTTTTCCCCTTTGATCGCCCAACTCCCTTCTCCTGTTCCCCGTTCCCAACTCGTACGCGAATTTTCTAAATTCTTATATCTCATGAGCCCTAAATTGGAGGTACTTTGTCCTTAAACCCACACCCCGCCGACCAGAGACAAAAGCCGAAGCCAGCGCGTACGTCTCCTCCCGTCTAGGCTACCATCTGCTCACTATATCTATACGTTGTATGCTACATGTTCTTCATCTTTTAATAACCAGACGAAATGTTACATAAAACGAAGCCATCTGGTGTCGAAACGGAGTTCGCCAGGTTTACTAGTTTCGGTATATAAATATATATACTTTTAGTGTTAAATATATTATTGATTTGAATTTAGTAAATAAATTGTTGAACTTGAAAGCAAATTTTTTTTTCCAAAAATTGGTTAAAAAATTAATATAACAAATTCATCAATAATAAACGATTTTGAATATGTTTTCTTTTATATTTTGATTCATCAATAGATTTAGTATACAAAAATACGTAAATAGTTAAATAAATAATATAGTATGCTTATATAATTATACTTAGGACAAATATAAACAGTAACACGAAGCTGGTTCATATCCATAATGCCTCGAACCCCGCATGTATATGTCAAGCACTAGGACATATTCATAACCACACCCACACCAATACACATTATGCCCTTCCCTAAATGACTTTTTCGTTTCGAGGGGCTTGGGGTCTCGCTGCTGCAATTTAATTTTATTATTGTGGGTATAATAATGATCCGTTCTGAACCAGATTCGGCAACCTGGTAGATATGATCATTCTCTACGATATTGCATTTTTGGTTTTTCCTATCTTCAAAATTGTGGACTTTCATCTGTTGGGGGCGGAAGGGGCCGTGGCGTATTTTTTTACTTGTACTGAAGTGGTATCACAGGAGTTTGGACAGAATGTTTGGTAGCTCTTATAGTCTCTGAGATCCATTCTTTCATCTGTACGAATGGGAAATGTCGACACGGTGTGTGAGAGCGAGTGTTCGTCCGATTTTAGAGTACGGCTTTTTTGTATGGTGACCGTATAGAATCAAACCAGAAAAACTTTTTGCTCTGCGTGACCTCAACTGGGATGAAGTTGTGAGATCCTTCTTACTATCGTAGGCTGCTTTTAATAAACCTTCCATCCTTACTAAATCGTAGAAAAATGCTTTGTGTGCTTTGGACGCACAACTTGATCAGGGGTGAAATCGACAGCCCTGACTTTTTTAGCCGCATAAATTTGACGATGCCTATTAGATCCTCTAGAAATTTTAACATTTCTTTCCCATAATTAGTAATATTCTTTTTGGTAACTTTAAATATTTGGCATTGTGTTTAGCCTTAATTTTTCTCGAATTTGAGTCTAACACTTATCTTTCTTGCATGCTCGCGATCGGTTCATTCACGTCAATGTCCCAGAGAAATACAACCAGATGTAAAATACTTAGAAAGCGCTAGTTCTGAATTAGCATAAAAAACCAACTTTTATAAATTCTTTAAATTCAATTTATCTATATTTTAAAAATATTTATAATTTATTTAATTGCAGTAAATTATATTGTTAATTTAAGAAATGACGCAATAGAAATTTGATATTAATATTAAATATCACAATATAACAAATTGGGATTTTTGATTAACTAAATTATAATTTACTAGCAAACCCGGCGAACTCCGTTTCGCCCCCAGATGGCTTCGTTTTTTATGTAACATTTCGTTTGGTGATTAAAAGATGCAGAACAATTTTTTTTTTTTTGCGTGGGGTGGTGGCTGGTAAAATGAGTTTAATAACTATTTCTCTTTGATATCGCTGTTAGTTGCATGTATGTATGTATGTATGTATGTATGTATGTATGAATGTAGGTGCGTCGAGCATGTGAGTAAATTTACAGCTGTGCATATTCTCAATTGAGAGAGCACTTGTCTGAGTGGGCAGAGAACTCTCAATTAGAGATAGAGAGAATGATTCAAAAGACATTTCGCCGTTTTTTTTTTTCTCATTTCTTCTATACGTATTTGTGGTCAAAATATTTTGCGTATTTCCCTCCCTTATGAAAATATTCGCCCGGTGATACTATTTTTTCAAAACCTAAATATGTATGTAATATTAATATGTTTTATTACCGACATATGTACATACACTTGCAAATATTCATGTATATGTAGTCATACTTGCATGTTCATGTAAATGTATGAAATTTTACACAAAATTGTTTACCAATTGCTTAGGTATAGGAGATGATGCTTATCTATCTCTCTTTCTCTCATTGGTTCCGATGTTGGTAAAAGCGAACATATTAAATTGTCTGTTATTGCGGGAGGGGGGAAGATCATGCAAAGACATTGCAAAACAGACAGACAGTTCAGAATGTGGAAGGGGAAACAGTGAGAGCTAGAGAGAGAGAGAGAGCGCGCGCGCTTGTCCGCCGACGGTGTTTTAGATATTAGCTCCAAAGGAAGTCATGCGAAAGCAGTTATTGTTTTCAAGGATGTGTTGAAGAAAATGGCTGGAATCGGGATCACTTCTATCGAACAATGGTTTCAGTGGCTGTTGGTGGTGTAAGTAATGGATCCAGTTTGATTTTCCCACTTGCGCAACACAATCCAGCCGTTTCTCTTTTTGGACTTTAACGCATTGCAATATCGGCATATAGTCGTCATTGGTCCAATATCTAAATTTTCATCATCACTGTAGTTCGCAGTGGGATCATATTGGAATGCCAAGCGATTGTATGATGCCAATGATCTTCCTGTCCTCACGCGTTGTCCCAATCGGGAATTTTTCTCCTATAATATTTTGTCCTTCTTCGCTTAAGTTCTGTGAATACACTTGTTGCTGGCTTGCATGTCTTGTGCGGCGGCCGATGTTCGCACGTCGTCCTTTAGGCATTTCGAACTGTGGACAGAGTGGTGAATTTAACCTCAAATGCACGATCCACATAATTTACACAGTTCAACTTACCACCTTAAAGACAAATGCCTGCTGTTGAAATTGAATAAAAATGTTCACAATACACGTGATTGATTTGATGGTTTCCAATTGAAATGTGAGAAAACGAATAACTTTTTTTTCTTTAATTTCGTTTTCACAGTGAACACAATACCGGTTTGTCACATGAAATTAACTGAGCAGAGAACAATGAGTAGCTGTCAAACAATGTATCATCACCGGCGCCTACTTAAAATATTGGTTTGTAGTACAGGCTATGTATCAGAGATGGCGCTGTATGTAGTATATAGTAGATAATACAAATACATTTTCCCGCTTTTCTGTTAACATTTTTCGTGAATTTTCCTTGCTATAAACCTCACGGAGCATTTCCCGAGACCTTTCCAACGAATGCAAAACCGTGGAAATCGGTTCGTGCGTTCTGGAGTTATAGCGTCAAAATGAAAACCCGACTTATTTTTATATAGTAGATAATTCATGAATCAATAAAATTTCATTCATTCATGAAATTTATATTCTAAATATTTTTATTCAGAATAATTTAAGCTATCAATTTCTGTACTAATGAATGCCAAATGCAGAACTGTGGGTAAGGAAATCAAACTCTCACGCTCTGGCTTCTACTATCACATATGTATTAGTCCATGAGAATGAAATTTTTGTGTGAACGGTATTTTGTCTACAAAAGTTATATTTCATTAACTCAAAATTAAACTCAGAGCTACGTCACAATATACGGCGCTAATAATTAAACGTGATATTTAATATTTAGTGACTCAATAAAATTGTCAAAAAAATAATAACATACTAGTTTTTAGTAAATCAAACAAAAACAAAACAAAAGAAAGAAATTTAAGCATAATAGTAAAAAGATCACGGTCCTTTTACAGGGAAATGCTTGCAAAAAAACTACCTCTAAACTATCACATCAAATTTATTTCAAGTATATGAAAAAACCTGTTTGACAGTGGTTTCGAATCGCAGCATGGAACCCGTACAATAAACAAGTATAAACAAGAGGGAAGGGAAAGAGCATGAGTGAGAGGGAGGATCGAAGGGTAGAACTCGTTTAGGGGAGAGGGAGAATGTAAGGATTGATTTTGATTTGTCAGAATTTACAGGTAAAAATCGATATTTATTTTTACAGAATTTCCAGAGGAGAAATGAAGTTAGTTGCCGATTTTCGCCGATAGGGTGCGTCTTCGCGGCTGATAAGCGCTTCGCGACCGGGGAAACCCCGTCAACCTCGGCAGGCGGCGGGTCTGCAGGCCAAGGAGGTAAGCCGTCCTACCAGGACAGGGAGGCGTGCTGCCTTCATACTGGCCAACGAAGATACGGGGTATATGGCATCGGCGAGAGGGATGGAGCAGAGGCTTTGGGCCAGCTCAATCATCCCAGACTTCCAACCAGCCAAAACCGGAAAGGGAGCAGCCAAGCCCCGAAAAAGCGCCAACGCTCGGCGGGAAGACAACGCCACACAGCCAGGCCAAGCCCAGCAAGCCAAGCGGGCGAAGACGCACCTGACCAACAGGTCTTTTGCGGTGGTGGCGAGGGGCAAACCCCTAATTGGCGTCCTAGAGAGGGGCGCCAAGGATGTAATGTCCCCGTGACAAGTGGCACCTGGTGGAGGCAGAGCTCCAGGACCGCATACTGGAGGAGCTTGCCGAGAACGGTGGACCCCCCCAAATGTGAGAACGCCGGGTGGCATCAGGGCACGGTGAAAGCCTAGCCTGCCAAGATGCACGCTCGGCGGCCCTTTACATGAAGGCGGTGGCGGCGCTCGGGAAGTTTATCCGGG